>JAWMAG010000054.1:16029476-16541976 GCA_037013455.1 Ceratitis rosa
TTCAATTTATTTTAAAAAGATTACACCTGGCACAACCAAAATCATCACTACCTTACACATTGTTGATTACCTTCATCTCAGTCACGACTTTTGCCACACTGAAAAAAGTTCTTTGTACCGTAGCGAAGCAACTTGACTTTGTTAATAATATGTGAAACCAGTAGAAAAAAGTAGAGAAGTTGAGTGCTTGCCACACACAGTCTAAAACCATAAATGGTGTTGAATGCATACAGAGAGATCAGAATTAGCATCAGCTCCAGTAACAGCATCATAAACTCCATGGCGTAGCGCTGTTAAACATAAGTATAACTAACTCGCTGGCTGGCTTGCTGATTGTAAAAGGAAAAAGTTCAAAGTACTTGTGCCGCTTCTACTTTATTAGCTGACTCTATGCCTCATGCCCAATGGCGTAGCTGCACTTTCGTATGCTTCCTATCCTGCTTTTCTCTTGACTCCCCGTGATGTTTCTAGTGATTTTTTAAGTAACTTAAACTCTTGGACTTCTTTCTTTCCACCTCCCTCTCTTGCTCTTCGACGCGCCTCTTTTGTTGGCGTCGGTTTCAGGCTTTTGAAGTTGCTCAAGTGCTTGCTTTTTGGCGTGCATTTCCTGTGCAGCTTGCTCTTGCCTCTAATGCTCGCTATATACAGTTATTGCCTGCACTCATAACAACAGCAGCAACAACAACAACTAGTACAACAATGGATTGCGCCTGCAAGCGAAAAAGCCTAACATTTGGCCCAATTTATGTTGCAATAAAAAATGTTGTTGCCTCTCGCTGCTCGGCGTTTGCTGGAAAGTTAAAATTGACTGCTGCGTTGTTTAGATTTCCTGCAACAAGCGCGGCGCATATAGCTTATGCTTCAGTATGGTATAAAATTGCTTATACACATGAACTCACATATGTATGTATATGTAGCATATAGATGCACATATATACGGGGTTTGGATTTTCCGCCATCTTTGGCCTTAAGTGCCGCACTTTAAGCATAAAACTAATTTACTATTTGCTCTACAACGCTCCGTGTTGTTTACGACGTTCTTGTTGTTAGCATTGCTGTTGTTGTTGTTGATATTATGCGCCTTTTTATTATCCGAAACAACTTTTGTAACTTAGCATCTTCGACAGACAATGTGTGTTGCGATAATTTTTTTATCTCCCTTTTGTCCCCCATTTTCCGTTTTTCTACTTTCGCAAATGCAATTTCCTGTGCGCGAGATTTTTTTTTCGATTTTTCGCCTTGCATTGCATACAGTATTCCATTTACTTGATTTTTTTATTACTCTTTTAATACTTCTTTCTACTCTTTTTTGTGATGTTTTTTTTTTTGCCGATTCTTACTTTTTTTCGAACTCTTTTCTTGTCCCATATCTCTGCTCACTTCTCACTTGTTCTTGGCGAATTTTATTTGTTTACCAAAGATTTTTATGGCACTTTGTTGCTGAAGTCTTGTTGCCCCACCACAAATAAAGAAAATATTGCGCAACTTCACGTTGTTGTTTTAAAAATTTACAATAACAATACGGATGTGTTGCAACAAAGCTCAACGTCGCCATTTGGCGCCGCTGAAGTTCTAACACAACTCGCGAATTTGCTGGAAATTTATGTGAAAATTTATTGTTTGGTGCAATTGTTGAAAGGAAAGCCATATATATGTGTATGTATAAGCTACAACAATCGTGCTATATACCCAAATATACATATGTTATATCTACTTGTGTGTTAATTCAGCCATAAATGCGGTGCACACTTAAATCGCAAGTTTTTTTTAAAGTAATTTGTTCAACCGAATTTTTATTCTGTAATCGGGGTAATTGCAATTTGCACTTAGTGTAAGTATGTATAAGTGTACATCAATCGGAAAATTTTTATTATTTCATTAATTCATTTTAAAAGTTTATTTGATTTAAAACTAAATAAATAAAATTATACGAATATAAAAAATATATATTTATAATATACTAGAGTAACCATTTCGTGGTTTCAAAAGTACGGGGTTGTATTTTGGCAACCGTCAAACTTAACTGTCAAATCAAACATATGAAAATGGACAACAACCCAAAAATGCTCTAAAATTGTTAAAATCTACTACGAAAATGGTGATATAAAAGTAGCTACGCAGCCACGAGCTTTAAGAGGAGATTATGGTGCATATAAACGTCCAACTTTTCAAGCAACTTGTAATATTTTAAAGAAATTTGAAGAGACTGGATTAGTTGCAGATATTGTAAGACCTCTGCATCATCGTTTTGCTCGTTCTACCTCAAATATCGCTACTGTAAGCGAAAGTGTAACCTAAGATCGATGTTCTCAAGAGCTGGGACTTTCTTTCGGCACATTACGAGGCAAGTGGACGGGAGTTTTTGGAACAAAATTTGCTTCATGGACGAGACATTCAATCGGGGATACGTAAATAAATAAAATTGTCGTATTTGGGGATCAGAGAAACCTGAAATAATTGAAGAGTCAATTCGGAGTGTTATGGTCATATGATAACCAATTTTTTTTTTTTATTTGTCTGCAATTGAAGAACACGACTTGGACAATATATGGTTTCAACAAGATGCTGCCACATGCCACACAATACAAGCAAATATAGCATTATAGCCCGGAAATTTTCCCTACTGCGTAATTTCTCGTCTTGCCGATATTAATTGGTCACTGAAATCGTGCGAAAATTGGCTCCGTTGGACTCTTAGACACTTGAAGAGTAATTCGTCAAGTTATGGCTAAGATACCGCCCAATATGTGCCAAAATGTATTCGAAAATTACCTCAAATACATCGAAATTTGCAAAAATCGGGAGGCAGTCCCTTGAAAGATGTAGTATTTAACAAGGTTCAACCTTTATGAAAAAAAAAAACGAATTTCATGAAAAAAATTATTTTAAATGCCTTTTATTTAAGTTTATTGTCGAAACCGCTGAACAAACAACCCTTTATAAATTTTTTTTATTCAGTAATTTTTTTTTTTTGCTATTTAGCATTTAGCATTTTAGCATTCAGTCTTACTAAAAAATTTTTTTTCGAAACCTATTTTTAAAACAACTCTTTAAAAGTTAAGGATAGCAGAAATTCGCTAAATTGTTTTTAAAAAAATTTCAATTATATAATTTTACCAACAATATTCATAAATGAAAAGGTATTGCGGTTTAAAATAAGTTACCTTGAAATATATTTTCATACCTAGAATACTATTTTAGTACTTTTGGAGCTTTTATTCTTGAGTTAACTTAGTTTTAAAATTTCTATGAAGACCTGGTTGACTGGTTAGAGAGAAAAGTGAGACCAAAGACAAGATATTGATTAAAATAAACTAGAGGTTTCAATGGTTAAGTAGTGGTTTACTGAGTTCGGCCACCAGAACAAATAATAGTTCAACCAGCTGTTTGGTGTACCACACTTCCTTAAGCAGAGAGCAATTAGCTGAATCGGTTTAACGGAAAAAATTAAACCGCTCTTCTATTCGTTCTTACTACCATCTGTACAGCAGTGCCAAACATTAGTAATTTATCATCACGGCATATCAGCTGGGTATTGGGTATACTACAGGTGGCAATCAGAGAGCTTTTAGAAGGATTCTACTTTGGTTTGAAACAGAAACGATCATATTTGTCGACGAAAGAAGTGATGTGCGATCATAACCATGCACATCGTGTCTAGTCACTATTGAAATGACACATCATCGAGCATATTTTTCAGACTTAAACTTCTACGAATATTTTGTAGTTTCAAACCTAAAACATCAGGTTATGCGAGTCAAGTAAAAGTACTTATTTTGAAAGCCTTCCGAAAGTTGGCGGCAGACTGGAATTATTATTAAAGGATGCAATTATAAAGGAATTATTTTTACCAGATTGGAATTTTCCCAGTTTTTGAAAACGAAAACGTCAGTATTTTTTTTTTTAATTTTATTTTATTTATTATTATATATCAACCGCAATGGTCCATTTAAATATTTAAATTGTGAAATAAAATATATATCAAGTATAGTTTTTAAAGAAAGCAATTTAGTTTTTAATATAAAACAATTTTCAAAATTTAAGGAGTGAAAATTTTCTAGTATTAGATAAAATACCACCGCTCTGTTACTTGGATGATAAATTTATCCTTTATATACTTTGTATGGACACTTAATGGCGTTTCTTAATACACCGATATTTATTTCCGAAGCAAAAAAATCTGCTTTACATTAAAAGGAAAATCTCTCAAAATAATAGACTCTTAATATATTTTAACAAAGGAAAAAAAAGTTTTTTTTTGCATCAACAGAAAAAAATGAGCTTGTTTAATTCTCTCTCATTTTACACCAAAAACATTATATTTTGTTGTTGTGCTTGTCGAGTTTGTAATAAAACTGCCACCACGGGCATCATTATTCATTTACTAACGACCTTTATGTACTGTACAACTTTACCATTTACTTTGTATAACAATGCACACTTAAACATATAAATATGTTATATAAGGTATGTAAATATGTATTTTTTTCACAACTGATTCCATTTACCATATATAGTATAAATACCAACATCTGCTTTATTACGTCCTTGAAATATACACATACTCGTATGTATATATGTATATACTTTTATTGTATACAAGCAGATTTTCGCTTTGATTTCAATGCAATCCCGATCGCCTTCAATGTTACGCTCTTGCTTGTTTGTTAAGCTATAAAAAGCAAACAAATTTGCATAAAGTATCGAATTGTGAAATTGAGTTGTAAAACTCTCACCTTCTCTTATTTCCTATTATACGCTTCCCCTACGCGATGTTTTCCCCTTCGCTGATTTTAGCAAAGCTTTTATGTTGGTTGAATTACATTTCTCGCCCTCTACTGCTGTTTGTGCAACAGCCACCTGCTACTACATGCATTCCACTTAGAATATATAATATATATATACGCTCTGATCACACAACATCTCACAATGCCATTTTCTAACGTAATCAAGGGCGTGCAAATTTCTTTTTTCTAAAATTTTTATTATGAAAAAAGTTTATTTTTTTTTGTACTTTTTTATGACTCTCACTCTTTCTCTCTCTCTCTCTTGCTCCTATATATAAAATGTTTGTTTATGCTTGGTAGAGTGTGTTCACAGGAGTTTGCCTATACCTATATGCATGTTTGCCTGTATGTATGTATGCATATATGTACGTAAGGCTACCTAGTCCTAATACTCGTTTGTCCGTAGTGACCGTGTTTGATTTGTCTTGGTAATTTATTTCTCTCAAAAGATCTATTGGGCTTGTGGGCCATGCCGTCGTTCACTGCATACAAATATATTTAAATAAAACAAACAAATATAGAGACATATGTTTGTATAGGTGTCCTGCCAATAATGTAGAATTTGTCGTATATTTTATGTATGAGCTTTTTCATGTGTTTACTTTCCCTTCTAACGACCGCCTTTATTAGTTTTGTGGTCGTTGTGGCCTTTGCGGCGCTTTTTGCTTCTTTTACCTTTGCCACCATCAGTTCTCTGAAAAGAAAAAACATGTTTACATTTATTCCCAATCAGAGACATAGAAAAAAAATTACTAACTCACATGTACAGATGTCGTTTGTTACAAATTTTTTATTTTTACAGGAACTTCTTTCATATTTCATGGCGTATACTTTTTGTGGTTGGTTCACTTCTATTCATTTTTTTTTTTTCTCTCTGTGGTTTTTCGGCTATTACCCCTATTGATGAGAGTCTTACAATTTGTGTACATTTCATTTTATTTTTCTTTCTTTGTTCACATTTGCAATTATTTATTTATGAATAAAGGTAGACAAATCATAAAGTATTGAGCCATTTATTATTGAGCACATGAGATTTTGTGTCCGTTACTGATGTAATTGTTATGAAATTCTTTTAAGTTCAGTAATTTTGTCCATTCATACGACTTAAAGACCTTTTTGACGCCAAGTCTAATCAAAAGCTGTATAAAATGTATAAATAATGAAAATAGAATATAACATATTAAATCATAACAAAAAAAAATAAAACGTCAAATAAAACAAGTTAGAATAAAATCAAATTACTTTAAATTGAATTAATTTAATTTATTAAAATAACAAAATAAATTGTTATAAGAAAAAATAAAATAATAATAACAGCAAAAAAGAATTTTAATAAAATATAAGAGAAATAAAAAATAAACAAAAATTAAATTAAAAAAATTTAATTAGGAAACAAAATAAAATAAAATAAGAGAAAATAAAATAAAATAAAATAAAATAAAAAAAATAAAATAAAACAAAAAAATAAAATAAAAAAAATAAAATGAAATAAAATAAAATAACATAAAACGAAATAACATAAAAACATAGAAATAAAATAAAATGAAATAAAATTAACATTATCAAACCAAATAAAAAAAAATAAAATAAAATAAAAAAATAAAGTAAAATGAAATAAACTAAAACAAAACAAAAAATAAAATAAAATAAAATAAAATAAAATAAAATAAAATAAAATAAAATAAAATAAAATAAAATAAAATAAAATAAAATAAAATAAATTAAAATAAAATAAAATAAATTAAAATAAAATAAAATAAAATAAAATAAAATAAAATAAAATAAAATAAAATAAAATAAAATAAAATAAAATAAAATAAGATAAAATAAAATAAAATAAAATAAAATAAAATAAAATAAAATAAAATAAAATAAAATAAAATAAAATAAAATAAAATAAAATAAAATAAAATAAAATAAAATAAAATAAAATAAAATAAAATAAAATAAAATAAAATAAAATAAAATAAAATAAAATAAAATAAAATAAAATAAAATAACATAAAATAAAATTTAATAAAATAAAATAAAATAAAATAAAATAAAATGAAATGAAATAAAATAAAATAAAATAAAATAAAATAAAATGAAATAAAATAAAATAAAATAAAATAAAATAAAATAAAATAAAATAAAATAAAATAAAATAAAATAAAATAAAATAAAATAAAATAAAATAAAATAAAATAAAATAAAATAAAATAAAATAAAATAAAATAAAATAAAATAAAATAAAATAAATAAAATAAAATAAAATAAAATAAAATAAAATACAAAACAATAAAATAAAATAAAATAAAATAATAAAGTAAAATTAAATTGAAATTAATGAAAGACAATTCGTGTTTCGAATTTCTCTATCATCCCTTTCTTTTAGTTCCAAGCCAATTACTTTAATTATACTGAATTCTTAATTTTCTTTTGTCTACTGCCAAAGTGCTTAATGGTACAACAATAAAACTCATAATTAAGAAATTATTCACTTGAGTATTCAACGCAGGTGATACTTTAATGGTTCCTAAATTGCATACCATATATTTGAGTGTTTATAAGTGAATTCGATTTACTAAATTTTTGTTTCTATTGTATTAACTAGGGGATTAGCAAAAGTTCGATAAGTTGACCAGAAGAAAAAAAGTCTATTTGTTTTGTGTTTTTTTAGTTATTTTTTTCTCAAACTTTACAAACATATTTTGATACATTTATTGTTGGCAGGGAGTTGTAAATACACAATATTTTTGTATTAAAAAATAAAAAACAAGCAACCAAAAAACAAATATATATAGGAAGTATGTCATCGGAATTAATAAATGTAAACAAACTTATCTCAATTTATAAATGTTAAATCTAAGCTTACCGAATCCTTTACCATTACTTTATTAGTCTTCCTTTCAAACGATCGGCTCAAATTTACAGTCAATACAAATATTCAGTGAATGCCAAATTGCATATAGAACGATTAAAGACTATTTCTAAGTACTTCCGAAGATCCCTGACCGGACATTTTTCCGTAGAGGACACACCCGAGAAGGTCGACCAAAATTTACCGCTGATGACGTCACTGTAGCTCTGGCGAAGTCCAAAATTGACGAAGACCCACGATTGGCACAAAAAATGATTGCTAATGACTTGGGCTTGAATGCCAAAATGATACACTGAAGATTGCTTACCAAAAGTTTTCAAAAATTTGTTGGAAAATAGGAAGAAAGAAACGCGGAAATAATGAATGCGGTTAACGCTGACCTTGATAAGTTTAAAGCGCAAGATTTTGAAAACTGTTTTCAGAAGTGGATCTATAGGATTAGGAAACGCATTGAAATCAATGGCAAATATGTAGAGAATATAGAAAAGGTCAAAGATTACAAGTAAATGCAAAAATAGTTTGTTTGTTATTTTTTCTGGTTAACTTACCGAACTTTTGTTAATCCCCTCATAGATACTTTTATAAATAAATATAAAAAAAATTTATTTGCTGAATTTTGTTACTTTTTTATAATTATAAATTATTATAAATGTACCTATATATTTTTGAAATCAAAAAGTAACTGCAGCCAGACTTGGAACACAAGTCTCACGCTTTGTAGTACCAACCTAACAATTAACCTCCGGTGGGATAGCGACTAAAGCCCCTTGCACCACTTACGTGCTCCACTTGTGCAACAGATACGACAAATGAGCCAAAAACCAGACAAGTGGGCTTGCGTTGATGAAAAATACAAACTAATATTACAATTTGTTTAGCAACTCAAGAACACTAACGGCCGATACTGGATGGCTAAATAAATTAAAGTAAAAAATCAAACATGAAAAAAAGAAAAAATTCAATAGCAATTCCAATCTGCGTTTGTTCGGCCATTGGAAATTTCATTTAAAATGCAATTCGATTTGTACGCCACTGCCAATTATTGATTGTTTTGGGCGAAACAAGCAAATTTGCAAATAAAGAATAATGTGCAGTTATACACGAATAGGCGCACAAAACAATACGACTGAGTGATATTCTGCACACTACCATATTAGGTAATAAATCAGTATAGAAGTATATAACAAATATATATTAATAAACCCTGCAAGCAAATGAACTGGCAAAAAACTATCTAGAAGTTCTATTACCATGCCAAGCTAACTAGATAGCAAACTTTCATTTTGGAAAGACAATTGTGAGATTGTCAACTGTAATTTCTTATACTAATATCATACTAGTCCAAAATGGTCCTAATAATAATTAGTTAAATTTTGGGCTAAAAACTTCTTTTAACTTGTTTATAAAATGCAGATACTATTTGTTTCATTTAATTCAACTTAGAAAAATATAGTAACAAACTAGTACCTTTTTTGACCAGTTTAGTTTTTACACTGTCGGATATGAAAAACTGAATACACGTATATACGAGTATGCTATAGCAACTGATAATGATTGCCGTCTGCAAATAACTGTTTTATAGTCAGCCCGCATCTGGCGATTGTCTATTGTTTGGCGGGGCGTGTGAATGGGTTGCCATTTTAACAAACAAATTTTGGCTGGCTGCTGCAAATGTAATCGATTGAAAAGTGCGCGAGAATACTAAACCAATACAAATGCTTATTTATTTGTATTCATATACACTTGAATTTATGTTTGAGTGTTTTGTGAGCCATAAAAGTGCAATGGTTTTTGGCAAAATTGCCAAAAATATTTATGTATGTAAAACACGGTGTGTGTCAAAGGCTAAGTATTTGCCATTGTTGGGCATCCCTATTTTGCATATAAATACATATATATGTTTATATAAACAAAATTTGTTGTTGTTTATAATTTCAAGTGCTTGTGTGAAAACAGCATGTTCTGCAGCATTTGAGAGTATTTTGGTCAGACTAATTTCACTAAGCCGTAAAAGCGTGTTTTTAGGTTTAAAGTTCAGGAGTCTTTGGCATTAAAAATATTGCAAGGTTATTATTGTGGCTCTAATTCAAAGTTAACCACAAACGAATTCATTAAAATTTTAAATAAAATTCTGATAATGAATTTAAATGTTTAAATTTTGAGCTTAATGTATTTTCATTTACTAGCTATAAATTTAACAGTGATTGCTCATATAGAAAAAAGATCAAATTTAGGTGAGTGACCACATTAAATTAATTCCCCAATAATTGAATATTTTTACTTTTATTAAAAATGATTTTTTATTTTATTTTGATTTAATTCTATTCAATTTTATTTTAATCTATTTGAAACATAAAGACTGAGACTCACATAAAAATGATTTCAGCTGCCTAAGCTTCCATTATAATAAATAAAACAAATTATTTCAATATTATGCAAAAAAAAGCAATTGCTAAAATATAAAATATTTTTGTTTACATTTGCTTAAGAATTTTTTTCTTGCTGTTTTTATCGCTTTCATTGAATCGACAGAATTAAGTTTTATATTAACTTATCATAATCAACCGATTCTGATTATAAAGGAAATTGCAACTTCCGATTTCGCAAAACTTGGCAATGACCAATTAGTCAGCGCTGACGATGCTGTTTTTGAGACAGTCAAAAAATTTTGTATGGCAAGCCAAAAGCCAACGGCAAACAAACCGTTCGTGGAGTAGCAATATTTTGACTCTTTGTTTTTTTTTCATTTACTTTTTTTTTGTTTCTTGCTTTTCATTAGTCACATCGGAAATGGTGTAAAATAAACTTCCTTTTCGCGTGGTAATCCTTTGTTGTTGTTGCTGTAACAAACCAAAACTAATGATGTCTAGACGCCACGGCAAAGGCAATGGCTAAGCCAAAAATAAATATGGTTGTTAACTGGAAAAAATTAAAGCTTTTTTCTGCTGTCATGTGCAGATGGTTATAATAAAAGCAGCAATTTATAAAAAGAGTTTTAGGAAAAAGTTAATCAAATGTAGCGTTAGTAATTTAATATGAGCTACTATACATTAGGTCCCATTTTACTGGTGTGTTTTTTTTTTTTGAGTAAATTTTTTTTAGCTGATAGTGAACACTTTATTCCTGGAAATATAAAATTAATTTATTACATTATGTTTTTAAAATATATTTTTAATTACATTAAATTTAATTTAGTTTTCCTCTTTTTAATTTAATTTTTCATATTTAATTAAATTAAACTTTACCTAATTTTACTTTATTTTTTTAATTAACTTCCGATATTGTACATTATCTTACTTTATTATGTTAGTTTATTTTAGGTATTTTCATTTATTTTATTTTATTTCGTTATTTCTTATTTTATTTCATTGAAACTTATTTAATTTTATTACATTTAATTTAACTTTTTTCTTTACTTTTTTATTTTATTTTTTATTTTTTTTTAATTCAATTTTTTTATTTTTATTTATTTTATTTTGTATTATTATATTTTATTTTATGTTATTTTATTTTATTTTATTTTATTTTATTTTATTTTATTTTATTTTATTTTATTTTATTTTATTTTATTTTATTTTATTTTATTTTATTTTTTTTTATTTTATTTTATTTTATTTTATTTTATTTTATTTTATTTTATTTTATTTTATTTTCTTTTCTTTTATTTTATATTATTATATTTTATTTTATGTTATTTTATTTTCTTTCATTTTATTTTATTTCACTTTTCTTTTTTTTTTAATTTTTTATTTTATTTTATTTAATTTAGTTTTAGGTAACTTACTTAATTTTATTTTATTTTAATTTGGTTTATTTTATTTTATATCTTTTTATTTAATTAAATTTATTTTGATTTACGATATTTTTTTAAATTTAATTTATATACATTAAAATAAAGTATTATTTATTTGTTATTATATTATTTTATTTCATTTTTACTTTATTTTAAATAGTTTATTTTATCTTATTTTAATTTACTTTATTAAATTTTATTTTATATTATTTGATTTTATTACCTTGATTTAATTTGATTTGATTTTATATTTTTTAATTGCTTTATTTTTATTTCATTTAATTTTATTTAATTTATTATATTTCATTTTATTATATTTTTATTATTCTTTAAATTTTTTATTTGTTTTTCTTTTTATTTTAATTTTCCTTTCATTTTAATTTAATTGATTTAATTTAAATTTCTTTTTACATTTCATTTTGTCTTTTTTATTTTTTTCAAGTGTTCTTAATTTAATTTTATTTTAGTTTTGTTTTTTATTTTATTGCCTAGATTTTATTTTTATATTAAGCAATTAGTATATAGTTCAATATAAATGCTAAACATTCAATCATTACATCTCAGCTTATAAAAAAAAATAAAATATATCATAAAAGGGATAAAATGCAAATTATTTTTCCCCATTTCCGCTTTTCTTTCAATAAATAAAATTTAGTTTAGGTTTTTATACATGACATTTGCTCACAGCCCTGCAACCAATATCTTAGCTTTTATTTTTTGTACTCTATTCTACTTAAATTAAGTGAAATCAATATCGCACAATAAATTTTGCATTGTATTATATTTCTTATTTCTTTACCCCTCTGTCCTGAGCCGCAATTTTTCTTTCTATCATTATGATAATACGTATTCAATTGCTCCACTTTTTATTATTCAACTAAATTAAATGGCATTCGTGCTTGGCATCACCTTACCACATCTAGCTTGCCAAGCGGCAATTGCTTTAGTACTCTATATCTATATACAATATAGTATGTATAGGTATGTTTCGATTGTGGATTGGAGTGGAGGCGGCTGTTGGCGGTAAATTGATACCGCATAATTTTGAAAATTTGCAATTGCAGCTTAGATTTTCAGTAGGCATATTTTATATATGTAATTGAAATTATGTACATTGGGGTGAGCTCATCATGAAAACTTTTTTTTTAATAGAGGACAAACAGTTAAATGTTCAAAAGCATTTCATTCAATATGTATTAAAAGATAACTTTTATATTCCGATACACCCTAATGCATATACTTAAGCCATCTAGCAGTCAGTAAACGCCAACAGCCTCTACATTGAAGGCGTCACCAACAAATCCATTGAAGGCGTTGCATTGCCAGTACGCTGTGCGCTGTGCGGTATGCCTTCGGCTTCGATCGTACCTTCACCGCGTTTTGTGGCGTTGGTGGTCGTTGATTGGAAAATTCGATGCCAACTGTGCACCGTTGCACTGCATAATGCAATAAGCATTTCCAATTGTCAACTTATATTTTGCGCCGAAGCATTTTATATTAAGTTGCCTATGATTGTATATACTTATATATGTGTATGTGTGTGTACCATGCCACACTGTGGTTACTTGTTTGCATTGCCAGTGGAAGTGATGTGGTGGCTGCTAGTTGAGCGCTCTTGCCTGCTGCTGACTGCATCGCTACCAATGCTACTTGCCACCACAATTCATTGGCATTATGGCACGCATTTGGTTTCAAGCTGTCGATAATACGATAAGTACTCTCGAAGAGCTGGCGTATCAATGAAGTCAATGAGGTTCAAGTAATAATAACTGTGTATCTATTTAGATTGCGTATTGAATGCAGGGCAACTGGCCTTGTTCTAAAGTTTTAATTTTATGTTTGGTATCTATTTTTCGTTCAATTGAGTTTTTTTCAGCGAGAACTTTTGTGGCGTGTGGGTGAATGGCTCAGTATCTGGTCTGTCCTTGATTCATTTGTATGGTATTTAAATTTTTTGTCAAATTTTACTTTTATGTTATGCATTAATTATATTTTTATACTTAATTTGACTTTTATATTGGTTTATTTTTCATTATTTTATTTTCATTACTTTATTTTAGTTATTTTTTTTTCTTCTTTGATTTTATTTACCATATATCATTTTATTTTATTTTTATTTAATTTTTTTATTTGACATGTTTTAATTTACTTTATTTTGTTTTATTTTATTTTACTTTGAATTATTCTATGTTATTTTATTTTATTGTAAAATTATATTAAAATAAAGTAATTTATTTTAAACATTTTTTTTTTATATTTTTCTATTTAATTTAATTTAATGTTATTTAATCTTATCTTATTACATTTATTTTATTTTACTAGTTATTTAAGTTTTAATTTTTGTGCTTATAATTTTTTTAATTTCATTTAATTGAATTTCATATAAGTTTATTTTATTTACTTTTATTTGATTTTATTTTACTTTATTGTATTATTGTTATTTTAATTAATTTCTTTTATCTTTTTATTCTATATTTTTTGATTATACTTTATTTTATTTTACTTTGTTTTACTTAATTTTTTATTTCATTTAATATTATTGTACTTTAGATAATTTTATTTGGTTTAATTTAATATAACTTTATTTTACTTTTTTATTATTATTTTCTTTTATTTCATTTTACTTTATATTATTTCACTTTATATTATCTACTATTTATTTCTTATTTTTTTTCTTATTACGTCATATCTTTTTAAATATAATTTAATTTTACTTGGTTTTATTTTATTTCATTTTATTTTTATTTTTTTTAAGTAATGGAAGGAAAATTTTGATTTATTATTTAATATAAATTTAGTCTATTTTGTTTTAATTTTTTGTATTTTATTAATTTTTTAATATTTAATTTAGTTTTATATTATTTGGTTTCATTTTAGTTAATTAATTTATTTATTTCATTTTATAAATTTGAATTTATTTATCGCCTTTAATTTATTCGTTTTCTCTCTTATTAAATTTGGGTATCACCTCCTTCTAATTAGTTTTTTCTCGTTCATTCTTTTGTTAATTTGTTCGTTCATAAAACTTTTGTTTATTTATTTTCCTTTAATTTGCGGTTGCTTAAATAATTTTAAACACACTCGGATTTATTTGCAATTCTTTATTTTGTTTTCTCTTTTTATTTTAAGTGCTTCGTTAGAGTTTTGTTTATTTATTTATTAATTTTTTTTTGTAGTTTTCTCTATCTGCAACTCGAAATGCAACAGCGTTTATGTGCACGCGTGCTTACGTTGAAAATATAATTATGCATAAGTGAGGTGCTTTGTTTGTGGCCAGCTAATGAAGTCATATACAAATGCAGCTTTTATGTATATAATTATATACTTAAATGTATTTTATTAGTTATATTTGCAAACTGCATGAAAATATGGTGATATCCTCGACGCAAAAAGAGTTCACCGCAACACCAACTTCATTCTTTCAACATTAAAATGATACGTTGTGTTGTCGTTGCATCACTTGACTTCTTTTTGTAGGGGTGTTGGTAGCAGTTTTAATTTTATTTAATGATCTGACAGTGAAGTATTTTTTTTATTTTTTTTTTTTGGAAATTAAACAGTTTTTTGTTATTATGTTTTGTGCTCCAATGAGATTGCCTTTCTTTCTTTTATAGTATTTTCTATAAAAAGCTTGCAAAATAAGGACAACAATATAAAATTATTAATAAAAAACGAATTTAAAAAAAGTACAAATATTTTTCGGAAAATTAAAAATAAATTACATTTTTTTATTGAATATTTTGAAAATTGATAATACAATTGTAGTCTAATTTTTGTGGCAAAATATGTAACTAAAAATTTCCGAAAAATATCCTTTCGGCGTAGAGAATACGTTTGGGTTTATTATAAAAACAGATTAAAAAAATGATTAAAAAACTCTTATTTAAAAATAATGTTCAATATAGTATAAAAAGGAAGTGGCTTCTGAAATTGTGGTATTAAAATAAAATTTTTGAACGAAAACGAAGAGATATAAATAAAGGCTTTTTGGTATTATATCCTTAAAAATGCTGAAAATGTGAGATAACTTGGATATTGAAATATGTATTGTGGGACTCTTTTGACTAATACCATGATTCAATAATTAAAGGTTGGATAAGTAAACAGCTTTCTCGCTCGCTCTTGACAAAAAGGCTCCCTTACTGAAAAACAATAATGCTTCTTTGTAAAAAAAAGCATTTTTCTTGGAAAAAAATTTTAAAAAGTAGCTAAATTCTTTATTTTTTTATGAAAACATTTGCTAGACATCACATACTCTTTTCTGATTGGTTGATTCAATAATTTGACAACTATTTAATTATTATTTTTTCTAATAGCGGAATCTGCGAATCGTACACACGTTAAAGTTGGTAATTAATTGTGATTTAAAACGAATTTTGCAGACCAATCGATTTTGTCAGCTCTTCACAGCAAGGTTTGAATAGATTAGCTCAGCTCCAGCCGCTTTGTTGTTCTTTAAACACAATCGCTATTCGAACCTCAATTTAATCAGGTAGTGTAAGGTCTTTTCCATGGTCAAATTTTGAGTTCTCTGGTTCACCATCTTCTGGTGTTTCATTTTCACTACCATTCAGTAGACTGGAGAAGTTTTCCCTCCGTAAATGTGTCCTGAAACCTTCCATAAGTCGCCGTAAATTTTCGTAGATTTTTCGAATAATAAACCTGTTCCATGCCAGTTTCTTAAGCTCCTCATACTCATGCATTTCGCCCTCTTTCTTTTTTCCTGCAAATTCGTCTTGGTTCCTTCTTCAGCTCCAGGTATCTGTCCCACCCAGCAAATGTTGTGATCGATCGCAAGGTTGTGAGGCCAGCAGCTTGCTTTCTTTTCACTTCTGCACTGCACGGCATTCCACATCATTTCGATAACCAATAGTTTCGTTTGCAGCTGTACGCAGCGAGCTTGAAATGCCATCCCATAGTTTTCGACGTCGAACTTCCCTTGTGCTTTTTGACGGTCGTTCCTGGCTGCACAGAGGCGTGTGGGTATCCTGGCTGCTACAAGATAATGTTCTGATCGATGTTGGATCCTTGGAGTGAATGCACGTCAAGAATACTAGAGACATGTATTCCGGAGACTAATAAGTACCTTGATGAATTTTCTTGTGCTGCAATCGAGTACTAAATACAACCCTTTTTTTGGCCTCAAGCCACTTGTGAATGTTTCGTTGTTGTAGCTGAATTTTCCGACAGTTGCGCCAAAGATATCCTCTTTGCGCTTACTAAAGGTATTCTTTGCCACATCGTCCTTCTTTTTCGACGTGGCGTGGACTCAGGTCAGCGTTGTGTTGAAAAATTTCTTTTTGATGCGAATTGTTGGGAGACGTTCAACACCAATTTATATGGGCGCTGTAGTCTTCACAAGGACCCACCTTCTTCAGTTCTTGTCCCGTCCATCGCACTTCTTGAACGACGGCGATGTCAGCGTTTAATTTTATTTGGACATCAATAAACCATCTGGGTAGCGGATTAAATTACTCAAATAAAATTTTTTTTTGCTCTATGTATATGCAAATTTGTCTAATTTTACTATTTATAAGTTTACTATTTTGCACATACATCCATTCATTTTTACAGTATAGATTTTCATCTCATTGTTACATATATGGTAATTTAGAAAATATGGATATATTATTTTAATTTCAAAAGAATTTAAATCGTATTTAAAATGAATAAAATATGATAAATGCCATTGTAAGCAGGTAATTTACTCTTACTTTTTCACTCCTTTTTTACTACCTTTTCCCGGTTTTTTGTTTAAATGGAACATATTTTCTCCCCCTTTCCGCTACTTTCCAAAATACAACCATTTGTAAGGGAGTGTCAAAACTCCCTTGTCACTACTTATCCAACCTTTAATTATTGAATCATGGACTAATACTTAATTTTTGAATTTTATGTTTATTGATATAGCAAAGAGAAAAGTCAGTATGTATGACAAAATAGAAAAAACGGTTTTTAAAAAACTCAGTGCACAATGATGTAGTAAAGTGGATTTTAAACAAAAGCAAAAATACTCAAATATTGCCGAATAGAATATATAAATATGTCTGAAAGAAATAAATAATGATAAAAAATGTGTAAAATTGCCATTATAAAAGCAAAAATTTTTCTATTTTGCAGAGAAAAATACCTTTGTAATAAAAAATAAAATAAAATTAAAAATTAAAAAATAGTTAAGAATGCCAATATAAAATTGCATCCTTTGATTTGAAGAAATTTTATTAGCTCCAGCTTTTTTGTTTTTACAAAACAAGTGCGTTCAGGCATAATATGGTACATTGGTCTAGACTTAGAAACAGGGGGATTTATTTAACATAGTAGAAATTCTGTACAGCTTCTATTTACTGAAAATATTAGTTTAAATATTCTTTATTTATTTAATATTTTTCTATAATCCATCATTAGCATATGCATAAATATTCTTATCCGGTTGTGTTTTCCCTCTCTAATCTCAACAATTCATTTCTTGCTCACCTCTGGTTGCTGCGGAGTCCTTCCATTCTCTCTTCATTCATAGCGGGCCCATGTATTGTTTTCCTGTTATATTAACTGCTAATGGCATTTTCCCTCTGATATTGTCACTATCTAGCAGCAACTTTACTTGAAATTTTTGTATGCTATCAAAACAACCTTGGCATGAGCCTCACCTACAGTACTCTAAAATATCTTCATGATTATGCCGCACAATGAATAAATATAATATAAACGGTATGCGGCATGACAGTTCATCAACTCAAGTTAAAATGCGCTCTCAATGCAGGTACTTTTTGGTGAGCAATTTTATTGTTTGCTGCTACCCTCACCAAATCGAAAGCTTCATTCTTATATTATTTTATTTAAATTATACTTTTTTATTTGTTTTTTTTTATCATTTCTCTTTTTCTAATTGTTAATTGTAATATGATTTTTTTCACACAAATCCTTGCAACACTAGCCTTGCTGCCGGATTTTAATACTTTAACCCCACCAATTCGCTATTCATTTCCAACTGCCATTGCCGCTTTATACTCGCACAACAATAAGCGGGCAACAACAATGCAATTAACTCTGCTACTTTGTGGTGGAAAACCAGCAATATAGCAACGTTTGGTGCAGGAGTTGAACAATGAAGGAAAAAATAATAATAAAAAAATAAAAAATAAGCATAAAAAAAAAACAAATAAAAAATAGAAAAGGAATGAAAAAATTTAAATATTAAAATAAAAAATTAAAAATTAAAAATAAAAATGAAGAATAAAAACACAAAACATTAAAGCAAATTATTCATAAAACCACAATTCAAATGCGTTCAAGAATTGCCTGTGGCGGCTGAGTGCTGCTGCGTATGCTGCCACGAATCTCCGCAACTATATGCATACACGTATGTATGTATGCGTTGACAATAATGCAAGTATAAAAAGTGTCTTATTTCAATTATTTTGCAATTCTTCTGCAGCTCTATCCCCTACCTACACAGTCCGCACAGCACAACCTCGCTCTTTCTCATTACCGCAACCATTTCTCTCACTAATTTTATTGTTTCACATTTCTCATTCTCTGGTAATATTAAGATTTTTTAGTAATTTTTCTCTATTTTCTTTATCATTTCTGTTGCCTTGAAGTTGTCTCGGAATAATGGCGAATTTTCCAGCAATTGCCACATGCTCGTTACGTCTGTGCCACTTTTCCTCCGCCACAAGTTAGCCAGTTAGCTCATTCTCATGCCATTTATACTATAGTTTATGCATTTATTTGCATCTTCTCTGTCTGTCCGTCTGTCTGTCTGTCTGTCGGTTCGTCTGTCTTTCTTCATTCATCAGCATTGCCGTTGCATTTAACATTTAGCAAACATCAGCCATCAGTCCGCATAGTTCTTGCAATTGTCTTACGTACGGACAGAACAACAACATCTTTTATATTTGAATGCACTTTCATTGTGTGGCATTGCTAATGAATGTCCGCAAAGAAATTCGAAATGAAAGCTATTCTTATCCATTCATTCTCTTCTCAGCATTTTTTTTTTTGTTTTTGGTGGTTTTTTTTTCATTATTTCAATACTCGAGAGTTAAAAAGTATTTATTCAAGGCCAACAAGCTTTGAATAAAATCATGGAAAACTTACTTGCGCTCGCTTAAAGGCGCATTAATCATTACCTTTTTGGAATCACGGGCAAGCAGCTGTGAGCTGTGATTTGGCAAATTGCAAGGAAAAAGTTTCTTTTTCATGAGTGGCAATGGTTGCTGTGTTTGTTGTTGGTTTAAAAAAGCAATTTTGCGGCTGTTCAGTGAAACTTGCTGTAATAGTTTTGTATTAAAAATTTTATATTTATTTTTATTGTTAAGTAATAAAATGGCTGCAAGCGAATTGATGAAATGTTTAAAGAGATTATAATATACGTGTATAGTAATACTTGTAATGAATACCTTAAGGAAAATTTTTCCCCAGAACGACAAAATATTAAGGTAGATTTCATTAAGCTTGTCGAGGTTATGGTGGGTTATATTAAGACAGGTTAGCCAAAGTTAGGTTAGAACGGCTTATGATAGTTTAGGTAATGTTAGACAAGGTTAGGCTAATTTAGTTAGTCAATGTTGGATTAGATTAAAATAAGTTAGGTTAGACAAGGTTATTTTTTTTTAGATTAGTTAATGTTAGGTTAGGTTGTGTTAGATTGTATATATGTATATATAATATATGGTATACGAGGAGGTTGACAAAAGTTCGGTTAAGTGACCAGAAAAAAAATCTTTTTGTATTTACTCGGAATTTTTCAGGATATATATTTTCTCTACATAATCGCCATTGATTTCAATGCATTTCTAAAGACTACAGATCCACTTCTGAATACAGTCTTCAAAATCTTGCTTTCTAAGCTTATCAAGTTCAGCATTAACCGCATTAACTATCTCCTCGTTACTGTTAAAGAACTTTCCTTTTAAATTTTTTTTTAATTTTTGGAAATAATCGGAAATCACAAAGGCAATATGGTGCTGGACATATTTCTTCGCAGTAAAATTACTCGTTATTTCAACAGTCTACGATGGCGTGATGTCATGATGTAAAAGTTTGCGCCGCAAATCCTCTTTCTCCTTGTTTTCCAATAAATGTTTGAAAACTTTTGGTAATCACTCTTCGGTTTTTCATTTGGAATTTACCGTCTGGCCCTTTTCCAGTGGAATAGCAGCTACGATTATAAATCGGATGAAGTAAACTGCCATCACTACTATAGCTGCTGATTTCTGTTGCTTAGATTTTACGGGTGAACTTACTCCTGTTGGGCTCCATACCATGGACTGCTGTTTGGTTTCTGGATCATGATTAAAGAACCAAAATTCGTCACCAGTAAAGACTGTACTAAAATTGCTAGACTGACCATTTTCGAATTTGTTTTAGAAAAATTGAGCAAAATGCAAACGAGCCTCGAGCCACGAGTGACGTCATCAGTGGAAGATTTTGGCCGACCTTCTCGGGGCTCGTCCTCTACGGAAAAATGTCCGCTCTGGAATTTTCAGAACTACTTAGACGATGCAATCGTTTCATATGCAATTTTACATTCACTGAATATTTGTGTTGGCTGTAAATTACGCCGTAACCCGAAGAGTATCACATGGCGAATTTATGTTTGCGTTGGTGGTGGTATTCCGTCTGACCTATCCTCACTTATCTTATGTTTTCTCATATCCACTTTCGACGATCATTCTAAAATTTTAAAGGAAGACTAACAAAGTGATTTCAAAGGATTTCGTATTTTTAGATTTAACAAAAACAAATTGAAAGTGACCAACTGACCGAACTTTTTTAAATCCCCGCGTAGGTATTTATAATGCTTGCTTAATAACCAGTTCAGCGATTTGCGCCCGCCTCCTCATCTTCTACTTCGTAGTGTTCATAGTTTCTATTAGAAAGTATAGGAACTCACAGCTTATTATAAGCCGCCTCATAACAGAAAGACACTTGGAAGGGTAGCCATTTCCTGCCGAAAAGTGCTCGCAATCAGAAAAAATTAATTTTTAACTTCATTTTCTTCTATGTCTTTTTGGATGTTGTCCTGGGTAGGACAGGACTGGTTGAATCAGATTAAGTTGTTGAGACTAGATCTGATGAGGTTATGTTCAACCATAGGTCTCTGTTTCCAGCAGCGGGTACTACATCGAATACTTTCAAAGTTGGGATATTTGTATTCACCTGAATAATACCATACCATACCATAAATCGACTCATGGTCCAATCCTCTGAACCATTTGTCAGGATGGTGTAGGCTTTCCGAACGAATGTCCATAACAGATTAAGAGCTTTACCGTCTCCTTCGATATATACATAGGTATATGCGCACTACTACTCAATTAAAGAGGAATATCCTCTGTTTCCGTCAGCTTCATCCCTACTTCGTCATGCATGATAGTAAGGTTAGCGGACTCTTGAACGTGCATTATTTTAGCACACATCCTCCTCTACTCCTTTGCATCAACCGCTCGCTACTGTAAGATCACATAGTATCTTGTTTCTCTGAGTAAAGTATTGTCTTGTCGAACGGCACGCAGGTCACTTTGTTCTACATTATTAAACACGCTGCTATTTCTTTCACATTGGGCCGCTTCCATAACTTGTTGTAAAGCAAGATCTATGGTTGTTTAAGA
Source organism: Ceratitis rosa (assembly GCA_037013455.1). NCBI lineage: Eukaryota > Metazoa > Arthropoda > Insecta > Diptera > Tephritidae > Ceratitis > Ceratitis rosa. The sequence continues at coordinate 16,051,536 of JAWMAG010000054.1, forward strand.
CTTCGACTGTAGTCTGATCTCACGTCAGTTTTCTTTGGTTGAATATACTAATTGGGTTTTTGCTTACAATATTGTTTTACATGCCCAATAATGCGTCGAATAGCTGAGAAAAATCAAATACTTGTCACTTATGATAACTGATTTGTAATATTCATGGACTATTGGCGGAAGTTCATGAGGTGGTTGAAGAAACGGCGGCAGCACCACTCCTCGGTTCTTGACGCGCATAAGCTCATTTAGTTCTACTGTGCGTATGTGTCTTTGGTGTGTGTCATCCCTTTCTAGATTAAATCTAGTTCAAAACAACTAAACAGTTGATTTTATAACTCAAAAATACGACCCAACTTTTAGTACACAAAATTAATGCTCCCCTAAGATGAAAATGTGCAAACCGTAAAGTACTCGTACATGGCTAATTTTACACCAGGCAAATGCTAATCTTCCGCTTGCTACTAAACAACACAGCATATAACTCAACAAACAGGGAGAGAAAATCACTTAACCTGCCTTAAGTCAGAGCGTAGCACCTTAAGACGGTAATGACGGTAATGAAAATACCCAACAATTACGAGTTGTGTTTTCTGTCGTCTCTTCGTCTTTTTCTTTATTGCATTAACACGCTGTTGCTTCACCATGATTAGCGTTAATCTGCAGTTGCCTGTATACGTATTTAGGGTAGTAAGAAAAATTATATCTCCCTATACAGTTGCCATTGCTGCTGCTGTTGCTACCGGCATGCATATTACGTGCAACATTTTTATGTCCCAACAACAGTACTTTCGTTTGGAGTAATGCAGCTGTTGCGCTTGTCGCTTGTCAGTTGTCTGATGCTGAGTGAGTGAAAAATACAAGAAAATATTTTGTATGCACTATTGGCATTGTTGTTGCTCTGTTTCTGTTGAACTTGTTGCTACAATTCTTTTTTTTTTTTTGCTTGTTCTTGTTCTTCTTACAGTCTGAAAATTAAGCTGTTAGTACTTGCATAGTTTTTTCTTTTTTTTTTGTGCATTTACTATTTGCCTCTGCAGCATCAGCAATGCTTACTTATATACTCGTACATATTAACAAAAGTGCACAATAATTTGCCACTAATCCAGGCCATTTGTCAAAGTTTTTCCTCGCTCATTTCTCAAAAGAAATGAAAAAATTTCTTTAACTGCGTCGGGTAATGAAAAAAAGTGGGTGAGAGAGCGAAGAGCGTCGTGAAATGAGAAAAATCGTCAAGTAATTAGCACAACTGCAAGGCAGAAATAAGCAAAAAAAATAAAATGGAGCAATAGGAAAATGGAAATGGAAACAGAAAAAAATATATAAAAAAAATAAAAACAATGAGAAAGAAAATCAGAAAATTTAAAAAATAAAAATTTTAAATAAGCGAAAGAAAAAAGTAAGCAGAATAAAAAATGAAAAATGAACAAAGCAAACAAATTTAAAATAGTAAAGTGAAACACTTAAAAATCCTAACTAAATAGCGCGTAAGAACCAACAACCACAAAACATAACAGCAAAACAAACTGATACGCCTGACTGCGTGCGATAACTGACAACGCTGACTTAATAACTATCAGCAATCAGTTGCTACATTCAAGCAATTGCGGCTAGAGAAAGTTTTTGAATCTAACAAAAAAAGAAAAAAAAACATATACAAAACTACTTTGTTTAAAAATGTTAATAAATCAAAAAGTTTGTTTACATAATTTATTTGTTATCATAAATTAACACAATTTTTTTTGGCATTAAGTAGTAGTGTGTTTGTGGTAATGACTTTCGAAAATGTACTCAAAATGCTAATGCCCAAAAACCACAAGAAAATTACAAAGACTCGTGTTCTTTTTAAATTTAAGTCCATTAACTAAAGGAAATTACATACGAGGTGTGCTCAAAATATAGCGAAAATTTTAATTTTTTTGGATAAATATTTATTTATTAGTACTCATTACTGCTGTCGCTTTCAAACTAGTCTACATGAGAGGTTACACACCTTGTGTATTTCCAATCCTGGAAACATTTTTTAAACTTTCTAGCCTTCGAAAAAGAGTTAAGTTGCTTTAGCAATGCTCTTTTAATGTCAACTTCTGTTATTAAAGGAGATCTTGGTGAGCCCAAATGCTTTCACGGCGATGATTGAGACTTAAGCTCACACTTCGTCACCGGTTACAATAGGTTTTAGTAATTCTGAATCGTTGTTGAGTTCTTTTATGACTCATGAGCAACAGTCAGGCGCTATTTAAAATTCAACAATTTTGTAATAAATATTACTGGTACCCGTTTTATACTCAAAATGTTGGGAATAATTACACCACATGATCTAATAATAATATGCCAACATCATCATTTTTTCACAAATACTTTGATAAATTTTTTTAACAAACGAAAATCGCCGAGCTCATGAAAACACGTCTTACTTAACCCTGCAGGGAAAAGGTAGATTAGTATGCAAAAATTCTGGTTAAGTACTAGTATTTTGAAGACGAAATTATACTAGTTTGTTATAAACCAGAATTGTACTAGTATTTAAAAGACAAAAGTATACTAGTTTTATAAAGACTAGAATTATACTAGTATTTAAAAAACAAAAATATACTACAATATACTAGAATTATTCTACTCGAACATAGTATGTATATGCGGACAAATTCATACCAGTTTGGCGTTTTGAAAACAGTTGGATTCATAAGAAACTAGAAGTTCCGATCACACAATATTAGACTTGCCACTACAACAACAACAACATTCACATCTTACTGTGTTTTTTTTTTTTATATATTGTTCAATTGTAAAAAATGATGAACAGTACTAAATAAGCTTCAAATGCATGGATCGATATCTGATTCATTCCTGGAAATAAATATTGCAATAAATTTCAAGTGCGTTTTTTTTAAATAAGTTGGTCTTTAGTCAACATCTCTTGAAAGGACTTTTACAAAACAATTCTCAAATCTATCTTAATACTTACTTACCTACTTTAGTTAACAACATTGCGCCATTCGTTTCTTCTTTTTGCTGTTCGGCGCTAATTGGAAATACCAAGTACAGGCAGGTCCTCCTCTACCTGGTCTTTCCAACGGAGTGGAGGACTTCCCCTTCCTCTGCTTCCACCGGCGAGTACTGCATCGAAAACTTTCAAAGCTGTATTATTCGACGGGTCCGAGGCACACTAGGTGGTTAACAAATCAGTATTTTAATTGTTATTCATGGTATACTGGTATTTATCTAGTATGAAGCTGATGCATAGACTGACAATATAAAGTTCATAGGACATCGCCGTGTTAAAAATATCAGTTGCTTACATACTATTTTTCCCTGCAGAGAAGTGACTGCCACAGGCGCAGCCGATAACACATAAAGCTGAAAGTTTCGACGTAAATAATAAAAATAGGTATATATCTTTGACAATCGAACTCAACAAGCTCTTGTTTGTTGAACATTCCTTGTATATCTCCCATTAAAAATCTCGTTCGTTTCGCTCATACACATTTTTTGTAACTTTTGCACATTACATACACCAGTTTATGACTCTATTGTAATGACATCTCGGACGGAAACCCCTCAAGGTGTATTTCTGATATGAAAATAAAAACCTCCTTATAAGAATCCTTCATCCGTTCAAGGCGATTGTAAGTTTCCCCATTTCTCGAAATATTTCCAACAAATAGAAGGACCTACAGTTTATTCTAAGCCGACCTCGAATGGCCGATGAATTTTTATGAGAAGCTTAGAGTTTCATGTCACAAATACACGCGGAGGACTTAACATTCCCCACCGAGTGGTGAGTGCAATGAGAAAAATTAATTTGCTATAATTTTGAACCAAGATTTGAACCCAGGCTGAACTATAGGTCTGCCCACAGACCCTTCAGCGCCTTCACTTAAGGTCTTGGTTCATTCACACCGTAAGATATCAAATTCAAAAATTAGGAATAGTTGAGACGGCTGTTTGATAAATTGAAATGAAATAATATCATAATTAATTCTGAATCAGTTCGGAAGTAGATTTATTCTTAATAAAGACTAGTTTTGAACTATAGAAAACCTGTTTGAACTGGTATGAAACCAGAGACGAACTAATGATGAAATTGAATTAAATCGTAACCAGCTTAGAATTACTTCTAAAGAAAATTTATGCATGCTTGCATTTAATGCAATGATAATATAGAAATATTTTTCAATTATTTATAATGGAACAAATTCCTGACTGTTCTGGCTACTCTTTGCAAACAATATCGCAATAATTTATATATACCTAAGTCTGCGCCAGATTTATTTGTCATTTATATATTTCGTACTTCAATATTTTCTCATTAAAAAATGTAACCATTTTTTACGAAATTATTCCATTTATTAACTGTCTCTCTTTGTCTCTCCTCTCTTCCACCCTCATTTCAATTTCAGGCAAGCTTTGAGTGATACGCAAATTGCAAAGTGACACAGTATTGCTGCCACAAAGAATAATCAATAATTAAGCCAGCCAACAAACAGTATACCAACGCCTACAAGCACACCAACGCTGCACAGCACAAAGGAGTGTCGACAAGGACGTTAATTAATCACAAGCTTGTGGTCGGGCAGCTACAGGAAACAAACGAAACACTGCCACAAGTACACACCACACAAAACATCAAATAAACGAAACCATCAACAAAACGCCTACTAAATCAACAGGAGAAAGAAAGAGCAGGAGTAGAGCGGACGTCAGTCACAAGCTTATTTGCAAGTGCTGAAGACTGCCTAACTCAAGCTGACAGTGTGTTTTGCCGCATAAAGCATACAGCTAACGGTGAGAGCACTGTATAAAACTGTAGACGTATTTGAGCAAGCTTGCCACATCAACGAGCCGCAGATCTGAGCTCACATTATACGCCTGTTGCTGACGCCAACAGGCAATTATTGGAGTGTTAGAAGATATTTGCGCTTAAAAACCATACAAAATACATACAGACAAACATACACATCACCGAGATGTTAAGCCATAGAGGTAAAGGTGCAAAGACGTGTAGTTTGGATTGCAACAACAAAATGCACGAGCAACCCTATCAAACACAATGTGGGCGGCGCAGCAGTAGCCAAACAACAACAAAATCGCACAACAAGCACACAGCTGTGTCGGCGCAACAACAACAATACCGCCAATATACTCCCTACTCTTCCACAACCCTGCTCTTATTGCTAACACAAGCGCTCTTCTTGCTGTTGCTCCTCGTCAGCATATCGCCCACAGATGGCAACCCCGATTGGATGCAACACTGCAGCATGTGTCATTGCAATTGGAATTCGGGTAAGAAAACGGCCGACTGTAAAGCGCGCTCACTCAAAGCCATACCCAACGATCTGAGCAACGAAATGCAAGTCGTGGATTTCTCGAATAATCACATACCCGAGTTGCGACGCGAAGAGTTTGCCGATGCGAATCTACAAAATCTGCATAAGATCTTCTTACGTAACTGTACGATACAAGAAGTGAATCGCGATGCGCTCAAAGGTCTCACCATACTCATCGAGCTCGATATGTCGCATAATTTCATAGGCGAACTGCATGTGGGCACCTTCAGCGGTTTGGAGAAGTTGCGTACGCTCGTCATGAATCACAATGAGATTCAAGTTTTGGAAAATTATCTCTTTGTCGATCTTCCCTTCCTCTCACGCGTCGAATTCAAAAATAATCGCCTGAAGCAAGTCGAAGTGCATGCTTTCGGCCAACAGCCCATACTGTCAGCAATCTACTTGGAGGCCAACTCATTGCATGTGCTACGCAAGGAGACCTTCACACGCATACCGAAATTGGTGCATCTGTCGCTAACGCAAAACCCTTGGAATTGCACCTGCGAATTGCAAGCCTTCCGCGACTTTGCAATCGCCAAACGTCTATACACACCACCTACAGACTGCGCACAACCAGCCGCGTTACGTGGCAAACTATGGACCGACATACCGTCGGAAAACTTCGCCTGCCAGCCGCACATACTCGGTTCGGTGCGCTCGTTTGTCGAAGTACAATCGGATAATATCACATTGCCGTGTCGTGTGGAGGGCTCACCACGTCCCAACATCACCTGGGTGTATAATCGACGTGCCATCAATCCGAACGATCAACGTTTTCTCATACGCAATTCATTGGAACAGCCACCGCTCATCAGCTCCGATCCCATTGAGTCGATCACCTCCGAGTTGCGCATATTCAATGTACGTGCCAGCGATAAAGGTGTCTACACTTGCATTGCGGAGAATCGTGGCGGCAAAGGGGAAGCGGAATTTCAACTCATCGTCGATGGTGACTTCTTTGGCGCACTCGAAGGCATAGCTGGCGGTGTAGGCGCTTCCACCACGGACACCCAATCGAATTTTCTGCTTGTCATCTGTTTGATTGTCATCACAGTGCTGCTGATACTCATGTGTGTGCTGCTATTGGCCTGTTGGTGGTGTCGGCGTGCGCGCTCCTATCAAAAGGATACCACAATGATGAGTGAAAACGGTTTGATCTCTACAAAAATGGATAAAACGAATAGTTCAATGCTTGAGGGTTCGGTGATAATGGAAATGCAAAAGAGTCTACTAACTGAAGTGAATCCGGTTGAGAAGCCACCGAGACGCACGGAATTGGAAAATGTTGATGGCAGCGATGAGGGGCATGAAATCAAGAAGACACTACTGGATGAATCACAATTCGGTGAGTTAATATTTGAATTCATTAATACATTCACACATACAAATATACATACATACTCGTACACTCTGTTATGCTTATGCTTAAGCAGGTCCTTTCGCATTTAATTGCCTTCAAAAGTTATTGAAATGTGTCAGTTGCATAAACATTTAGCCATTGAGCTATTGAGCTGCTTATACGTGTCCGGCGCATTTGTAGTGTCTTAACCACAGGCCTCAGCACTTGCGTGTGTATTGATTGCTGGCACACGCTCCTTGTAAACGTCGGTCAGCGAGTGCAGTCAGTTCTTGGCATACCTTTCATCAACAAATCGTGCTTAATGAAGCCACTTATCTCTTTGCTTCTTGACTACACTAATGAGGCTTGTTGCTATCAATAAATACTCGTATGTTCATACGTATATAGAGTATTTAGTAAGAGCATAAGGCAGTGTGTTCTAATGAAGCTTGAATAGCTCAGTTCTGAATTTTTTTTTATGTATGTGAGCAGTGAACCACAAAGAGAGAGAGAGAGAGAGAGAGAGGAAGTATAAATTTTCAAATAAATATTTGGAGTTTTAAGGTTCGAATCTCTGACCATTCGAATGGGAACAAGCACAGTTTACCCTTTCAGAAATCACGATCGTGCCAGATCTGCTCAAAAGAATCTAACTAAATGATGTTATTGGAATGAGAGTCAGGAGTTATTTTTTATTTTTCAACCAAAAGAAAATAGACCTGAAAGCTCTCAACTATTTCATTTTCAACTTAAAACATTTCGAACAACGTAAGCTCGATGATGACTGAATGAACATCAGTTCAAGTAAATTTCAATGCTTGTTTAGTGGGCGTGCATAGTTAAGGGCGCACGAAGAGATGTCTTCCTATACGCCATCCGTAAATTAATTGCGCTCTCAAGAAGATCTCACAAATCAGAACTCAAGCTCCGTGATTATGTAACAGAACTTATTTGTTCACCGATCGGTTAATAGTTATGACAATTACTATAGTTATAGTGTATTCAAAAATCCATTATTCGTCAAGTTATGGCTGAGATACCGCTTAAAAATGTGCCAAAAAGTGGTCGAAAATTATCTCAAACGCATCGAAGTCTGCGAAATTTTAGGAGGAGCTCATTTGAATGTTGCACTGTTTCAAACTTTATAATAAATAATGAATGAAAAAAATTATTTTAAGTGTATTTTATTTACGTTTATTTCCGATACCGCAAAATGGATTACCCCTTGTATTGGCTGACGTTTTTAGAATAACAAGTTTCTTTCGACACAATTAAATGCCAAATTGTTCTATAGTTATCTACTAAAACTCAAGAGCTGTAGCCTAACTTCTTTTCCGTCAGGGGATGTATGTATGTTCTGTGAAATGAAGCTGTAATCATTTACCATAGGTTGAAAGTACTTATAATGTGAGTTCAGCTACAAATGTATTCCACTTCCGAACCTGTTTTACAAGTTTACTTGTCCACACTCTCATATAGGTATATATAGCTTAAAGGGTTGAAATCATCTTCATTATCCATCATTTACTGCCTAACTAACTTTTTTGAGGTTTTTTCCGATTCTTGTGTTTGAGTTCAATGTCCTTTGTATTACAGTCCTTAAAATACTTGTTACTTAAGTATAACTAGTATTTCACTAGTCTGGAATTAATACCACTGCAGGTACCGATCCCTGCAGCGCTTTATGCTTGTGCTACATACTTAACATCTACACCTTTTATCCTCTCACCACACTGTGATCTCAACTCCTGAAAGAGAATTTGTATCCTCATTACGAATGTTCATCAAAACATTTAATTATACTAAGGATGGCTGTAGTTAGAAATTTACGAAATGTTTTAACATATATGTATGTGGGCATACACATACACATATACATACGTACTTACCTAAATAAACAGGCATTTGGGTCTTATTTCTTTCATGAAAGTTTTATTTTTGAAAAGAAAACCTACATATGTGTCATATATACTTATGTATATGTATATTATTATTAAACAACAAATAATGGATTGTGTGTAAAATACCAAAGTAGTACAACAATAATAAAAAAATCTAAATTATATTTTATTAATATGTATACGAGTAGATCATTGCGTGCACTAGGATGTAAACTTTTCACTATGTCACCTATGTCAAGCATCCATGGATGCGTAGTAATGAGTTATATAGCAGCTAACAAATACACGGTCGAATAATTGACTTATCAATTTACTAACAAAAATTTTACGGTGGCAATAGCCGTAGTAGTTAGTATTGCCTAGTGCCATTTTGAATGCCAGTGTTCGAGTCATGGTCTGACCAACATCCAAACTATGGAAATTTGTTTTTTGTATTTTTACATTTGATGTTACAAAATTTGTTTGTGTGTAGATTCATTGACCAATAACGCCTTAATTCAAAACCCTTATAATAGTGCTGGATGTCTTTGAAACCAAATTAGATAGGCGAGACTATGCTTTTTCGTGGAAGGCTCCTATCAAAGGTCTGTGAGCAATAACTCAAATATCTCCTTAGTTGACCTACAGTTTCGGTAGTTATTTCTGAAGTGCTAAGGGCTTATGAATGGTAGATTTTCCCAAGCTGGATAATGTTAGGAAGAAACAACATTGAAAAGCCGAGAGTTCGTGACCATTTTTACGCCAAGTACCCTATTTTTAGGTGTCACTGGTTGCATTTTTGGTATTTTCCTTGCAAAAAAGTTTGCTCGATTTCTGTTTCGAAAATGAAACCGACATGTAAATCAAAAATTAGGAGAATTTTGTCGGTTTCAATACTGATTCTGACAACAATCTGAATCTGTAATATCACTGATTTTGTACAGAAGAAGAAAACGAGTTAAGGGTTGATCACTCAACTCAGCACTGTTTGTGTGCATGTTAAAGATGAGCAACAGCGAAGAGAAAATACACCATATTCTAGAATTAGAATTAATGACGAAAAGCAAACCAAGCTGCTGAAAATGCGAATGGTGTGTAGGTATGGTCCAAAATTCTGGTTTCATCGATTTCTTTCCGGTAATTTTGATGTAATAAAAGATGATCCATGATATGCAAGGCCTATTGTCGAAAATGTCGATAAATTATTGGAAATCGATTGCCCTGGAACTAAACATTGCACAAAAAACAGTTTGGAACCAGTTAAAAATGGATGGATACACAATGGATACAAATCTCGAAGTTTGGGTGCCACATGAGTTAACATAGAATAAACTTAATGGACGGTATTTCCATCTACAAATCGTTGCTGTATCGTAACAAAATCGACCCATTTCTGAAGCGGTAGTTAGGTTATTGGTTTTGAAAAGTGTATCACTCTTACAGCTACGTCAAACGAAAACGGTCGTAGTTGTAGGGCAGTGTGCAATCGCTTATAGAAGCCCTGCTATGGTAGGAAGATCGCCTTTCCTCAGGACAACACCAGACTGACACATCGATGGTCCCCCTGCAGACTAAGTGCATCATATGACTGCAATGGTATGAGTTTTCATTCATTTCCAACTAACATGCTGGTACAACCAATATACCATATGTATGTATGTATATGTGAATATGTTAATTTATATAATCATTTAAAGGAGATTTTGTAGTCAGCTATATTTTGCAATATACATACATTTATTGTCTCTCACTCAATAACTTGTATGTAATTTAGTGATGTATGTATGTCACATATTGGGCATACGATTATAATAGAATTTTCTCTTCAATAAATGTATTTAAGGTTTTGTATAATAAACATATGAAGTTCATTCACTCATGCTGCTTTTAATGGGTCAAATATTATATTAATAATTTGGTTAGTTGTTACTCTTGTTGTAGTTTTCTCTTCATTTCCCCGAAGTATTTGGAATGTATACTTTGTACATATTTTGTTATTATTAATATAATATTATATTACTCCAACTCATTAGCAAATATCTATGTATGTATGTACTTCTATTATAGTAACTATATTATTGTATATGTAAATGCATATTTAGGTAACTATAATAAATGTACATACATATTTATATAATATAGGTATATTCCAAATAAATGTATTTGCATTCCAAGTGTTTGCTAGAGCAATAACTGTTATTATTGTTAGTTTTGCAACTACCATAGACCATTATTCGCAAAATGAAATTATCATTTGTTTATAAACCAGGCTCTCTCTAATACTAATTAGAAAATACACATTTGCTTTGTGGAAATATCAATAACTATGTGGTCTGGGCACAGAGATACAATTTTAATAATTACATAATACGAATTTTTATCTATATGGTACATATATCTGGAATTGAAATCTTGTCAGATTATTTCTATGGTTCCTGGGAAGGGAAGTAGACCAAGAAGCAAAACTCTCGAAAAAATTGTATTGATCGTTTGATTTGCTTGAAATTTAACGCATAGGTGACTTTTAGCTCAGATTTACAAGAAGCCCGTGGTAGCCGAGTGGTTAGCATTGCGTACTGCCATTCCAAAAGTTACAAAAATTGAATTCAAATAAAAAATTTATCTAAATTTTCTAAAAAATTCGGTATGTAGGTGGGTTTTTGGAAAAAAAAAAATTGGAATATTTTTTACGGGAAGAGGATAATTTTTTTCTTTTTTAATTATAAGTATGCATGGTTTTTTTTTTTTTTTTTGTTAAATCCCTGAATGTTATGCCTAAATGGTGGTCGCTATAGGCAAGTGATCCGAGTTTTGGTCCGATCATTATGCAAAAAATTATAAAAAATGTATTTAAATAAAAAAACTTCAGTTAATTGTTTTTACGACCGTGAATGTCAATTCCTCCGGGTGTATTTCTGACATGAAATAAAAGCTCCTCTTATAAAACCATCAGCCATTCGGATGCGACATAGGCATATGAGCTGTAGGTCCTAGCAAACATACAGAATTGCCGTTTTATGCTCAAAGCCTAACTTATTTAATTCACAATACTTGGTTTAATAAAATGTCATAGAATATCATAGAATGATCATAGACAGGCAATGTCAATCCCTTCCAGCACAATTGGAGAAAGAGCTCGTCTGCAAGCGCTTTGACGGTTCTAAGGCGAATGTATAAAAAAAAATGCAAACAAAGCTTTAAAATAATTTTGTCTGCTTAACTATCGATTGGGCATACCTCGTAGGTTATCGAGCTCTGCGCCCTGTGCATTTGTTACATGTAATTTTATATGATTTTATTTTTTATACATTCGATAAACTTTTGTTAGTGGTCCGAAATCAATTTTTTTTTTCGTAAATTAAGCGTAAGCGTATTTCAAATATCTAAAAATCACTACAGAGTTGCATTAAATACAAATAAAGGTAACTCTCAAACTTAGAAATAATTGTACTAAATACTCATATAATAAAGCTAACAAACAAAGTCAGTAACTAACCCCGTGTGAATAATTTGTGTTGAAAGTGTTTCTTTCTTCAAATTTCTCAAGTAACTTTCATTTGATATGTGAACCCCAATACTGTACTCACATATTTAAATACATTTTATTTTTCAAACAGGTGGCAATTCTTTCGAAAATAGAACTTCACAGAAACACTTTTTTGAAGCAAAGAATATAATACGATAGGAATTATAGGAATTCTACGTCATACGCAACCGATAAGAAAGGATTTTCCGATCCATTTGAAAAAAAAATCGAGTTTATTTTTAAATCGTTTGATTTACATGAAATTTTGTACACATTTGCAATAGTTTTTCTTAGGGATATGTACCCGGGACCAATCTATTCGAAAAATTGAAGTTTAGACCCAAATTACGTTTGGGAACCCTTTTTCTTCCGCAAAGTAAGTTTGATAACAGATAACTCTTTGCCTAAATTAATATTGGGAATACTTTTTCCGACGCGAAGTGTGCCTGAGGCTGATTCGTTGTCTCGGTTTTGTTTAATATTGAGAAAATATCGAGGTAGCTATTTTCTTAGACGAATATCTGAAGAAGTTTTCTTTCTAGAACTCAACCAGGGACCGATCTGTTCGGAAAAATCGTATTCATAGTTCGATTTGTTCGATATCGGGAACATAGATAGCACTTTCTTTTTTATATTAAATTTCATAGTATAGTAGTTTTTATAATAAAAGAAACAACCTAAAACCTAATAAAACCATCTTAGAATTCCATACTTAAGTATATACGAGTATGTATGAGTCTTTCTCATTTAGGTTTGAAATGTTTCATTTGCCTCAAAAACAGGAATTATAATTTTCGCAAACAAATCACTCTGGGATTTTTTTTTACTATTTTACTAAATTATAAATAAATCCATTAAAAATTGTATAAAAAATGCAAGACAGTAAAACTATTTTACATATTAGGGCAATTAGTAGTAAATTTTTTAATTCACAAAATAATTTTCTAACGTAAATATAATACGAGTATATACATATGTATGTATGCTTGTAATTGAGTAACATTCTGTCACTGATTTTTTTTTTATATTTGATTTTTGTTCTTCTGATATATGTGTATGAACATATGTAAAAGTTTGCAGAATATAGTATCAAAATCCGTTGGCAATGTCTGCACTTTTTTGCACTCATTAAAAAAAAAACACAACCAAAAAAAGAAGAAAAATCACAATTGCCAGCGGTCGCAGGAAAAACTGCGAGATTAATTGCTTTTGGGTTACGCGCTCGCTTTTGGCTTCAAACCAAAGCAAATAAACCAACTAACTAACTCATGCTGCAGAAAAAATTTCCAATCTTCTACCGAACTCAGTTCGAGGAACTCGCTGTGTCGGTTTGTTTTTTCTATTGTGATTTTTTAGCCATTAAAAGCATTTCTGAGCTTAATATGCGCTAAAAAAAAGTTCCACACGCTGCAATCAATGCATTCTAATTGTTTTAAAACTTCATTTTTATTATTCCCTTGATGTTTTTATTGAGCGAGCAAAGCGAAGAATTTTCCACATTTTTTATTGATTTTTTTCTTTTTTTTTTTGATTTTTTGTAAGCTAAGCGAAAACAATTGCACATGTTTTTCAATTACTCACGCCATTTTATGCACCATTTATTTCGCCTAACTCACTCGCTTCCTTTTCACTATTTTTCTCATTTTTTTTTCTTTCTCCCACTGCAGGCAATCACCCGCGCGACGATGAAACCCACTCGGTCGCACTGTCGGATACCACCGCGCCACGCGTGCGTCACACATACATCGACGACACATACGGCACCAGTCTGCCACCAGATTTGCTCGCCTTCCCAGCACGAGTGCCGCCCACCTCGCCATCGATGCAATCCTCGCACAGCAATATACCGGAACAAATCATTTACGGCATACGCTCACCACCACTCACCAGCCCGGTGTATGCGCACATGACGCCGCATGGCATTTACGGCACCACAACCATCGCCGCCGCCACTCCAAATGGTTTCATGACTTTGCAGCATCCGAAATCACGCAACTTGGCACTCATTGCAGCCGCCAATAATCGTCAACAGCTACAGCAGCAGCAACATATGCACGCAGTTGCCGCCCACCTTCCGCCACAACATGGCGTACACCATCAACAGCAATCACCCTTCATGCCCGCACCTGTTATGTACTCACCCACCACGGCGGTGGTGATGAAGCAAGGCTATATGACGATACCACGCAAACCGCGTGTGCCCAGTTGGGCGCCATCCACCTCGACCGCAAACGCGACACAGTTAAGCGAGTTCCAATCGCCCACATCGCCAAATCCCAGCGAATCTGGCACCGCCACTACAGCGGAACTGCAAGCGGAGCCGGTCTATGATAATCTTGGACTGCGCACAACGGCCGCTGGCAACTCTACGTTAAACTTGCATAAATTACATCCGGAGGCGAGCAGCGGCGCTGGTGGCGCTTCAACTTCCACGCGTTATACAATGCGTGATCGGCCATTACCGGCAACGCCGAGCCTTACATCAGTCGCCTCGTCTAGCGCGTCGACGGCTATGCAGCAGCAGCAACAACAACCACAACAACAACAACAACAACAACAACAACAACAACAAGTGCAACAGCAGCAGCATACACCCACAAAACAAAAACCTGTCTTGCCGAGCACTTCAGCGGCAGCAGTGGCGTCAGCATCGAAAATTTACGAGCCCATACACGATCTGGCGCATAACCATCATCAACTGACAACGACCTCCGATACGGAGCCGCTTTATGGTACAGCGCGACATCACAACGGTCTCACCATAGTGCCGAGCGCTATCAATATGAATGGTGGCGTTGGTGGTGGCGGCGCAGTTAACGGCGCACTCAATATATCCAACAGCGCTAATACGTCGACGACGGGTGGCGAGCCCACAAAGGTGGCGAAAATACCGCCACGTCCACCACCAAAACCGAAGAAGAAGATGTCGGTGACGGCGATACGCGGCGGCCAAGGCAGCACCAGCCAACTGTTCGATGACGAGGGTGAGGATGGCACTGAAGTTTAGTTGCATGAAATGCAGGGCGGCGACAGCGTAGGCAACAAAAACAATGACGACGCCACCTAAAACTTTGTAAAAATATATACATACTATATGGCAGCGAATAACGGTATTTAGCGCTGTATGCCGCGGCGTCTGATAATGAAATGTGACGCTCAGCGAAAAGCAATGAATGGTAAAATGTGTGCGAAAGTTTAGTATATATGTACAATAGATGTATACGTATGTACATACATACATATATAGGTAGTAAGTGTAGATGATATTCATGTAGTATGTGTGTATATGTATGCATGCAATAGGTATGTACGTAGTTAGTTGCGGAAAAGTGGTAAATATTATTTATCAAGTAGGGAAGACGTGAGACGTGATTTCCGACGCCTTTGCGGGCTGCAGTTTATAGAGTTTATGGTGTGTTTTTTAACGCTGACTGAGCCAGCAGAGATGTAAAATATTAATATGCAAAAATTTTGTGTTAATATGATAACCGAAAAGTTTAAAGGTGCTCAATATAAGCAGATTTCAGTTGAAAATTAATTAATTTGTTCGAAAAAATAGTACTCAGAAGAAGAGAGCGAGGAACATTTTGTTTTAATTTCATTTTTCACGTTTATATAGGAGTTATTTTTACTTCAAAAATCATCTTTTGATAAATTGAGTTTCTTATATGTTTGTTTAAGTAGAGGGATCGAAAAAGTCTTTAACATAAAAATCTAAAGCAAATTTAAAATTCCATTGTTTTAATAAGATTCTTCTTATATAGGGCTTTTCCACAAAAATTTTCATAATCTAAAATATCAACTCTTTTGAAATTAATAGAATTTAGTGTAAAATAATTTTCAAAAAAGCTAAAATTTCCACTTTTTTCAATCAAAATAAATTTTTTTCCAATGTAGAGCTTTTAGCATAAAGATATACAAAAACTAACCTTTCAACTTTTTTTAAGCAGAAAAATATATTTTTATGCAGAGCTTTTGCAAAAAATTTCCCAAAAAATCTAAAATGTCAACCTTTTTATTAATCATAAGAATTTTTATCCTATTGTGCATCTTTTAGCAATAAATTAAAAAAATATCTAAAATTCCAAATTTTTTGAAATGAGATGAAACTTTTTCTAGTATAGAGCTTTTCCAACAAAGTTTTTAAAAATATAAAACTTCAACTTTTTTGAAATTAAAAGAAATTATTTCTGGTGCAAAACTTTTACCAAAATAATTTTCAAAAAATCTAAAATTTCAACATATTTCATTAAAAAAAAATGTTCCAGTGTAGAGCTTTTAGCAAAAAAATTACACAAAAATCTAATATTTCAACTTTTTTTTAGCTAGAAAAAATATTTTTTAGAGCAAACAAATCCCCAAACTTTGCAAAAAATTTCCATAAAATCTAAAATGTTACCTTTTTTTAAATCAAAAGAAATTTTTTTTCAATGTAGAGCTTTTGTTAAAAAATTTTCACAAAATCAAAAACCTCAATATTTTTTTGATTTCATTAGAATTTTTTTCTGGTGTAGAGCTTTTAGCCCAAAATTTTCAAAAATCTAAAATTCAATTTTTTTTTTTCAATCATAAGAAATTTTGAGGTAGAGCTTTTGGTCAAAAGTTTCCATATACGCTCAATTAAAGAACTGATGTTAAATTAGGGTTATCGAACTACTATTAAATATTTTTTTTTTACTTGCAAAGCAACAAAGAGTAATCACATTCTTTGTTGGCTCACAACTTTTCACAGAAAATATAAGTTTGTATGTAACAACTTAACACACCTCCTAAATTGCACGCCCACACAAAAGGTAGTCTAAACACTCGCGTGACGACGACTTGTGTGCCAAATGACTGATGTAGAGTTTAGTAAATTACACATACAAAAAAAAAGAAGAAGAACGAAATAAATAAGGGAAAAATTAAAAAAAAAAAAACAAAGGAAGAATTACAAGATATTTTTCGAAAACATGAAAATGTAATAACGGTAATGAAAAAAAAACAGAAAATTACGATAAAAATGCAACTAAGTGGACTTTTCATACTTAAAAAGTAGTAAAAGACTATCTAAAAGTAGCAATTAAAATGCGCAATTTTTCAACTTTGTTTTTGTTTTTGCGCTTTTCTAGTTTTTTGTTTATTATTTTTATTTTCATTTTTTTTTTTTTTTTGGTATTTTCTTCTTTTTTTCTTTTGCTATTTCCTAACGTTTTGGTTTTTACATAAAACATACACATTAATTATTAATTGGACAACAATTTGGAAAACAAAAAAAGAAAGAAAAATAAAATACATGGAAAAGAAGAAAGCAAGTACAAGAAAAGAGAGCGTCTTCAAACGGAAGTGTGGGAGGGTGAAGCAACGAACTAATAACACAATACACATGCTTACGCATACATACAAATATATATGATTATTTTTTCCTATCGTTTATACCTACTATATATTTATATATATTATTTTATTACTTTAACAAAAAACAGAAAAAAATTTATCATGCGATTTTTGTTTTTCATTGCACATATTTTTTACGATATAAATAAATGTAAGTACAGTATCATGATGTACATTGTTAGCTAGGCATATACTATACATATATATATATTTGTAAAAAAAAAAATGAAAACGAAACTTTACATAAGTTTAGTAAAGTTTAACTTTAATAGTATTTTAAGCGAAATTATCAATTTATAGACGAAATTGTGTAAAAGTTATGGAGAAGCAGAAGTTTAAGGTGTAAGAAGAAGCAGTGATGTATGTATGTAAGTAGATAAGTATATAAGTGTTGAACTAAGCATACAATAAGTAAATATTTTAGTGCTAGTACATACATATTTATGTGCATAGGTATAATTAGTTGAAAAGAAATAAAAAAAATATTTACATATTTACGATGAAATAGAGAATAAAGTTGAAAGAATGGCATACCTATAAGCAAGTGATTGGAACAAAAGCAAGAAAGTAAAATTTTCAAGTAAACAGACTTTTAGGTACGTATATATATAAATATATGTATGTATGTTAAATGCTACAAAGGTTTATATAATTACAGGCATACATTCATAGGTATGTGGGGTGGGACTATAGCATAAATATTTGTAGATAAAATAAATTTAGAATTTAAATTTCTAATAATGTTTAATAAATTTTTTTTTTTTAATTTTTTAGTTTATGCAAACGCCTATACAAATTTGCCGCATACATATAAATATGCTTTTGTTGTAAAAATGAAAAAAAATAAAATAAAAATCTTAATAAAAACTAAAATTAAAATAAAAATTAAAATTTAATATTAATAAAAATAAAAATAAAAATAAAAATAAAAATAAAAATAAAAATAAAAATAAAAATAAAATAAAAAAACAGTTTCTTTATGTAAATAAACTAATAAATACAAGTGCATAATTAATAATTAATAAATATGTATGCATGTAAATTTTGCTGAATTCTATACATGATAACATACACACATATAAACGATTGTACATAAAACTTCAACTTTTTTTATTTAATATGCATAAAAAAATTAATAATATTAAATGAAGAAAAAATAAATGAATTAAACAACATGCCGAAATCAAGCAACTAATTTGTAAAGGGCTTGAAAAGTTTACATGAAATTAATGCAAGAAATTAATAAAATAATAATATAAACATTGTAACAGAATAAAATATTGATTTATATACACGGTGTGTCCCAAAAATAACCGAACTTTTTGGATATAAAATAGTAAAATACACATTATATTATTTTTGAAAGTTATTATTTATTCAAAATAGGTTCCATTTGACTCAACACAACGTTTTGTATAGATTTTTTTATGTCATTTATAGAAATGTTCTTCAGTACCTCGGTTACGGCTGCTTCATTTTTTTCAATTTTTTTTTTTTAATTTTTTAAACTTCAATTTCATTTTTTTTTTTCAAGTGTAACACAAAATTTTATATTTTTTTTTTTTTTTTTTGAACCATTAGCACACTTTTGGTTTTATTGAAATGGCTGTCACTTTTATTTACATCTGTCATCCGACTTACATGAAGTTAGGTGCGTTTGAAAGAGGATGAATGTATCTTTTTAATGTTGCAAATTTTCAATAGATGGCGCTGTATGTTGCATGATTTAAATATCAAGTTCGGTTATTTTTGGGACATACCGTGTATAACAGACCCGTATATGTACATATTTACATACACTTACGTACGTGCAAAATACAGATATAATACAAGCTACAGCAAAATTTACTTAGTGCTCGACATACATACATACATACCAGTTTATGTACTATTACTCCGCTTATTTTTTGTTATATTTTACCGAATTAAAAATATTTTATTGTTTTTTTTTAATTTAATTTTTTATTTTATTTTTATAATTTACTTAGTTATACTTTTGTTATTTTAAGTATATTTTTTTAAGGACATATTAGTCAAAATAAGTGAAAGTGCAGCTCTAAATTATTTTTTTAAATTGAACTGTACATGCAAGTGATGTAATGAAGTTAAATCATTTTTTGCGAAAGTCAACAGTTGAAAATTTCAAAAAAAAAAAAGTATAAACTTTTTCGAAATTCATTAACAAACTTTAAAATATTTTTCTCTATGTGCAGACGTTAAAACAAAATTTAATTCTAATATATTCTTTAGTTATATCAGTTTTTCTTTTTGTATGCAATACCACATGTCTTATTGCCAAAAGTGTATTTTTTCCACAAATCCAAAATCCAACAACTTTTATATAAATTCATTTAAATTTTGGTATTCAATTTATTATTTCAAAGAAAGGAGATGAAAACTAAAAAAACAATTAAACAATGTCGTTCTTCCAATTAAAAGCAAAAACCAGTGTTTATCAAAATAAGAATTAAATTGGTTTTATGATTTTTCAAAAACTTAGTTTTCTCTATCTTTTTAGGCCTTGTTTTCAGACCCAAAAAAATATAATACGTAAATATTTTTTTTTTAAATTCCTTTTTTGGCAATTTTCTAAATGTAATATGCAAAATTTGATTTGGTTATGAAAACTTTTATTTTTGTGGTTAGTTTTGGTTAGTTTATTATTTAATATTGCCAATTAAAAACTTTTTTGTAAAAAAAAACTTTCTATATTATATCTTTAATTTTTAAATTTCTTTGTTAAAAATTTTCGTAAAACCAAAAATTTATTAAATTATATTTTTATTCACTTCTTTCTTCGTTACTACGTTTAATTTCCTTGAACTCGTCGCTGTTGTGAAATGAATTTGAAGAGAACATTTCTTTCCGAAAATGAATGATTCTCAACTAGAAATTGTTGACTTTCTTTGGAAAATGGAAAAAGCTCATTTCATTGTTTTTGGACTGCATTAATTTTTGTATTCACATACACGTATGTATATGTAAATACAAACAAATATTTAATAAAATGAACTCACTTGTACATACATACATGTAAACACCATTGATGACTGGTATGATCAATACATATAAACGGAAAACACTCTCTCGATAAGACTTTAAATTCTTACTATTTCCGGATTAAAAAAGAAAAAATAATATCAAATTAGGAACTCAAACTTTGAAAAATTGCAGTGCGCACAAATGCGTAATATTAAGTAGAATTTTTTTCAAAATTTGTTGAGTTATGCTCTATGTAATTTATACACATATACTATACATATGTATATATATTTTGGGCTTTTCGAAAAAGCAAAACTTCTCCTTAAAATTTATTAAGAAAATAGTTATTTATATACATGCATATGTGTTTGTTGATTTGTAAAGAGAGCAAAAATGAAAATTAATTTTCATGGAAAATATGTTGTTGCAGAAAAATCTATTTACGCATTACCGAGAAGTCAAGTCATTATTAAGTTAAAATTAAAAGTAATTTATGTGAAAATGATTTTTTTTATAATTTATTTTTTTTTTCTAATTAATTTACTTTACATTTTCAGATATTGTAAATATTTTTAGATTTGATTTGTTTGTTTTTGCTATTTTCATTACTTTTTTGTTACATTATTTAGTTTTCAATTTTTCCAAATAATTTATGGCATTTATTTACTTTTAAAGCATAACGTATGTATGTATGTATCGAATACTAATTAGAGCAGCTCGATACTCGTTCAATGGTCCAACCGTTCAAATATTTGTTTAAAATTTTCAAGCTTTTAAACTTTGGTAAAACCAAAAATCAACCAAAAAAAAAAATTATTTTCTCTGTCAAAATTTTATACTTTGCTTAAAGAAAGTGCAAAAATATAGAAATTAAGCCTTGTAAAAGTGTAAAAAAAAACCAAATGTTTCTATTCAAAATTTTCGAAAAAGCTCGCATAGCTCGTACTCACGCTCGTAAATGCCCGAGTAATGTACATTAAGGTGGACGAGTTGTACTCGTAGCTCAAATGCTCGAACTATTTAAAAATATGCCAACATAATCTTGACCTCTTGCATGTATTTCAATCGAAATATAACATAAACAATATATGAGACACCTGTTACCATTTCAAATAATAAAAAAATGAAAATTTTGTCGGTCTATAGAGAATTCAGCAACAGATGTAGCATAATTTTAGGTGCTAGAAATGCAAGACGAAAACGATACTTTGTAGTTTCACTTTCAACAAATTTCTGCAAACTTAGTATCTTTTGTCGTGTAAATAAGAAAGGTAAAAAGAAGTATTGAAATTAGTTAGAGTTATTTTCGTAAAAAATAAAAAAATTATAATTTAGATCTCGCTCAAACAAACTATTTTATAGAGCAAACTGCTACCAACAAAATAAATTTTTTTCGACAAAATTTGCTCACCATTTGTACTACATACCTATGGTGAGAAAAATGTATTATTTACAGACTTTCTCTATTTATAGTTAAATGCGCATCACAGGAAATTCGTAAAATTCCCAGCACAAAAATATATTTTCAAAAAAATTGCACGAGTTTTTAAAATAAAATCAAATGTACTAGTTGTGCCTGTAGTTATTTTATGTCTACTACAAAATTGTGTGCATTTATATGAAGAAGGTAGAAATTTTCTTTAAAGAACCCAACGAATTTTTTGCAGATTTAGTAAAGTTTTTTTTTATTATTTTTATAATATTATTATAACTTATTTTTTAATGTAATATTTTTTCTTAAAAAAAAAATATGTTGTAAATAAAATGCTAAGTGGCACGCAAAAATCAAGGAAATTTAATTATTAATTATTAAATTATTTTATTAATTCCCAAAAAAAAATATTAAGCTATTTTTTACTTTTATTAATTTTTTTTATAAATATATAATTAAAATTAATTTTGTATGCGTGAGTGATTTTTTCTTTATACAAATAAGTTAATGATTACATTTATATTAAAAACAAAAATAATGCATTATATTTATAAATTAAGCCAAGCGACCGAAAATTGCACCAGCAGTTATAAAGCGCTATGTTTTTGGTTCTAAAAGCTCTAATACGACTAATGGTACTTTTGTCATATTTTTTTTCAAATATTTATATTTCTATATTAAGTATGACTTTTTTTGGCGCCTATTGCATATTTTTAAGTTTATTTTTTATGCTTTTATATACCGAAAAAAACACGAAAACATGAAAAAAATAAACGATTTTTATTAATTACTATAAATAATGAAATAATTTCACCGACATCAATTAAGTATATTACGGTGTTTTTTTTTATTTTTTTTATTAATATTTCTTAATTTTTTGTTACATGCAATTCAACAATAGCTACACGCCTACAGGCCGCCAATTAAATACAATGCATAGTACCACCAAAACACACATTAAATAATTATATTTATTGTAAAATGCTATATTTATACAAATATACACACACATGTATATATCAAGATATATTTAAAATAAGTTTGGAAAAAAATTGTATTTTTTTATATTGAATACAATTAATGCGTTAATAATTGATATATATTAATTTTTTTTAATATTTTTTTATTATTTTTATATTTTGTTTTTTTAATGAAAAGCGTGCTCTAAAGCTTAACGAAAACACGCAAACAAACATAATTACAATAAAATTTAATAATAAAAATTAATTTAATATAGAAAAGAAATGAAATACATATATATTGAATACATATATTGAAACAATTACATTTGTAGCTAGCCAATAAGAGAAAACGCAAAAAAAAAATGTAAAGTAAATTTCAAAAAAAAAAAATTTAAGAAAAAAATACTAACGAATTGTGGTCGATCTAAATTAAGGCCATTAGTGGTCCTGTAAAACACTTGTATATGAGAATTATATTAAATTTACAAAAAACAAAAATATATATACCATATATGTATATGTACATATGTATTTAAACATACACACACATGCATATATACAAATATGCATAAATTAAGTTACACTTCCAAGCATAGTACTAAAAAATATATACAAAAAAATATTTAGTATATACATACATGCATATATATTATAGTATAATAAATAGAATTACAATTGCAAATACAAAACTGTATTATTAATATTATAAGTATTAAATATAATTTTTTTTTATAAATAATTACAAACAAAAATAATAAATAAATAAAAAACAAAATGACTTTTTAATTGAAATTCAATTAGGTGACTTTATTAAACGATTTTGCTATTATAAAATCGATATGAAAAAATTTGGTGAGTAAACGTTGTAAAAAATACAAATATAAATTTGAATTATGAACTTAAACTACAAATGGAAAAAAAAACACTACATGCACTCTCTAGCGAAAAATGAGTTAATTAGGGTAATAGAAAAGATTATTAGAATTCATTAGCCAGGCAGTAATTAAAATTAATTAAAATTAGTTATTAATAGAGAGATTTAAATTAATTAGCAGATAACGCATATGAAAACAAAAAAAAAAAATTTTGTTTTACTTTTTAATAAAAAGAATGTTCCAAATATGCAACTTTGAAAATTTACGGCAAAAAAATACTTCTACCTTGACAACATAAGTGCATATACCATGCATATGTACATACATGTACGTCTCTAAAGAGCATTTTGCTCGCTTCAGAAAGTATAGGTAACTAATAAGTACTAAATAAAAGCATATTCCCAGGCGCATCGCAGACTTAATTAATTAAAGATTTAATTTTTTTAATTTAGGTTTAAATCTCTAATGAAACATCCATTTTGCTTCCATTCAAAAAACGCATTTGATAATAATGAGTGTATAAAATGTAGCATAACTTTAGGAGCAAGAAATAACCATACAGAAATATTAAATGCCGACATCTCACTAACTTACCGGTCGTTCTGAACTCCTGGTACAATTTTAAGAAACACCTATAAAAATATTTTATTTTTGTGCTTCTTTGGAAAAAAAGTTCAATCAATACAAAACAAAAATATAGCATACTTGTAGGTGTTTCAAATGTAAGGTGAAATGAAGCAGTTCCGGTTATGCCTTCACCATCTTTCTGTGCACCTGGTAGTGTTTCGGGAAGAATTTGATTATGTAATATGCTAAATAAAATACTAATTTTTAAATTTGCTGATTCCTGTAACCCAACTTCAGGAGAAAGAAAGGAAGAAAGGCATAACAATCGAAAGAAAAGTATATGTGTTTCGCCATTTTATTATTACTACTCACCTAAAAAAATACTTTTCTTTCTTTTTTAACAACGGACGATTTATTAAATTTATGCATGCACGACATTCGAAGCCTCCCATACAATAAGTAAGTATCACATCTTAAAACCTAAGTTAAAGATAAGTATTGATCTTTCCAACGTAAAGAAGAAGTTATACCATTAATTATGTGGAAAATATCAGCCAAATGGCCACCACGGCTACGCTTACAGAACTGTATCCTTTTCATGAAATTTCCCATCACCAAATCACAAAGTGACTGCTGTATGCCCTCAATAACTTCACGAAATTCATCATTGAGGTCTTGATTCGACATTTGTTTGTTCACTTAGACTTTATCTTTCACGTGGGCCCAAAGGAAAAAGTCACTAAGATCCACTGACACCACCGGACCATAAGGCGCACCAAACAGTAACACGTTGAGAATGGAGAGGTTTATCAAAAATTAATCTTGAGTTTTCTGAGATCCATAGATGCGAAAGTTTTATTTACTGACGTAGCCATCGTCAGATTTCCTTCAACACTTGATGCTCAGTTGTTCCTAAGCGACGTACACGTGTTTTATTCTTCACATCACTAACTTGTCCCAGGTGCATTATTTTTTCCACCAATTCCTGTATTGTGATCCGACAAGATGCTTCACGATCAAAAAATGTTTTAGTTTTACGAACCGTCTCTGTCAGGTGTTCACCATTTTGTATTTTTCAAACATATTACTGTCGTAATTTTTACTTGTCAAATGTCCAAAATTTAAAGCTTTAGAAGTGGCATCTACCGGAATAGGAGGCAATTCAAAATATCACCCCTTATTGGAAAATCCTTTTATAATATATTAGAACAAGGGCAAGAACTCAGCTCCTGACTCAGCCAATTACAGAAACCAGGTTGTTAATCCTAGGATTTTTTTAGAGAGAAAGTGCGATAAACAGATGGTCTAAATAACAAACAACATTATTCTTGCCTCTACAGTATGCGCTCAGCGGTCTCAGCAGTTTACTTTCCGATTGTTTATGAAATTCAGCAGCCACAACAGTTTCAATATCATCAACAGCAGTTTTGTGTCCATATATAGTTCATATTGTGGCCAATTATTCCAAATAAAACCCCACCATGAGGACCCAGAACTTAGTAATGGTGTGTTAATAAGTATTCAGATCTTGCTCTTATTATGCTTTCACCAGCGAGTACTCGGACTACATAAAAAATTTGTAAGGTTCGTTTGCTCTCTTCCATGACATAGCCAGTGTAAACCACTGTCTCTAGATTCGCTGAACTCTGTCATTGTTGCCGTAAATCTCATACAGTGCACATCGGATTGAGGAGTTTTGTCTTTTTCGTCGAGAGCAGACTTAACTTTTCCATTGCCTTCTCAGCCCAACAGTTGCTACTAGGATTCTGCGTTGGATTTCAAAACTGAAATTATTAATAGTGTTGATGTTTGTCTCTAGATATATTAAATTATTCACTACTTTAAAGTTGTGACTGTCAACAGCGGCATGGGAGCCATAACGCGAGTGCGCCGACTATTTGTTTGATGAGCGGAGATATCTCGTTTTGTCCACCTTCACCACCAAATCTATTCGCCGTTCATCTATGATTTTATCAAAAGTAGAAATTACGGCGCGAATGTTGAAGAAGAATAAACTTTACTGCAATAAATATTAATATTAACGGCATAAGCGTGCTGTTGTTGTGCACTTCTGTAATCTGTCCAATTGTTTTAGTAATTTGTAATGCACAAGATTAAAAGAATTGATTAATCGTTATCTTAAACAAAATATAATATAGTTGTTATACCTATAGCTATGTATATATGTATGGTGTATTAGCTTTTGAAAGTCTTCACGTAAAGTTCGTATTAATGCCTCGAAGTAAGCCGAGCGCACCATACCACTCTAGGCTTATTCACAATAAAGCATAAGAGTACAAGAATAGCTTGCCACCCGCAGCAGTAGAATAATTGCATGGCACATCGTATATGCCTACTTAAGATCTATGATCTATGCTCCCATCTAAATCATATTAATTTTTGTCAATCTGTCAGTGAACTCTATGCCGCGAAGAAAGTATTATTTAGTTTTTGAACAAATCGAAATTGATCTCTAGTCTCTGGTTCAGTTCCAGAAGCAAAAAGGATTCCATTTGAATCTATCACCCAAACATTTAAACAAATCGAACAATAAATACATATATTAGATGTAGCAAAAAGAAATCCATTATTTTTCCAATAGAAGGCTTTATTTATCTGTATCTCGTGTTTTATAAGGAGAATCGGGTTTCGCTAAACGGCGTTAGAAAGATGACATTTTGTACTAAAAAACCTATTCTGACAGTTTTGTCATAGGTTGATTCATTTTTGTTTGGACGATGGGCACTAGGAAAGAGAAAATACGCTATATTTTACAGTCTTTCTTCGATAAGGGCGAAAACACAAGCCAGGCGGCTGATAATGTGAATAGTATTTATGGTCCTGATACTGTTACAGTCGATCTTACACCATTTCAGTTTATACCGGTAACTTTGATGTAAAAGATGATTAACAGAGTCGAAAATGTCGACAAAATCATGGACATTATCGAATGCGACCGTCGTGTAAGCACAGTTTCGATTGCCCAAGGGTTAAAGATTGCACAAAAGACCGTTTAGAACCATTTGAATAAGGCTGGATGCGAAAGGAAAAAAATTAAACCATTCAATTTTATGCAAAAATAATGGATTTCTTTTTACTACACCTAAATTTTTTCAAATAGATTGAGCCACTTTTTGGAAAATTTTTCGAACAGATCCATCCTTCGTACACTTCCCGAAACAGAAAGGTAATTTTCCTGCTAATCTAAGCAAAAGGCTACCTATGTACCGAATTTAAGGTGAACCGAATATAAATACGTTTTTTTAGAATAATCTTAATAACTTCACCTAAACTTTTTTCATACAAACCTTACCGGGAACTATAGAAACAAACTGACAAATGCCCAGAATAAACAACATAAACTGATGTGGAGATTTTAGTAAGCAATCATACCAACAAATGTTTACATATTATACATGGGGTTATATACGAGGGGACTAACAAAAGTTCGGTCAGTTGGTGACCTTCAATTTTTTTTCGTTAAATGTAAAACATCAAACTCTTTGCAATTACGTTATTAATCCTCTTTTCAAATTTTAGAACGATCGGCTAAAATGGAAACGGGAAAACGCAAGATTAGAGACCGGTCATTTTTCCGTAGAGGACGAGCGCCGAGAAGGTCGACCAAAATCTTCCACTAATGACGTCGCTATAGCTCAGGTGAACTTCAAAATTATCGAAGACCCACGATTGATACAAGAAATGGTTGCTAATGAATTTGGCTTGAATGCCAGGGTTTCATCGCGAATATTAAGCAATCATCTCGGATACGCGAAGAAATCTGCTCGATTGGTACCACGTATTTTAGATGAGGTCCAAAAAGAGCCTCGAGTGTATTTTGCTCAATTTGTCCTATACACTTTCGAAAATGGCAAGCCCATTGGATGGAGCCCAACAGGAGCAAACCCACCCGTAAAATCTAAGCAAGACAAATCAACAGAAAAAGAAATGATGTCAGTTTACTTCACCCGTTCTAAACTCGCAGTTACTATTCCACTTAAAAAGGGCCAGATAATAAATGCAAATTGACACACCGAAGAGTGCTTACCAAAAGTTTTCGAAAATTTGTTGGAAAACAGGAAGAAAGAGGATTTGCGGCGCTACTTTTTACATCATGACAACGCGCCATCCCACACTGCTGAAATAACGAGTAATTTTATTGCGATCCCTGGGATCGAAAAAAAAACGCCTAGCATTCCCCACATATGGTATACGTATAGCACCTTGTGATTTCCGATTATTTTCAAAAATTAAAAAAAAATTAAAAGGAAAGTTCTTTAACAACAAGGCGGAAATAATTAATGCGGTTAATGCTGAACTTTATAAGCTTAAAAAGCAAGATTTTGAGGACTATTTTCAGAAGTGGATCTTTAGGCTTTAAAAATCCAATGAAATCAATGGCAATTGTGTAGAGAAGATAAAAAAGGACAAACATTACGAATAAATACAAAAAAAAATTTCTGGTAAACTCACCGAAGTTTTTGTTTAATCATAAGTCCTGAGGCTTCAAACAATTCAAAAATTATTTTATAAAATTCCAAAAACTTATAGCTTATTAATACTATATACGTTGTTATAGGTTATATGAAAATCGGTCTAATATTCGTTACAAGTCGGTTGAATATGCTAAAAATAAAACACAAAGAAATATGTATGTAAGTAGAAGCACAATATTTTACTACATTTTCCTCTTAAAAAATCAACTCGTGATGACAAGATAATAAAGAATAATAAAATATAAGAGACAAAATAAATAGCAGCAAAAAGAATAAAAAGATAAACATTAAAAAGAAAACATTCTACTAACACAATTGAAAGCACAAAAGTATACAGACTCTTGTGTATATAAATATAATTATAAATTTATATACATATATACATATGCGAGTATACTCGTATATATGTAGTATATGCATTTATAAGCAGAGCGCATGTGGAAAACGGAATCAAGCAGCAGCTTTTTCGGACTGCTCAAACAAACTAAAGGGAAGCAAGTGAGGAAATGATGTGAAGTGAAGAAGCATTTGAATTACTGCATAAGTACATGTAGTGACCGTTGAGTATCCGTAAGCGCCACACATTGTTGTTGCAATCACCGCATCATGTTTTTCATGTCGCTGTTTCATTTCGCTGTCAAACGGAAACGGAAATGGAAATGATTCTAGTCAAAGAGAAAGCATAAGTAATAGTACTAGCAGCAGTAGTAGTGGAGCGCCAAAAGCAGTGATTGCATTAAATGTATGTATTTACATTGGGCAAATATAGATATAAAAAAAATTGGCGCAACGTAAAAAAAATTCAAAAATGCCCTAAGTCGATAAGAGAAAAAATCTTAAGTTTTAAAATTGGCATTATATGTGAAACACTACACCATTTAAATGACCGCCTCGCAAATTTTCGCAAACTTCGATCCGTTTAAACATATGAAATGAGAGTGACAGTCTTCCTGTTGCCGTTTTCTTAAAGATAAGATCCAATTACACCACCGAACCAAACAACCTACGATACAGGAAATTTATTTTATGTATAAAGGCCTCTATTCAATTATTTGAGGTTTCTCGGAGCCACAAGTGCAGAATAGTCGGAGGTAATGTGCCGTAAGATAGTTCCAGCTCTTGAGAATGACGAGAAGACCCGATCTCCGACTAAACTTTCCGTAACGTGCTGACTTTCCGTGAAGTTTTCAATTAGTTTTTGGCGTATGTACCTTCTGCTCAAATAAAACGAGACTTTATCCATAACTCGACAAGGACAAGACATATGGCCATACTTTTTTTTTTGCTTAGGTTGGCAGGACTGTTATATGTTTACATGTCAAATTTGAGCGCGATCTGTCACATAGTTTTTTTTTACGGCACTATAAAAAAGTCAACCTCGAGTGTGTTTTTCGAATTTTACTATGGAAATTAACGTTGAGCAAAGAGTTTGTTTGAAATTTTGTTATTCCAATGGAATAAGTGCGACGGACACAATGAAAATGTTGCAGAAGGCATATGGTCTTGCGTATCACGTGCACGTATTTTTGATTGGTATAAGTCGTTCAAGGACGGCCGTACATCGCTGGAGAACTTGCCCCATTATCGTCGTCCAGCAACGTCAATAAACGAAGAAAACGTCGAAAAAGTAAAGAAAATTGCGTTGGAAAATCGTCGTGTGACTGAAAGAGAGATAGCTAGTGAGCTCAACATATCAAATGGATCCGCTCATAGCATTATTCACGATGTTTTGGGCATGAGGCGTGTGTCTGCTCGACTTGTTCCAAAATTGTTGAATTTTCTTCTAAAAGAGGAACGCAAAACTGTCGCCAAGGAAATGCTCAAAATGAGTGATACGGACATCCAGCACATCATAACTGGTGACGAGACTTGGGTCTATGAATATGACGTTGAAACAGCCCAGCAATCATCTGAATGGCGCCTTCCAAATGAGCCGAAACCCAAAAAACCACGTCAAAGTCGATCGAAAATCAAAGTTATGCTCACTGTTTTCTTTGATAGCCAAGGTGTTGTTCACTCGGAATTCCTTCCAGAAGGTCAATCCGTTAATGTAGAATATTATTTATCCGTTTGAAGCGTTTGCGGGAGAATATTCGTCTCAAAAGGAAGGATTTGTGGGACAACAATTCATGGTTTCTACATCATGATAATGCGCCAGCTCATACGTCTCGTCTTGTACGCGATTATTTGACCAAAAACAACGTAAATATTGTTCCGCAAGCACCGTATTCACCCGACATGGCACCGTGTGACTTTTTTCTTTTCCCTAAACTCAAATTGCCGCTTCGTGGAAAGCATTTTCAGTCGATTGAAGTCATAAAAGAGAATTCGAAGAAGGAACTGAAAGCCATACCTAAAGCGGCCTACCAGAAGTGTTGTGAAGATTGGAAAAAAAGGTGGTATATGTGTATCGGCTCTAACGGTGACTATTTTGAAGGGGATAAAATAAATATTGAAGAATAATTAACCGTTTTTGTTTTATTCAGCAGTCTCGTTTATATTTGAAGGTAGTTGTACTTGCCGATAATTGCGGCAGCGTCCACGATGATGAGGAGTTCCATGAGTTTCGCCGAAGAAACACTTACAAGCACGATGTTGATTTTAGCAGAATCGGTTGCGATTCGCGATGTTTCGAACCAAAAATTGAGGGAGTAAAAATACCAACAAATGGAGATATCTACAGTTTCTACTAAGGAGGAGCTTTTTATTTAATGCCAGAAATACACTCGGAGGACTTGGCATTCCTGCCGGAGGGTGAGACCTCAATTAGAAAAATTAATTTTCTATAATTTTGGATGTTGGTCGAACCAGAACTTGAACACCTGGTCTGCGGGTGTTTTCTAGCTGAGCGTACTGTCTAAGTGTATACCGAGATTATAGCTTGGGGAATATTTATATTTATCTATTATCCAATTGTATGGTATTTTTGTATTCGTAATTACAATTTAACGTGTTTTGCATTCAAAAGTGTTATGAATTACTTTAAATGATTACGAATACAATTTATAAAACAAAATAAACAAACAAAAAATTTTAAGTAATATTTTTCCATATTTTGGGTAACTTTTATTTGGCATTTACAGTAAATTCGCAATACATACATCACTGGCTTGTGCTTTTATAAATTTTTCTGGGCAAAAAAAAAAAAAAATGCTGGACTAACAGTATGCATATTTCTAAGAATTCAATCCCAAACATTTCAAAAACTAAACTTCTAAATTAATAAGTATCCCTTATGTAGTTGTAAAAACACTGGTTTTGCGTATTAAAATAATTCTGCCTGCAGTTATTTAATGTAAAATATTTTTGGTAAACATTGAGTATACCGTACATATTTATGCTATTACATATAAAAGCACTTTTTAACAAATTCGTGTTTTACTATGAAATGCCCTTCAACTGCTGCTCTTGTACATACACACACACAAACGAATGGATATACCCTGCAGGAAAAAAATCTAAGTTATTAACCATAATCCAAGTGGTTTGCACTTTTGTACTAATTATTTCATTTATTTCCTAGGTAAGCAACAATTAAATAATAGATATGTATAAATATTTCCCAAGCTATAATCTCGGTATACACTTAGACAGAAGGCTCACCTAGAAAGCACACGTAGACCAGGTGTTCGCGTTCTGGTTCGACAAACATCCAAAATTTTAGAAAAAATTTTTCTTTAATTGAGGCCTCGTCCCTCGGCAGGAGTGCCAAGTCCTCCGAGTGTATTTCTGACATTAAATAAAAAGCTCCTCCTTAGTAGAAACTGTAGGTCTACCCATTTGTTGGTATTTTTACTCCCTCGATTTTTGGTTATGTCCGCCTAGGCTACAATGACAACCTCTAACTACTGTTGACCTGCTGTACAATTAACCAACCGTATATTTTTATCTCCATAATAAAGAATTTCCAATAAGTGGTGTCATTTTAACTAGCCAGTAATAAAAAATGCATCGACACAAGCCTGAACATTGCATTGAAATTATTAAAATTCACTAAAAAATTGGTAAAAACCTGGCAAAGACGGTTCGTAAAACTAAAACATTTCTCGGTCATCGTAAAGCATCTTGTCGGACCTCAATACAGAAATTGGTGGAATAAATAGAGCTGTTTGGACATGTTAGTGATGTGAAGAATAAAACAAGTGAAAATTGCTCAAGAACAACTGAGGATTGGGTCCATGAAATCCATGAAAATGATCCGGAATTTCATCGAAAAATCATATTGACTGATAAGACCCATTTCCACCTCGATGGCTACGTCAATATGCAAAACGTTTGTATCTTGAGCTCGGAAAACCCAAGATTTATTGTTGTAAAGCATTTTCATCCTCAACTTGTAACTGTTTGATGCGGTTTATGATCCGGCGGTGTCATTGGTCCTAACTTTTTCGAAAATGAGGCCAAAATTGAATGGTATTGATCTGAACAACGCTCACTTTCAACAACAAGCTCTACGTGTCACACAAGCAACCAAACCATCGATCTTTTAAGTGAAACATTTCTTTGTATATAAAAAATAACTTCACTAATTAGTCTACCTGCTTCCTGCAAGGAACTTATGTATGTACGTATATTGACTAAAATAGTGATGCTCTACCAAATTGCACTTTTTTCGTACTTTTGAGTTTTTTTTCCAGTTTGTTGAGTGTTAAAATGCGACTACATACGAGGGTGATTTAATGAGTCTGTGACCTTTAGAATAAAATATATTTCTTTCGTCAAGTAAGCGTTTTATTTCTCATCATAATCTCCTTTTACCTCTATGCATTTAGTCCAGCGTTTTTTTTTTTTGCAATTTTTGTATTTCCTTCAAACAATAAGGTTATTCAAATCCACCTCAAAATAGGCGCTTGTTTCTATTTTATCTTTTTTTAACATTAATACTAATTTATTGAATCTGCTTCGACAGCGGAAGCCTAACAATAATTAATAAAATCTTAAACTAAATTAAAACATAAAGCCCATTAGTTGGTATGGGCTGCTGGCTTGACGTTGCTCCTTAGAAGGCTGCTTTGTCTCTTCTCCGCAGACGGGTTTGACTTGTTGCATGGGCCAAGGTGTTAGCCAAAGGGTTGGAATGGTTACACAGTTTTGTTAAGTACTTAAGAGCTGCGATTTCAAGCACATGTTTCTATGATGGCCTTTTTATTCGACCCGATTCTATTACCGCTTAGCGATTTCGCTAGGTTGAGAAATAAGAAATGATCGCTTAATCTCGATAGAGAGTAGTATTGTAGTTCCTCGCGCAATATATGAATTTTTGCTATTTTGACTACAAACGCATTATCCCGTATGTTGCCCTGATGAACAAAAACTTTCTTGCAGATGCGATCGCTTCTGCATCAAATCAATATCGAATCTGTTCAGAAGCTTTGAATAATATTTTCCGGTAATCGTTTTATCCTTTTCAAGGTTATCGATGTGAATGACATCTCGTGCTAAACAAAAAAACTGTGAAACCATGGCCTTGGTCTTCTTTGGTCATTATTGTTATGTGATGGATACATGTTACGTCTGCGGTAACGAAATGGTACTATAGTTTGTTTAGATTGCGGTTGAACATCGTCGAACACTTCGTTAAAGTGGTTACACGGTTGGGCTTATGGTCGTGTCTAAATAATCGCTATATTCATGTCCAAATATTCAAGTCAAATGTTATGTATTCTCTCAATTGATATAATCGACGATTTCTGGCATGACGACCACTTTAGGGCGACCTGAACGTGAATGGCAACATTTGTACTGATACGACCGTGGTTAGCATTCCCCAGACCGTCTGCTAGTAATGGCTGTCAAACACTAACTAAATCGCGCTGCTTGTTCATAATTCTACAGCGGTCTATTAAGGGGTAAAGTCACTGTAGAATTTTGGCAAACGCAAGTTCTTTTCGCTCACAGGGTGCCTTTGGGTCCTAGAAATGATATGCAATTGGTTTTAAAAAGAAAAAATATTTCAAATAGCTAAACTTTTTATTTTGCTGCAGCCCCACAATGCAAACTTTAAATGCGTTTTTCTCGAAATCACATTTTTTAAACTGGCAAGACAGATTGTTCGAACCCTATTCCATCGATTTATCTGAAATTTTGATGACAGCTTCACAAATACATTTTTTCTGGAAGTACGTAGCCGCTTTTCGATCATATGTAAACTTTTTTTTAATTATTTAGTGCGTATTTTTTAGTTAAAAATCAATATTTCTTACAAAAATGCGTGCCGCTATCAAAAAATTAGTTAAAAAATAAATCCGTACGTGCTTCCACAGGCCATAGTTTGTAGTTCATAAAATTTTTTGCTTTTCTGTTCTAGGTCTCATACTTTATAATAAATCGCCCTCCGTGGGGCCTTTCTAAAAAAAAAGGAGGAATAATAATTAAAGAATATTTTGCTATACTTCAATATATGTTCAATGAAGTGGTTAAATAGAAATTCTATTCCTTTTCCATATTCCTACAATAAATTTTTAAAAATTAATCTATTTTTCAACTTCCAGAGTGGCTTTACCCCTTAACAGATAACAGTTGACAGAAGCAGTGTTGTATTTTCAGTACCTGCGCAGCGAATTCAAAAATTAACTGACTTATCAAACAGCCCTCGTACGTACCGAAATGTTAGTTAACAAAGCAAACTATGATTTTTTGCAATATTTATGCAGTGAGTGCACTTGTATGCGCGTGTGTATTAGAATGTAAGAGTGTGAGCGTGTAAGAGTGTGCATCATTGCACTGGCTTCCGGCGAGCACACTAAATGAATCTCTTTAGCTTTTTAGAGCTTATACTTACAGTTGAACAAGCTATTTGCACTTTTCTTTTGCTCTACGTAAGTTTCATACACGTATATACATATATATGTATATACACATATATAAATATATATTGTTCGTTTTTCTTTTGCTAGTGTTTGCCAGTTGTTGCTGTTGTAGTTTTTGCTTTATTTACTCACACTCACTCACTCACTCACACACTTGGCTTGCAGTGTTCTTCGGCTGTTTGACTGTTTGAAGTTCACTGTATGCTACATGTTGCACGGTTGCATGGTTGCATGGTTGTCTTCAGCAATGTACAAGTGTACACGTATCCAAATGTAGAGAACAAAATTTGATGTGTAAAAATAATTTTCCTTAAATTTGGTTAAAATTCAGTTGAAATGCACACACAGACCTACATACATACTCGTATGTACATGGGCATTTGTTACTAATATAAAGCGGTTTAGTATGGCTTTGGACAGGCCAATTGACAAATATGGTACATACGAACATATGTGGAGACAAGAGATGAAATGAGTTAAATGTTAACTCCTTCATTGGCGATAAAACTAAGAGTAAAGAGAGTCAAAACAGTTAATAATACGGCTGAGGTCATTTGCTGTGACTATTCTTGTATGTAGCTTCATTATACACATTCATTATAAGAGGGGATCATGACGCATTTGCAGGCAGAAAAAGAAAGAGGCCGAAATGCATGAGTATGAAGAGCTTGAGAAGCTGACCGACAAGGGTAACGCTCGAAAAGTCTACGAAAAGATACGACGACTTTCAGAAGGTTTCAAGACCGGAGCAAACTCTTGTAGGGCCCAGAGGAGTGAGCTACTGACAGATACCCAGAGTATACTGAATCTAGAGAGGGAGCACTTCTCCAGCCTGCTGAATGGCAGTGAAGGGGAAACACGCGGAGATAGTGAACCCGAGACTCTAATTGATGACGATGGAAAAGTTGTTCCATTACCCGACTATTAAGAAGTCCGAATAGCAATCGTCCGCTTAAAAAACCAAAAAGCGGCAGGGACCGATGGAATACCGGCCGAGCTATTCAAACACGGCGGCGAAGAGCTGATCAGGTGCATGCATCAGCTCCTTTGTAAAATATGGTCGGATGAAAGCATGCCCGACGATTGGAATTTAAGTATGCTCTGCCCGATCCACAAGAAAGGCGATCCCACAGTCTGCGCCAATTACCGTGGGAAAAATATAAGGTTCTATCGACCGTGTTGTGTGAGAGACTAAAGCCCACCGTCAACAATCTGATTGGACCTTTTAAGTGTTGCTTTAGAACTGGTAGGTCAACCATTGACCAGATATTCACCATGCGCCAAATCTTAGAAAAGACCTGTGGAAAGAGGATCGACATACACCACCTTTTCGCCGGTTTAAAAACAGCATTCGGCAGCACGAAAAGGTGCTGCCTCTACGCCGATATGTTTGATTTTGGTATCCCCGTAAGCTCACAACACCAGAAGCGCAGTCGGAATTGGGAAGGACCTCTCCGAGCCGTTCGATACCAAGCAAGGTTTCAGACAGGGTGATTCTTTATCGTGTGATATCTTTAATTTGATGCTGGAGTAAATAATAAGAGCTGCAGAGCTTAATAGAGAAGGTATAATCTTCAATAAGTGTGTACAGCTGCTGGAGTAGGCAATTGAAAAGTAAAGTCCTCTCTCGACGAACGAAAACCAAGCCCTACAAGTCGCTTATCGTTCCCATTCCAGCATAAGGCGCAGAAGCGTGGACGATGACAACATCTGAGTCTGCTTTGATAGTCTTCATAAGAAAAGTTTTGCGGTGGATGAATGGTTCTTTGCGCATTGGCAATCGCGAATACCGAGACAATGAAAAGTTGAGCTGTAAGAGTCAGCGGCTGCATTGGTTAGATCATGTGGTCCGGATGGACAAGAAGACTCCAGCTTCGAAAGTTTTCGATTCCGTACCGACTGGTGGATGCAGAGGAAGAGAAAGACCTCCACTCTGTTGGAATGTTTAGCTAGAGATGGACTTGGCTGTACTTAGTATTTCAAATTGTCGCCAATCTGGGAAAAGTAAAGATGAATGGCGCAATGTTTCTTATTCGGCTATAATCGCTTAAGAGCGTATCTATGGTAAGCCAGTAAAGAGAAGAAGAAATTTAGCTGTTTTTCCAGACAAACAGAGTGACTTGTAATTTTTTTTTTATCCGTCTAGTGCTCGCGGGTTACAAAATTAGCCTGCCTTTACTCTAGTCAAAACAAAGATCATATCGCAACACTTTCGCATGCTCTTTCACCTCCACCTACTAAGAGTATACTTGGCGAACGCACATCATACGTATATACAAAAATTAATGCCGAGTAGAGATTTCTCCAACTCAACGCTTTCACGCTTACAATTTTCCAAAATAAAAATATAAATAAAAATGAAAATGAAAATGAAAATAAAAGAACAATAAATGAGAAAAAAAGCTGCCGCTGGCAAGTTCGTCCCTTATCACTGTCATTTATAGTATTTTATTATTATTTTCCGCATACATACACATAAGTACAAGAGCACATTTCTAAAACTGTTTATATGTACACAGCCAAACATACATACACACGCACGCGCATGCACATTTATATCGCTCTTATTTTTTTGCAAGCGTTCACCTACTTTTCACAGTTTGTTTAGCACTCAAAATGCTATGTAGACGAAATTCAGAAGAGCCTTCACACATACTCACGTAAGTTTTCATGCATGTGTATATGCATACTAATAACTGTATCAGCAGGGCATGTTGTGCTGACGGTTGGTTGGTTGGTGGGTTGGTGGACTTGCATGAAACACGAAAATGCATTTTGTTAAATGTATTTTTCTGTTCAGATAAGGAAGGAATCATGAGAAACACGAAAACATGAAACTAAATGTTTACGAAGTCTAAAAATTCAA
This sequence comes from Ceratitis rosa, assembly GCA_037013455.1. Lineage (NCBI taxonomy): Eukaryota > Metazoa > Arthropoda > Insecta > Diptera > Tephritidae > Ceratitis > Ceratitis rosa. The sequence continues at coordinate 16,089,964 of JAWMAG010000054.1, forward strand.
ACATACATACTCACTTGCAAACATGACACCACTGTAGTATATGCATTTATTAGTGTGTGTGTATGTGTGTGTGTGTGTGCTTGTTCTTTGTACTTAAACTACAAACCCGATAGTTAAAGTGATTTTGCACCAGTTTTAAGTGTCGCCTCCAAGTGTGGACTCCCCTCAAGTCGTTGGACTTTTATTCTTCCCGTCTACATATTACACACAGACAGATACACACACACACACGCACAGCTGCCCCGAGTAAAGTAGTATGTATTTATTTACCAGGCGGTTGACCCACTTGCGCGATAGCTAGACAGCCAAGAAACTTTTCCAAAGAATTCAAAGAAATCGCTGTAACGGTAAAGTTGTTGACTTGCCTATTTAATGTGGTAAGGTACGCTTACATACAAATTTCACTATCGCTTGCTGTCGTGTTGGTATTGTAAATTGTTAGCGTTGATAACAGGCGAGTGCTAAAAACTAAACTGAAATAAATAATAGTAAATAATAGTGAATTTCCTTTATGATATGAAAATAATATAACTGAGTTTAATTAACAGCGAATGGCAAAAAATGTGGCACAAAGAAAATTTGCTTTGCATACAGTCTCTAGAGAAAGTAGAACAAATTTTTTCTGTCTACTCCAAAAATTTTGGTCTCATAAAAATTGATCCATATTTTTGCATTAAACTTGAAGGCTTTATTTCCCATAGCAAATTGCACCGCTTGTTTTATTAAGTTTTTTCCATTGTTGAGGTGATGTCATTATGCCTATCTCTTAGAAACTCATCAATAGAGACGATCACAAATTGTGATAATCGATTTTCGCTTTCTTCTCTAGACATCAACAGCCAAATAATTCACCATGGACAGGAACAGATGGTAATCACTGTGCCTTAGGAACCTCCCAACCAAGCTTTTGGAACTTCTGGCGAGTCACTAGGTCGATGTGTGAGCCTGGCGTTGATTAAGGGGTAAAGTCACTCTAGGATTTTGGAAAACGCAATTTTTTTTTGCTCACTGGGTACCTTTGGATCCTAGAAATGATATGCTATTGGTTTTGAAATGAAAAAATATTTCAATTATCTGAACTTTTTATTTTGCAGCAGCCCCTCAGCGCGTGCGCTGAATACAATGAAGACTTTAAACGCGTTTTTCTCAAATTCAGACCTTATTCCATCGATATATCTGAAACTTTGATGGTAGCTTCACATATATATTTCTTTTGGAAGTATGTAATCATTTTTAGATTAAATATAAACCTTTTTTTTTAATAATTTAGTGCGTACTTTTTTTTAGTCAAAAATCAATATTTAAAAAAAAAGTGTGCCACTTTCACAAAAATTAGTTAAAAAATAAATCCGTACGTACTTCCAAAGACCATAGTTTGCAGATCATAAAGCTTTTTGCTTTTCTGTTCTAGGTCTCATCCTTTAGAAGAAATCGGTCATCTCGTGGGCGCCTTTCAAAAAAAATGGATTAAATAATGGACTTTATCACTGTCAGTTTGTAACAAAGTAAAAAAAAAAAAATTTTAAATATTTCAATATATGTTCAACAAAATGATGTTTTTCCCCATATTCCTACAATAAATTTAAAAAAAAAATGAGTCTATTTTTCCAGAGTGGCTTTACCTCCTAAACACAATGCCCTTCTTGTTCTCCAAAGCTAGGTGGCTCTGGGCAATTTCAATCTCAACTTGGAGACCTGTTTATACCGGCTCACTGCCCTTTGACCAAAATCGTTTTCATTTTACATTGCCGGAAATGATTAAATTTTTATCACCAGTCATCATCTGCTTCCGAATAAGGTTGATTTTGTTACGATTCAGCAAAAATTCGTAGATCGAAATTCCTTCCAAGATTTTTATTCATGTTAACTCTGTGGCACCCACATACGAGAATCAAGCTTCCTTGTGTATCCAACCTTTTTCAGGTGGTTGTATTTTTTGCAATCTCTAGCTCCAGGATAATCGAAATAGTGCTCTTGTGGCGGTCAGACTCGACGATTTCCATTATTTTATCGACATTTTCGACGATTGGCCCTCCACACCGAAGAGCGCCTTTTACATCAAAATTATCAGAACGAAATCGACGAAACCAAAATTCTGCAAGGATGACTGTTCCACTATCAGGAATAAACACTATTCACATTTTCAGCTGCCTGACATTCGTTTTCGTCTCTATCAAAACAAAAATGTAAAATATCGCGTACTTTCTCTTTGCTGGTGTTCATTTTTGAAAAGCGCTCAAACACTACTGAGTTGGGGAATCAACATTTTTTCCATTATCTTTTTGCGTATCCAAAAAATGCGAGGTACAGGTCAATAGGTGACCTAATATAATACCTCTATTTTCCCCTCACTTTCCTCCTCACGATTTGAGGGCATGAACCTGAACAATCCGGTCCCTTAATTTGGAAGATACATCTGCACAGCTAATGGAGCATGAAGTTTGATGAAAGTCCGGCCACAATCCGCATCAAGGTGAAGTTCTTCGACTTATCGCTGAATTTACGCCCACACTCCTGAGGAATAGGAAGGCAAAAGATATTTTCTAAGAGTATCTAGTACGCACCCATGAGAGCTGTTTTCGCCGTGAAGTCACAAGTCACGCTAAGGTGGAAAAAAGAAGATATCTTCAGCACAACTGTCGGAAACTTCAACCTTCATGACGAAACCTCTACGAATGGGTTTGATGCTGGCCAAACTTAAATTCGATCACATGAAAATAATTAAGCTACTTGGCTGTTTCCGGAACAAAAATGACGCAGCCAAATCGATTTTGTTTTGATAAACGGATGATATGCCTCCAGTATTCAAGTTTTCCGTACGATCCCATGACTTAAAATCGACTTGGAACATTATTTTATTAAATCAGAGAAACTCATCCACCTCAATGCTACAAAAGATCATTCGTGAAGAAGCAAAAGGAAGGTTCCACGACAAAATTCGAAAGTAAGAAAAACTTGAGAAGGTGATCGAGAAATGTAATGCTTGAAAAATCTGAAAAATGAAAAGATACTCCGACTGACAGAAGGTTTCAAGACCAAAGCATACTGAGATAATCTGATGATCCAGTTGGCATGGTAACGTGCACTGTGTAAGACAAATAATAAGAGTTAAAGACTAAAATGAGAAATATTTGTAGACACCAAATACTATGAGATAATTGGGTGATCGATTTCTTGCCCATACTGGTGGTGAATTCTCGAGTTCTCAATGGAGGATAATGGTTCAGACATTCCATTAGCCGATAATAATCAATGCCAATGGCAATTGCTCGCTCGAAAAATAGGGAAGTGCGGTAGCTAATGGCCTACCAGCTGAGCTATTCAAAAATGGCATCTTGTAACGAGGGGCAGCTGATATGTTCGCGGCCTAAAGAAATTAGTCACCTCAAGTGAAATACACTTTTCACATCGTGAATACAACGTCTTTATCCCAGTGAAAAAATATTCTACAGATTTCTCTTCAAAATGGTTTTTCTACGGTTGCTTTTATCTCACTGTTGTCTGAAAATTTTCGTCCAAGTAACTCCTTCTTTAAATTTGTAAAAAGGAAAAAGTTACTGGGTGTCAGTTCGGGACTATAGAGTGGATGGTCAATTAATAATATGGTATTCCTTCGCTACCTCAGAAAATGATAGCCATTATCTTCTCTTCGACGCCGACTTTTCCAATTTGAATTTTTTTTTGTGGTATTTCTCCTTTTTTCTACTGAATCCACTCCTGTTTTGATTCGGAATCATACTGACAAGCCTCATCAACTGTTACAATGCTGTCATCTTGGCACAATTACAAAAAATCTTTACAACTCCCCAATCGTCACTGCTTGTCGAGCGGCATGAGCATTCGAGATACCCAACGGGCACTAAATTTTTTCATATTAAAATGTTCATGCAAAATCTCTCCAGCTCATTCTTTACTAATCTGTTACCCTTCTGCTATCTGGCACAATTAAATTCTTCGATCAGTCAGTACTAATTTTTCGACTTTCTGAACATTTTCTTAGGTTATGTTCGTCACTGGCCGCCCCGTGCGGTGGTCATATTCACAGGTCTCTCCTGTTGAAACTGCCGAACACATTTTTTCACCATCGTATATGAAGGGTTAGAGTACTGAGAAACCGCTGACATCTCTTCAAATTGCGAGAAATTCCAATTTCCGTTGACTTATGGTTGTTGCTTGTTCCAAGAATGAATTGTTAATGAACCTTATGAAAAAATTTTATTTTTTATGCCAATAATTAGTATCATCAATAGCAATATGATGTGTCATCTCTAACTACCTCATGTCGCGAACTCATCGACCGCTCCTCATAGTAGCCAAAATTCTACTTCAGGTATAGACGGACCTATGGTTCTACTCAGCACTACTTATTCTGCGAAAGCCTTCAACTCATAGGAACATAAAATGTATAGAAAAGCTTAAGTGGTATAATACTAAACACAATTATATAAACAATCATATTTTTGATATAAAATAAGATCTAACATTAAGTTGAGTTGGCATAATTTTATTTACACACGCTGTTCAATGGAAATAGTAATTAAACACACGAGCTTACTAACTAATGCACATTTTAATTATTAACAAATACGTACATATATACCTATACATATGAGTACATGTATAGAAGTGTGTGCTGTAGTGTGTATTTCTTTAAATTACAGTAAACTCACACTTGTATTTGCTTTCGATTATTATTTTCTCTAGTTTCCAAAGTAAAGTTACAACTTTTGTAATTAACACTTTTCCACAATTTAATTGTTTTAATAGCTTTTGCACGTTTAATTCCGAATTTGCATGTTATGCAGTAATTGAAATGTTGAAATGTTGAAATGTACGCATTGCACTGCATGCAACGACAACAACAGTAATATGCAGAGGGTGATGTAATTGCAGTTATACACATACTGCTGTGACGGATTTTTCATGCAAAACTTTAAATTCCAGCTAGAAATTTTTCTTTTCTGTTTTATATACAATATTTAATATTTTTTTATATCTCAGTGTAAAGCTTCAGACTTTTCAAATCTTAAATAATAATTATTGTACAATATGAAGAAAGAATTTAGTTGCATTTTTATTGAGAGAAAACAAGAAAGATTCAGCACTTTTTGTTCAGCAACTTTTTTGTTTGTTAAAATTTTTTCAAAAAAAAAAACATTCTTGTTTAGCAAGTTTTTATGCTGTATTAAAAAAAAATGTCCAGGGAAATATTTTTCTGTAAAAATATTTGTTTTCCACCTTTTTTTAATTTTGTTTCGCTTTTTTGCAATTATATTTTTTTTATTTTTATTTTTTTTAAATCAATTCAAACAATATTTTATACTCAGAAGCCGTCTGGGTGCTTCAAATTTTGTGTTTAGTTTCATATAATTTTTGATAAAATTTTAATAAGCAATAGTTTTAAGTAGGTGTTCTGAATAAATTTGTTCTCATTGTCCAGCTAATTTTTCGGTTGAAAAACATTTTGCTTAAAGTAAAGTGAAGTTTGACCACAACATATGATTGCTTGTTCTTCCTACCATTTCACCAAATTACACAAACAAAATACATGAGAAATTGGTTTTGACATTTTGAATATTTTGTTTTTGTATTTTTGTAACTACTGTGTAAGATTTTGCCCTTTTTAAAGGTATTAAATTTTATTTCTAATCTTTTGAAAGAAAAAGCAAATTTTTCCCTTCATAATTTTATGCTGATTTCTTGGCAAACTATTATTAAAACAACATTTTAAGGACCGTGGCGTTAATTAGCTCTGGTCCCTTATACTGTATGTGTATACGAGGGGAATTAACCGATCGTTCTAAAATTTCAAAAAAAGACTAATAAAGAAATTTCAAAGGATTTGGTATTTTAGATTTAACAAAAACAAATTGATTTTATTGCGTCGATATTATATGTACCTATACTGCGTATTTACTTACGAGTAACAGGTTTTTCTATTTGGAGTTACTAAGGGAAAGTTTTGGAAAATTAATTTAAATAAAGAACTTCAGTTAATTTTTCAATTGCGGTCGCCCCTCGGTATGTAATGTCAACCCTTCCGAGTGTATTTCTGACGTGAAATAAAAACTAAAAAAATCCATCCAGTTGTTGGAAAAACATGAAGGTGCAAAACCACAAATTGAAGGAAGAGCTCGACCAAAAATCACTAACAAAACGCCAAAGTTATATGACGATATTATCCTCTTTATATCATATTAAGTGCCATAATAAGTTGTCAATTGGTTGGTTGTATCCATCTTATAGTCCGAAACTGGCACCTAGTGACTACTATCTGTTCTTTTCTATGACAAATGATTTGGCTATTTGGCTGGCCTCAAGGGAAGCGTGTGAAGATCTGTTAAGCCGATTTTTTTTAGCCTTCAAAGTGAAAGAAAGATATTGGGTGAAACGGTGCATATTAAAATCCTTTTATGACTGCAAAAGTTTGAATTCGCTTCCTAAGTAATTTCAACTTGTGGAACTCGTCTGCAGAAACGAAAACATTAAAAATTAAACTGAATAGGAAATTAATTAAAATGTCTCATAGTTATGGGTCTGATTTTCTGCAAAACCAATCTACGAAGCACTTTTTAGAAAAAAAAACATAAAAAAATTGAATAAATTGCTGTCACGTGAATGCGCAATAACTGTACGACAACAAATACAGGATACATATTAATAAAAAAAATAAAAGGAACCAAAAGAGGTGTGAATTGCACGAATTTTAAAAAATTTGCTGTGACTCCAAATACTCAATGTAGATAGAGTATAGGGAGTCTTAACAGAATCAAACACAACAATTCTAACCAATTTACAAGTTTTTAGAAATTAATACCTACCATTTCTCCGACTTCCCCCAAAACAATAATTTTACATACACTTCTTCTTACAAGTAAAATATTATTTACAGAATGGAAATAATTTCAGGAAACCGATAATTTAATTACCATCACCACATATTACATAACATAAATATAGCTGTTGCAAAGACTGGATTAACCCTCAAGCAAAATACGACAAATTTGTTTTCCACAATAAGTCTGGTCTATTTTTGGGTAGTATTAAGTGCGATATGCGCTGGATTCATGGAATCATCATAGATTGGCCGAATTAACCGGGACTATTCGCAATAATATAATAAAACTCAATAATGTTGGAACTCAGGCAAGATTTATTCAATGTTCGAAATGGCGGTCGACTTAAGCGGGCTCGTCTTTCTTGGGTGCATCGTGGCATCTCTCACTCGCTAGAAAAATAATATCTTTACTTTGAACCGGGTTTAATTTAAATTTTTTTAATAGGTACTCAGAAATAATAAGAAAGCGATAGTTTTCTTATTTTTGTAATCCCCTTCATTCGTTTCATGGTCCTGAACTAACTTAGGCTACATCTTGGATATTTTTTAGCATAAATACTTAAGCTCTTTCTGAAAACATTACCAGGTGCACAGAAAGAAGCCGCAAGTATGATCGGAACTACTTAGTTTTGTTTAGGATTTAAAGCGCCAAAAATTATGCTACATTTTCTGTTTACGTTGTCTTGAGTTGTCTTTCCCAAGAAAAACACAAAAATTATTTTAGTTACTTCTTAAAATTGTACGAGGAGTTCAGAAGGACCGGAAAGTAATGGAGATACCGACTTAATTTTTTCTTTCCTTTTTTCTTGCAACTAAAATTATATTACATTTTATAAACTCATTAAATGGGTCGTTGAAGAATATATTGATTTTCACGCAAGTATTTAAAATGTTTGGCTACCGCAGTAGCCGAGTGGTTAGCATTGTGTACTACCATTCGGAAGGCCCGGATTGAAATCCTTGTGCGATCAACATCCGAAAGTTATAGAAAATTAAATTTAATAAAAAAAATAAGTTAAATTTTCTACTTGCGGTAGCCCTTCGGCAGAAAATGTCAACCCCTCCGACTGTATTTATGACATGAAATAAAAACCCATCAACCTTTCGGGGTCGGCTTAGTATAAACTGTAGGTGCCTCCATTTGTTGGAAAAACATCAATACGCAAAACCACAAATTGGAGGAGGAGCTTGGCCGAAAATCGTTGTAGCCGTTATAAAACGCCAATAATATATATACCTTCTACTCAAATATAAACGAGCCTTTATCCATAACTCGACAAGGCCAAGACATATGGCCATACCCTTTTTTTGCTTGGGTTGGCAGGACTGTTATATGTTTACATGTCAAATTTGAGCGCGATCTGTCACATAGTTTTCTTTTTACGGCACTATAAAAAAGTCAACCTCGAGTGTGTTTTTCGAATTTTACTATGGAAATTAACGTTGAGCAAAGATGTTTGTTTGAAATTTTGTTATTCCAAAGGAATAAGTGCGACGGACGCAATGAAAATGTTGCAGAAGGCATATGGGGAGTCTTGCCTATCACGTGCACGTACTTTTGATTGGTATAAGTCGTTCAAGGATGGCCGTACATCGCTGGAGAACTTGCCCCATGATCGTCGTCCAGCAACGTCAATAAACGAAGAAAACGTCGAAAAAGTAAAGAAAATTGTGTTGGAAAATCGTCGTGTGACTGAAAGAGAGATAGCTAGTGAGCTCAACATATCAAATGGATCCGCTCATAGCATTATTCACGATGTTTTGGGCATGAGACGTGTGTCTGCTCGATTTGTTCCAAAATTGTTGCTCATACGCCTCGTCTTGTACGCGATTATTTGACCAAAAACAACGTAAATATTGTTCCGCAAGCACCGTATTCACCCGACATGGCACCGTGTGACTTTTTTCTTTTCCCGAAACTCAAATTGCCGCTTCGTGGAAAGCATTTTCAGTCGATTGAAGTCATCAAAGAGAATTCGAGGAAGGAACTGAAAGCCATACTTAAAGCGGCCTACCAGAAGTGTTATGAAGATTGGAAAAAAAGGTGGCATATGTGTATCGCCTCTAATGGTGACTATTTTAAAGAGGATAAAATAAATATTGAAGAATAATTAACCGTTTTTGTTTTATTGAACAGTTTATATTTGAGCAGAAGGTATATACATATTTGAAATATCCGCAATATGCGCAACAGCGAAGCGTTGCAGGTTACAGCTAGTTATTGATTATTAAAAAAAATTAGTTTTTAGCAGAAACAATGGTTTTTTTAGACTTTTTGTCAGGAAATGATTGGTTAACAATTTTTTATGTTTTTTTTTGCGTTTGTGAATGCATTTTTAATACGAACTGGCATTTTGTGGTGCCCAAGCGGCCGCCTACTAGAAACAAAAAGTCGCTTTGTGTATTTTTTTTTAAGAATTGAATTTAAAATTTCCAACCTTCCGTAATTCCAGCAACCATTTATACACATATACCATGCGATTTAATGCGAAAAATGCATATTTACGCAGTTGATATGAATAATTGAATTTAATGTTGCGTATACGTCCTGTCGGCTGATGGTTTTGTATAAGAAAAAGCTACGCTAAGCAAAAAACGGAAATCACTTACGACAACGCAATGCACAAATTACTGTTGTGTAAAATTTCCAAATGGTCTCTCAACAAATCATTTTTTCTGCACTCAAAGAATTCTCGCTTCAAAAACGTGTTTCTACAAAGAATCAAAAAAAAAAATTCATACTTCTTGCTTACCATACCATTTTTTCGCTTACTTTACCGCCACACTTCCACGGTGTACTGTCATTGCTGTCATGCTTGAACTAGCTGCTGACTACAAGTTTATGGTAATCAACTATTTTTTTTAGAATAGCTTGGCGGCAACTTCAGCTTAGCAGAATCGTTTGACTCAGCTCGCGCGAAGAAGTTATGCCGAGAAAAATAGTACAAAATAGTTAAAACAAGCATCCAAAGTGTAAGGCAAAATGCACTAAAAATACTCGATTTATATCAAGTGTTTGCCATACTTTTGTGCTTTCGATTACAAAAGTTTTTTCGTCGCTTTTAAAATTTTTTTTTTGCGCGTTGCTCCAACTTCCTCAAGCTTGTTCGAGTATACGAACTGCGAGGGGTGGAGTTTTTTACACTTCTTAGTGCACTACTCAATTCATATGTTTGTATCAGTGCATCAGTTGGTTAGCTAATTCAGCAGCTGGTTAAGCTTTGAAAGAAATAACATAGAAGAGAAGAGAAGAGAAGTCTCGAGAAAGTAAAGTGTGCACAATTCTTGCAGCAAACAACTTTTATTGTCGCATTCAAGTGGCAATATCCACAGAACTCTCGAACGCATACGCATAGACACAAATACTCACACATACCACGTACTGTATGCTATACTTGTAAGCGAGTTGGTGAAAAGTTTTACCTAAGCTCGTGCTGGCAGCCGCCTGTTGGCGCCAAGCGCGCTATCTCCAATACTATTTGAACTTACTTTATTGGCATGAGAAGAATTCGCAGTATTTGACGCAACCGTATGTGTGTCCATACGCTTTTGGACTGCTCCGGAAATTTTTAATTATTTTCTTTTTTGTTGTTTGTTTTTTTTTCACGAAAAGAAAACTTGCTTGTGCATTCACTTGATTCGATGCCGATAATTGTTTTAATGGCGCTTTGCTGACTTAACCAAGTAGATGGTTTGCAACTTTAATGCTGTCCTGGGTTTCTATTAGAAGTCGGCATCCAGTCGAAAGCTTGTATGCATGGACCAAGACTAAATCAGTTTTATTACAAAAAACTCTTTGAAAGGCTGATCGATTTCTATTGTGTGCCTAAATAGGTTCCTACGCCCGGGAAAAAGAGTGATCTTCGTGTCTTTTAGTGCATGGAACCTCTTATCGAGTTACGGTGGATTGCAACACCTCTCGGCACATTAAGCCTAGAAATGTTTTCTTCAACTTGGCCTTTCCATCGGAAGCGTAGTCGTCTCCTTCCGGATCCTTTATCGTTGTATTGATGTCGTCGATAGTTGTATCTAATATGAACGGAATTGATAATTTGCAAAGTATTTTTCTCTCGAAGACTCCAAGCGCTGCTCCATCCGCCTATGACAAAAGCAAAAGTCCTGTAAAGGGTCCACAGAGGAGAGAGGGTTCTACGACATATTTGAAGTGCCAAGATACGTGAATTCCTTGGGCATTTCGAAAGTATACCGAACCGCAGCAAACGCGGGATCCTTATTTTTGCAGATTCCAGCATATGCTTCCTGTTGCCTTCGTTTGAACCGTCTTTGCCGATTCTTTTTTAATTGTAGACCGTTTACAATTGGTCGCCTCTAATGACCTAATAATATCAGTATTAACTACATATGCAAGGAGTTGATCTCACGATATTTGATCGCCTTTTCCAAAAATTCTCGGACCGATATTGAAAGATGCATACCTTGGCAGAGCTGGTGGAGTTAGTGAATGTCATTCTGCAAGTCGAATTAACTTGACAGGAATACCCAGCTCAGACATGAAGGCGTAAATACGATCCCTAAAATGCGGTTTTATAACCGACTAAGGGTTCCTAGATATATATAATTGGCGCTTTGTAATCTGAAGCGATTTTCGGCCGAACTCCTCCTCCAATTTGAGGAGTGCGTCTTGATGTTTTTCCAACAAATGGAGGGACCTACAATTTATACTAAGCAGCCTCCGAACGGCTGATGGATTTTTTGATGAGAAGCTTTTATTTCATTTAATAAATATAGTCGGTGGGGTTGACATTCCCTGCCGTGGGGCGACCGCAATTAGAAAATTTGAGATTAACTTCTTATTTAAATTAATTTTCGCATTGCTAACCATTCGGCTACTGCGGCCGCCGAGTTGATAGATGCTGACCTCTTTTTCCTTGCTATTCTCCAATATTTTACGTAATGTAAAGATTTCGTCGACGACCTAAGGTCCAGTTAAGAGGACTAAAGTCGTACTGATAGGGTTTAGCCTTTCGCATAGTACGCTTTCATCAAGGACACTGAGATTCCAATCATCGGACAAGCTTGCAAGCAAGTCCGCCATATTTTGCAGACGGATATTCAGCTTGTCGCCGCCAGCCTTGAACAACTTCACAGGCATTCCGTTAATACCGGCTACTTTATTATTCTTTAGTCGCATAATTGCGACTCGAACTTCATCATTGTTATATGATGGGATGAACGCTGCTCGCTTCCTTCGGGGGCGAGATTGGTAAAGTCATGGAGAAACGTTCCCTCTATAATTTCAGAGCGCAAAGCATATCAGTAATCAGATTACCATTTTCTTCGCTGCAGATTGATGATGGGGTAGTCTAAGCCCTAGAGCCCAAAATATCGACGAAGACTATAACTGTTCTTACCACTCTGCAACGCGATTATTGAAAGGAGATGTGATTTAAAACCAAATATTGTTCACGACTTATAAATAGCGGTACTTTGAGGCATCTTATTGTACGACGTCATTGAGTGATGGCCACCATTCATCACAGCCATCGACTTCCTTAAATGCCCTTGAAAATTTCCTGTAATTTCTTCTTCCAGACCTGATCACAGCATCATCGGACGCAGTAGTCGAGTGAGTAGCATTGCGTACTGCCATTCGGAAGGCCGAGGTTCGAGTACTGGTCCCATAAAAAACCAAGAGTTATAGAAAATACATTTGTTTAATTACGGCCGCCTTTCGGCAGGGAATGTCAACCCCTACGAGTGTATTTCTGAAATGAAATAAAGCTCCTCATAAAAATTATTCAGCCGTTTGGAGCCTGCTTAGTATAAACTGTGGTTTCCTCCATTTTTTTGGATAGAAAACTTGCTGTTCTGTCCACCAGAATTTGTGGAAGGAGCTCGGCCGAAAAACTCGTACAGTTTCTCGGTTCCTTCGAGTACAATCGTTGTACCTAATACGAACGGAAGCAATGATTTTATCATTTTTTAACACACCTTGTATTAGAGCCATCACTGTATGCCAGCGACCTAATTGGCAATAGTAATTGTCTTTCATTTCCTCACATAAACTGATAATTTACCAATAAAGTCATTACCGTTAATTCAGTTATGATTTGCAGATAAGCTTGATAAAACACCAAAAAATAGTAGTAATATTTTGGTAAATTTTGTGTAAGAATTTCAACAGCAAGAGCAGGCTAATGAGTAATATTAAGAGGGTCAACGAACTTAGCTATCATTTGTCAAATTAATCACATACTCACTCATGCCACTTCAGCTGTGTCAATGATTATTATCTCGAGCACTTTCTACCCACACTTGGATGGAAGAGCAACATGAAAGCTTGTCCGCTGTTTTTAGAATTAATTTATGTTATCATTTTAGTTGACAATTTCTTTATACTGTTTAGTGACCGTTGCTTGAGGGTTGAAACACTTAGCAGCAGTTTGACGTTAAATATGTCGACTTTTGTCGCCGCCATCAGCTACATCTACAGTTACTATTTCACCGGCTATCAACAGGAAGCTCTTAAACGTGTAGCAGTCGCATTTCCCTTGCTGCTGTGGCACTTAAAATTATTAATGATTATTATATAAAAGAGCCATCTACGCCTAATATTTCGGCAACATTACTTATCAAATGTTCCACAGATTATTACCATATTATTTACTGCCCAACTTTTGCGGACAAACTAATTTCTACTCACCCACAATTTGTATGTGGGTTTCATATATAATTCCCTGAGCAGTAGGCAGTTAAAAATACTAGTTTTTAACTAGAAAAGGCAAACGGATTGCAATTTTCTACTAATTAGTTCATTTTCCATCTTTTTCGGTCAATTGTCTGACTATGCATCAACTTCATACTAGTTAAATACTAGTTCGTTTATGCATGTTTAATTTCGGATCGTGAACCTCGAATACGAATGTTTTGTTCGCGACGGCATACAACGGCTTTGAACCAAGTATAACAGACGAAATAACATTCGAGTGGCGGGCTTGAAATCAACAGCAGCGGCGTGATGGAAATTATTTGTATGGCCGTTGCGGGTAAACTGCTAGGCATTTGGCAACAAATAGCGATTTTTGATGATTTCATCTTTAAAATTTTAGTATGCAACTTGATTTCTCACTGCAGGGAAGCCTTGGCTATAACCAAAAAGGTTACGAAAAGACTTAAGGGATAGTTTAAAGACCGCAGCGAACTACTGGAGGACCCCGATATGTAATCCAGTGACTCATGAGTATCGTGTACTGACGTTATGGAGGGAACACTTCTCCAGCCTGCTGAGTGGAAGTGAAAATGGAACAGTAGAAGATGGCGGATAAGGTGCATGCAGATGCTTCTTTGCAAAATATGGTCGGATGAAAGCATGTTTTGGGCAATCCGCATAAAAGGAACCATCACAAATTGCGCGAGATTTCCGTGGGATAAGTTCCTCCATATCGTAGGTCCTATCGAGCGTTTTGCATGAAAGTGTGCTAAAGCCCACGCCAATAAATTTAGTTGGTCTTATCAGTGTGACTAGACAAGAAAGACCAGAAGTAAAACTAGGATCAAAATACACCACTTCTTCCTCGATTTTAAAGCAGCCTTCGATAGTACAGAAAAGAATTGCTATGTCTGAATTCGGTATCCCCGCAAAGTGCTTTAAGCAACACTTAAAGCTCCATCGGTATCGAGAAGGACCTCTCCAAGCCGTTCGATACCAAACACCAAATACCAAGGTTTCATACAATGTGATTCCTTATCATATGACTTCTTTAATTTATATTTCTCCATTACCTCCATTACTGCGCGAAAACTGCAGATCTTGGAAGCAATCAAACCGCTTTAGACCAGACTGAAATTGTTTAGTTTTAATATATTTTTAAGGCACTACTCCGCTGAAAGGAAATGATCAAAGAGTTGAAAGAGAACGTCTGGACAAGGAGAGAACCGATGAAGTAGCTGAATAGATAGTCGTTTCAGAATAAGGCGTAACTACGGACTTACAAGCCCTCTTAAGGGAATAGCGATAAATAGGTCAGACACCAGGCCTCTAGTAAGACTGTTAAAATTTGTGTTTTCTTCTTATAACTTCAAATTACATTTGGTTGAAGACGAAAAATTGCAGGGAAAGCATTGAAACAATAGAACACGAGATCTATCCTCGAAAGGCAGAACTTTTTTATACTAGAGCTCTAGATATGCGGATATTGAACACTGTGAGCAGCTCGATACTCGTTCGTTGCTCAACTGCCCTTCACCTGACCTTTCCAACTGAGTTGAGACTTTCCTCTTCTACTTCAAAGAGTTTTCATTCATTCGGACGACATTATGTAGCCAGCTCTCTTCACTCTCTAAACTACATATATCAATGTTACAGCTCATTGTTCCACAGTCTGCGGTATAAGCCGGAGCCAACGCGCTAAGGACCATAAATAGTGCGCAAAACTTTTATTTTGAAGATTGCCAGAGCCGACTCATCGGATGCCTTGCTTGATTTTGGATCGTCGAGAGAGGACTCTACTTTTCAGTTGTCCACTCAGTTCAAAGTAGCATCTGTTGGCAAGAGTGATTCTGCGTTGGATTTCTCGGCTAACATTATTATTGGAGTTAATGCTGGTCCGAGATAGGCGAAATTATATACAGCCTCGAAGTTTTGACTGTCAACAGCGAACTGGAGACCAAACCGTAAATGCGTTGACTATTTGTTTGGTCACAGAATAAATTTCGCCTTGTGCTCGTTCACTACCAGACCCATTCGTTTTTTTTTCATGGAAACAGCCGCCTTTTATTAAAAAAAAAATGAGAAAATGCAAAATTAAAGACTGAAATTTTTTCATGAATACCGAGCAGAGATAGAGAGATAGCCGCTTCTATTTACAACTACATGAGCATTTTACATATTTATAAACAAAACAACAATAAATTGCCCGCAGCAATTAGAACACACCTAACAAAATTAGGCAGATTTCTCGAAAAATATTAGTTAAGAGATAAATAAAATACAGTGTGCAGACACAAATGCCACAGTAGTCGTAATAGTGGCAATAAAATTCGAAGGTAAAAAAAAGAGAATAACAACAACAGTCAAAAATTGGCAAAAGCAAACGGTGTGAGTACGAATATAACCGGCGGCGGCGAACTTTCCAAACAAAGTTGTCTGTTTGCGTGCTTTATTACCTCATGGCAATGACAACACTGGGAAAAAGTATAACAAAAAAAAACAAACTACAAACAAAATTGTACAAAAAATGTAGAAGCGACAAGCGGCAACCACATTGGTCAGGCGTTGAATTGTGCCCTGCAGCACTGCCAACTGACTACCGTTAAAGCAGCAACTGAAGATTTGAGGCATTTGACAGTGGGAACGAGAGAGTGCTAGCAACGCGAGAATCAACAAACAGTTATCTCAAATGCCGAAGGCCACGAGGCGATAGTGAGAAGTACAACACTTGTTCCGAAATCTGTAGTAAAAATTTTGAATTGAAATGTTAAATCTTTAAGTGAGTAATTCTGTACTCAATGCGAGTGAATTTACAGTTCTGCAGGCGTATAAGTTGAGTGTAAGAAATGCAATAAAATGCATGTTTGACAACGAGCGAAATACATTTACCAGCATACCAGTGAACTGGAGGAGGGTGCAGTAAATGTTTTTTATAGTAAGTGTAAATTACCAACACTAACCAGCCCTTACAGGCAAACATTTCACAGCTACACATTCGAACAGTATTTTAAAACATAAAATCACCGTTCGTATTTGATAACTTTTTTATTGCTCTATACATATTTCTATGTGAAATTAAATGCACATACATCCATACGTACATATGTACATAGGTAGATGTAACAATTCAATAGCTGCCAACAACGCAATTGGGCGTATGCGCTAAAGCAATTTTGTATTTCTAAAAAAAATCAATGCAACATTTTTTAACACTATTTCAATTGCTCAACAAGATTTTTACGCCATTAAAAGACAATGGCTGTTGTACTCTTTACTACTGCCTCACTTATACGAAGAAATACTCGTGAGTTGAGAGGGAAGGACAATATGAGTAACAACGTCATGCATTGACATAGTCATAGTGGAATATCCTTGATGACAGCGCTCATTTATCTTTACTGCTTTTTCTCTGCTCTTATGCATGCTGAATAGAAAGCTATGCATGTATTGGATTAGACAGGGTATATGGTATATTCTTTCATAAAATTATATATTTTACTTTATCTCCTTTGTCTTTATTTTTTTAATTTATTTTAATATTTTAAGCTTTTTTACTTTATTATGTTTTTATTTTATTTTATTTTATTTTATATTATATTATTTTAATTATTTTACTTTTTTTTATTTTAGTTCTTTATTTTATTTTATTTTATTTTATTTTATTTTATTTTATTTTATTTTATTTTATTTTATTTTATTTTATTTTATTTTATTTCATTTCATTTCATTTTATTTTATTTTATTTTATTTTATTTTATTTTATTTTATTTTATTTTATTTTATTTTATTTTATTTTATTTTATTTTATTTTATTTTATTTTATTTTATTTTATTTTATTTTATTTTATTTTATTTTATTTTATTTTATTTTATTTTATTTTATTTTATTTTATTTTATTTTATTTTATTTTATTTTATTTTATTTTATTTTATTTTATTTTATTTTATTTTATTTTATTTTATTTTATTTTATTTTATTTTATTTTATTTTATTTTATTTTATTTTATTTTATTTTATTTTATTTTATTTTATTTTATTTTATTTTATTTTATTTTATTTTATCTTATTTTATTTCATTTTATTTCATTTTATTTTATCTTATTTTATTTTATTTTATTTTATTTTATTTTATTTTATTTTATTTTATTTTATTTTATTTTATTTTATTTTATTTTATTTTATTTTATTTTATTTTATTTTATTTTATTTTATTTTATTTTATTTTATTTTATTTTATTTTATTTTATTTTATTTTATTTTATTTTATTTTATTTTATTTTATTTTATTTTATTTTATTTTATTTTATTTTATTTTATTTTATTTTATTTTATTTTATTTTATTTTATTTTATTTTATTTTATTTTATTTTATTTTATTTTATTTTATTTTATTTTATTTTATTTTATTTTATTTTATTTTATTTTATTTTATTTTATTTTATTTTATTTTATTTTATTTTATTTTATTTTATTTTATTTTATTTTATTTTATTTTATTTTATTTTATTTTATTTTATTTTATTTTATTTTATTTTATTTTATTTTATTTTATTTTATTTTATTTTATTTTATTTTATTTTATTTTATTTTATTTTATTTTATTTTATTTTATTTTATTTTATTTTATTTTATTTTATTTTATTTTATTTTATTTTATTTTATTTTATTTTATTTTATTTTATTTTATTTTATTTTATTTTATTTTATTTTATTTTATTTTATTTTATTTTATTTTATTTTATTTTATTTTATTTTATTTTATTTTATTTTATTTTATTTTATGTTATTTTATTTTATTTTATTTTATTTTATGTTATTTTATTTTATTTTATTTTATTTTATTTTATTTTATTTTATTTTATTTTATTTTATTTTATTTTATTTTATTTTATTTTATTTTATTTTATTTTATTTTATTTTATTTTATTTTATTTTATTTTATTTTATTTTATTTTATTTTATTTTACTTTATTTTATTTTATTTTATTTTATTTCGTTTGGATTTGAAACTTAAATCCCTTCAGTAAATCGAAAAGCTAAATTTAATAATAATTGTAGGGAATTTAATTCAATAAATTTGTATATTAAAAAACATCATAAAATTAGCAGATCCTTTAACGATTTACACTTGTTATGTACGGAAGCAAAAACCCTGTATGCATTACTCATGAATTTTTATGAATATTCACTTGCACTTGCAATGTCTGATTCTATATTTCAACCATTCATTTTATTCGATTGTTCGCACATGTTGCATAGATGAAAGCACAATTTTAGTGAGCGCGAAAAATTGCAAAAAAAAAGTAAAAAAGGACAAATGTACAAAACAAAAGATAAAAATGAATGTAAAAGGGAACTAAAAAATATAACAAAATATACTGCACATGTCCCCTCTCTTCCTACTGGCATTGGTACGCGCGGACACTTTCGTTACAACAGCAAATAAAACGCAAAGAAAATAAACATTTGCAATTTTACTTATATGCAATGGGAAAATTGTTAGCTGTTACTACTACATAGATAGTTATGCATGTGCATTGTAAACTACCTTGACATGAGATGGTATAATAAAAATGACTGCAACAAATGTTATAGAACTGCAAGCAAAAAAAAACAATTCCACACAGTTGTACAACATAAAAGATAGAAATAAAGAACTTAAAGCGGAGCAGTTGCAGTAGAAAATGCATGTGAAACAACAATATGCAATAGAATATGCGTAACAATATACTAAGCAATAAGAAAGCGCCCAAAAAAGGCACTTAAAAATAATAAAAAAATATAAAAAAATTGCCTCGAGATAGGTAAATTAAATTAAATGAAGTTATAAAAAAAATAAATCAAACAAAATTATTTTTAACTAATTTAAGTAATACAATATTAAAGAAACTAAATTTAAATAAAATAAAATTACGTAAAAAAATAGCAAATAGAATAAATTAAGCAAAAAAGTGTAGTTATTAAAATAAAATAAAAAGATAAAATTAAATTAAATTAAATAATATAAAATAATACAAAACAAAATTAAAAAAATCGTGTAACGATAAAACTAAACTAAATTAATTTATAATCAAAAAATAAATTTAATAAATTTATAAAATAGAATAACATAAATTAATACGCAAAGGATAACATAAGAAAAATAAATAAAATGAAAAATATAACTAAAAAAATTAAATTTAATTAATAATAGTAATATTAATTAAATAATCCTTAATAAAATAAAGAAATAAAACAGAATAAAATTGTGAAATAAAATAAAATAAAATTATATAAAACAAATTTTCAAAATTTTTTAAATAGAAACTAAATGAAATTAAATAAATTATCATAAAATAAAAATAAATTATAAAATAGAATAATATACATTAATATGCGTAATATAAAATAACACAATAAGTACGGTAAAAAAAGTAAAATAAAAAATTTGAAGAAAAATGAAATGAAGTAAAATAAAACATTAAATAATTGACTTAATAAAATAAAGAAATAAATAAAATGAAAAAAGTAATATATGAAACTCCACTCCCGTCGGACAAAGCTGGGCGCTTCTGGGCGATTGCTTCCTTCAGACAGTAAAATTGCCGGCAATACAGGTCCGAATTAAGAGTATAGCCGTAGAGAAAGAGCTCATAATGGATGATTCCATGCCAATTAGACCAAACACACAACAAAATCTTACTGGCCCTGAATACTGGCCTGGTTGCCATTTGTATCGTTTCACAGCAAGGAAGAATGATGAATATACGGTCCATGCTGTTTTTCCTCGTTAACTAGTGTGGCATCTGTTCCTCGAGCCGCTTTGTGTACCCAGCCGATTTTTAAGTGGTTCAAAACAGTTTTTGGTGCAATGTTTAGCTCCTGGACATTTCACACAATACTCGCCTCACAGTCAGGCTCGTCGATTTTTATTATATTAAAGATATTTTCAAAAATTGGCATTCCACATCGTGGATCATCTTTTACATCAAAATTACCGAAACGAAATGATTGAGTACAGTTTCAGCTGTCTGACTTCAGTTTTCACATTTTTCGAATAAAATAAAATTAAATTAAATTAAATAGAACAAAAGAAAATAAAATAAAATAATAATAATATACAATAAATAAAATTAAGTAAAATAAAGTAAAATAAAATAAAATAAAGAAAAATAAAATGTGATATGTTATTATAATGAAAATAAATTAAATTAAGCTGTATTAAATATGTATGTATGTTAAATTACATAATAATGTTTGATTCCTTTTGTGTTTTCTTTTTTTTTTTAAACTAAGCCACTACCTTTTTAATAAAGCAAAATGTTAACATCGAATAACACAATAAACGCTCGCCTTTTGATGGTTTTAATGAAAGTAAATAAAACAATGAAACAATGAATTTCGTTGCTAATTAGTTGGTTTACTTTTAATTGTTGCATGAATTCGCTACAAACTGCCATATAAGAGGGGATTAACAAAAGTTCGGTCAGTTGATGACTTTCAGTTTGTTTTTGTTAAATCTAAAAATACCAAACTCTTTGCAATTACTTTATTAATATTTCTTTCAAATTTTAGAACGATCGGCTAAAATGGAAACGAAAAAGCACAAGATAGCTGAGGAAAAGTCAGGGTTGCATATTGCAAATTGCATATGGAACGATTGAACCGTCTTCTAACCGGACATTTTTCCGTTGGGCTTGAATGCCATGGCTATATCGCGAATATTAAGTAATCATCTGGGATACACGAAGAAATCTGCTCGATGACTACCGCGAATTTTAAATGAGGCCCAAAAAGAGGTTCTAGTGCATTTAACTCAATTTTTCGTATACAATTTCGAAAATGGCCAGCAACTTTAGTACGGTCATTACTGGTGACAAGTCTTGGTTCTATAAGTACGATCCAGAAACCGAACAGCCGGACGAACTGGTCAACCCATCGAACTGTTGTTAATCCACTCGTATGTATATGTAAAGTGACATTAAGATAATAGTTGCTTTTCATAACAACTTCACATTAATTTTGTTGTGTGCAACAACAAATTTCACTTAACAAGCTACGGTTTACAAACAAATTACAAACTATTATTTGTAGCAATAAGTTGGATGACAACAGAAAAATTTTGATTGAAAAGAATAAAAATAAATATTTTAAAATTAATATTATGTAACATGGAAAGCTACATCCATCTAGTGACGCCTGTAGTGAACACGCAATGTTATTAAAAGTATGTCCTTTATATTATACTATGTATTGTACTTTTCAATGGCTTTAAAAGAAAAACAAAAATTATAAACAAAAATAAATAAAATAATAAAAAATACAATGAACCAGATTTTTCAATTAAACGACGTTGTTTTGTAATAATATGGTGATGTCGGTCAACTCTTAGTTAATTATTCAATTTATACTTGCATATAATAATGCTGAAATAAAACGGTAAATCATTATTTCAAACAAAAGGAAACTATATCTTTCATATGAATCTCAAATTAAATTAAATTTTGATTTGGATAGGTAATTACAATTTTTCTTTGAATTAAAATTACTAATAACATTTAAAAGTACTTAAAAATCTTTAATGTATTTACTGCAATTTTAATTTTTTTGAACTTTCCCGAGTAACGGAATACATATAGTTTTAGCCGATTGTGTATTATTTAGTGTGTAGCAGAATTTTTCAAAAAACAAAAAATCATCTTGAACCCTGTTTCTCTATCCCTAGTGAAATATTCATAATTATTGATTTTACAATAGAAAGAATTAAAGGTTTCCACGTAGCGCATAAGGGTTTTCTGTAAACGCAAAAAATCTTTGCGATGCTACAATGATTTTGAAAAGTGTGGCCAATGTCCTTAAAAATAAATATTAATACTAATTTTAAATGTGTACTTAACGCTAAATTAAGACTTTATTGTAAAAATAAAAAATATGTACTTATGCATTTATAAATATGTATTATTTTTCGGCAATAAATAATTTTTTCCGATTTTCATGATTTGCGCTGTTAAGTTTCTGTTAGAGCTTTAATTTAAACAAAATTTTTTTATCACAAAAATTTAACTCTAAAAATGATTTTTCCTTACCATACATCGTTGAAAAATAAAAATAAAATCGTTGCATTCTGATTAAAAAAACTAAATACGCAAAATAACGATTATTTTTGGTCAGAAAAATTAAAAAGATTCTGACGAAATCATTACTTTTGAGGGAAAATTTGAGTAAAATAGAAATTATATCTGATTGTAAAAATAAAAATAAAATAAGTTTATTTATCACTTTTTGAATGTTATGATAATACTGTATGCATTAATTCGTGCGGTCTTTTTTCGAAAATTAAGACTTTATTGTGCAAAAATTGTCTTGATCAACTCCTAATACTTTTGCAAGTTCTTCTTGCGTCTGGCATGCATCTGCATCGAGCAATGTTTCCAATCCTTCGTCTTGAAATTTTTCTGGATGTCCGTCGTCTAAGTCGAAATTGCCACTTTTAAGCCGTGCAAACCACTTTTGGCACGTTCGTTCGGCTAACGGCTAAAGCATGGTCACCATAAACGTCCAGTAAAATACGATGGCTTTCGGTAGCACTTTTCTTCGTGTTAATGTAATGATTAAAAATTGTTTTTATTTTTTAGTTGAACTTATAATGATTACCATGTCTATCCTAAAGAGTGTTTTTCTTGTCTCCTACATATTTTTTAACTAAAATTTTTCAATTATGAAAATAAATATATATTTTTTTTTTTGGTTATAACACCCTTTTTCTTTTGCCAGGCATTTGGTTTTC
Organism: Ceratitis rosa; assembly: GCA_037013455.1. NCBI lineage: Eukaryota > Metazoa > Arthropoda > Insecta > Diptera > Tephritidae > Ceratitis > Ceratitis rosa. The sequence continues at coordinate 16,113,239 of JAWMAG010000054.1, forward strand.
CAAAACTTTTATACCCTTAAAACGCTCTCATATTTATTCGATAAGCCAATATCTTCAGCAGCTTCTCCAATTGTGATCCGTCGATCGTTCATAAGTATTTCTCTCACTTTTTTCCAACGGTTGTTGATTTACTGGGGCATCCAAGGCTTTGGTCATATGCAACGTCTTCACGGCCTTCTTGGAAATGATTTTACAAACGTCAACCCTGGCTTTACTCATATTAAACTGACCATAAGACTTTTTCACAGATTTATATAAAAGAGTCCTTAAACTAAAAACGTCACTATGTCGTATGAGCAACATTTTATCAACTTGAAAATTTCATAAAAAGTTAAACTCTACAGGGCTAATCTGACTAAGATAGCTCAAGTCCATTTGAGAGATTTTGACAATTCTGACGCAAAAGGTTTGTTGTCGAATTTCTATCGGATTATCCATTTCATGGTTTCAAAAGTGCAGGGCTTCAGTTTGACATCTGTCAAACATGTTTTGTTTTAGTAAAAGTCGGGCATTTATGAAAGTGGCTTGTTTAAAAACCGCACAATGCACTACAATTGTTAAAACCCACCACGTTTCGTGCTTTAAGAGGAGATTATGCTCCGCATTATCGGCCAACTACTTAAGTAATTGATAAACCTTTAAAGAAATGTCGGTTCCGGATATTGTAAGATCTGTATATCAGCATTCTGCTCGTTCTAGTGATAGGATAGCCTGACGTTCTCATGAGCTGGGACTCTGGGGCTCATCCAAGATTTAAGGTTGAAAAGCCTCTCTATCCATAACGTGTGAACGTTTGGTGTGGTTTATGGTCCAGAGGGGTCATGAGACCTTACTTTTTCGAAAATAAGGCTGGAGCAGCAGTTACGGCGAATGAATTGCACTATAGAGTAACGATTAATTAATCAAGTCCTTAAAAATGGAAGTCGTGAAACTACTGGGAGCATATAGCAGCCACTTTGCGATTTGGCGATGGAAAGTTTCTTAAAAAGAATACGGTCCCGAAAGCAGCTGTGGCGGCCACTTTTCTGAAATTGGTTTTCATTATTAATGTCATATCTTCCTCTCTACATTGAAATAAATATCCCATCATTTATCTACAAAAATTTAATTTTTCTTTGAATATCAAAATAACACCTCTTATTGGGAAATGAAAAATGTACGAAAGCGACGCATTATTATAAATGTGCAAGAAAAATTGTTTTAATTTGTGTAACGAAAATCTCAAAAGAGGTCTCAAGACACCTACCAGAATAGCCCATTTTATTATTACACTTTGAAGGATTGTAAAGATTTAAAAGAAAGTGCAAAGAATTGTTCTATAAATCTGCGAAAAAATGGTTTATGATCTGACAATGCTTTAGATTAATATTCACTGCAGGTAAGAGGTTCAAGAATTTACCCGCGGTAAGGCATGCCTGTCGTAAGAGGCGACTAAAATCCAATTGTTCCCGCGACAGCCGGGTCTTTATACCGGAACGACCCGGATTTTTTATCCGGCCAAGGCCCATTACTCCAGCAACATTCCCCAAAAATTACTTTGAAGAATATTTTTGCGGTTACAACAACAACAACAACACGAAAGAGATCTGCGACTAAAAACTCTGATTCAGTAAATCGAAGAACTTGTTCGTAGATAGGCATCTGGTGTATAAAGCGATTTTATTTAAAATTTTTTTTTTTTTGATATGCCGGTGTAATTACAATACATGTACATTTTATAAACATGCCCACCTATATAAATACTTTATTTACCTACATCAACCCTTCGATCCCTTACATTTTGTGATAGTCTTTATTGTCTCGGACATTTGTATGCCATTTTGTGATATTCTTATGTGACAAAAGAGGCAGATTGCATATTGTACACAAAAGTGCATAAATATAAGTACATATTTCCTTAAGAGTTCACTTTTCCTCTTTTCTTTGTAGTGTGCTTACACAGGTACTTAATGTCCAACCGGTCAAATATATTGAACACTTAAGTACTTGCCAAGTATATATACTTTGACATAAAGCTTATAGAATAAAAGAGCTTTTTGTAGAAAGCAGACTAGACATAAAAATATACATACTATTTTTGGCATACTCTATATATATACCTGTATTTATATTTATTTTTTTATTTGCACTACAACATTACTTCTGATGAAGACTTAAGCGGAAAGAAATTTGCAAGCAGAAATAATTACTACATAATACATAATACGATTTTTTCGCAATAAACCAATTATGTATCGAGTTTCAAGTGTATCGAAATATGTGTTTGGTACTTTTTAATTAAAATTCCATTAAGTTAGTTAATTAAACGCTTTTGCACAGTAAAATTTATTTGTAAAAATATGATAAGTCAAACCGCCTTACATATTTACATCGTAATATGATTTATTTATTTTACACTCAAGCAAAAAACAAAGACACACAGCAACTAAAAATGAGTCAATTAAAATCAGTGGTTGACAGACGAATAAATTTAATCAATTAGCAGACAAAGTAAATGAAAACAATTTTTCAGAAACAACAGAAAAACACAAAAAATGCGCTTTACTTGTACAAAAAAATCTAAATAAAATTTCTAGCCAGTAAAATACTTATACCTTTAAAACATACAAATCAAAGGCGTGTGTCTCTCAAGAGAACTTTTGCTCACTTTAGAAAGTGATATGCGTATGGGTACTATTTAAAACATATGCCAAAACGCATCATAGATGTCTTCAATTTAATTTAGTTATAAATCCATTGTGGAGATTTCAAATACTTGGCATAAAAACCAATAAATTCTTCAACGTAAGTGGCGCATTTAATGAGCGTAAAAATTGTGGCCTAATTTTAGGCGCAACGAAAAGAAACAAAAAATTATATTCAGACATCGACTCACCGGTTGTTCTGGGCCTCTGGTATAATTTTAAGATATATCTATATAGAAATATATTATTGGTGCTTGTCTGGAAAGAAATGGCAACAAAAATTACGTTTTGTTTTGGTTTTTATTTATTAATCCTGAAGACAGGTTACCAACGTGTGGCCGAAATACATCAGAAACAAAAATAAAACCCATTAATTAATAAAACAAAAATGTAGCATAATTTTAGGGTCTTCAAATAAAAGGCGAAATCAATTATTTCCGGTCATGCCTTCACCATTTTTCTGTGCTCCTAGTGTATTTTTTTCAGGAAGAGGTTAAATTTACAAACTTTAAACTCTAAGTTCAGGAGGAGCAAGGAATGAAGAAAGGGATGACAATAATAAGAAAATTATATGCCTGTCGCTTTCTTCTCAATTTCTGGGGGCCTATTAAAAACGCAAAATTATTTAAATTAAGCCAGGTGTAAAGTAAAGAGATTAGTGTGGGAGTGAGTGAGAGACAGGAAGAAAGAGAAAAGAGTTATAGAAAGAGAGGTAGATAGAGAAAGAGAGAGAAATCGTGAGATTGAGAGAGATATACTGATAGTCTAAATAGCAAAATCAGTTTAAATCAGTTAAAAAGTAATGCACAATTCTTGCGAATACGTTCAGTAAAAATAGGAAGCGAGCTCAGCAGCTAACTTTCAGAGCACAGTATTTTTAATATCATCAGCAGCAATTTATATATGCATACTCCCCGCAAAGTGGATGACTAATCCGAGTTAGTCATACCAGAAGGACCAAAAACTAGTGATAATTTTTTTTCAAAAATCTTTTTTTTTGGGCTTAACATAAGAGTGCTTGCAGTATCGGCGTATTTAGTATGTGTGTTCAGAGATTATTTTTTCAATTAATATTCACAAAAACCTAGTAAGAGATGGCAACGTTAGTCGATTGACCAGCATTTCGTACTACCATGTGGAATTCAAAATCTTGACCGGCCTTATATTACGCCTCCGACGGGGAATGACAGAGCCTCCCAATGTATTTATGACATAAACATAAATAATATGCCCCACAAAAATCCACCAACCATTTGGAAGCGGCCTTAAACTGTAAGTCCTTCGATTTTTCGAACAATCCTGAAGACCCACACCACAAATTGGAGAGTACTATTAATTCTTATTAAAAATTTTTAGTGAGCAGCAGGCCTTGTTTGCTTATATGAAGTGAATATTTTTGTTATACAACAAAGAAAAATGATAGAAGTGACAGCTGTTTCGGAGATCATCAAAAATCCTCGTCAGACTTCTTATGGCAGGAATCGAACCAATGGATTCTGAGTAACGAAATGTTTTACTGAAGTGTAAAACAGGAATAGTCTTGTTAAAGATAAATGTATAATAGCAAGCACAGCAGCAAAGAGCTTGGTAATGTCTGCTACAACGCGGTGGATCATGGGCTTAAAAACCTCGCCAGACCAACAACCAACTTAATAGAAAGTTTATTTAAAGAAATACATATTTTTAATTGAGAACGTCTCAGCAGGAAATTTCAAATCCTTTGAGTGTATTTATGGCATGAAAATAACAACATAACTATCATGAGAAATTGGCGCCTCAATTAATTTTTCTTTAACTGGCACACCTGTACAATTTTAGTGCTTCATGAATTGGTTCTACCATAAACTCCATTGAAAGCATCATCAAATATGATCAATTTTCTAGCCAAATTATTCTATTTTTGTCCATTATTGCCAATTATTCGCTAACTGATGCACATTAATATTTGTATGATAGTCATTCTCAAAGATAATGTTGTCCTTATGCTGTATTTATGAATGGACAACAGAACAAATTTGGAAACATATTCAGCCAAAAATTGCCGATTGCATAAAATGCATAAAATTATCATGTTCTCGAGGCTAATAACGATAATGATAGCATTCAATTTATGTAATATGATTGCCAAGTTGTATGCACAACAAATACCAATGGCTGATGCAGCAGCATTAACTCACGCCGAAACTACACTCAAGCAAAGCAGCTCGTATATGGTAATGGGTATCTATGTATGTGTGTGAGTGTGATGAGCTCATCAGCGTTAAGCTTCAACGATTATTTGCATGAGAAGCATAAATTTTCATTCGAATATTGATTGGCATTAAATTGTTTCAGCAAAAAGTGCATACATACACATATGTATGTATGGCGTATACGCAATATTTTTCACTCGCTCATGCACTCAGAGACTATAATGAATGTTACGTATACGTGGTGTAGGCCCGACGCACGTACAGTCAATGACTTTATGAATACTTATGCCCATTTATGCAGGTATTAACAGCAAATTTATACGAATATAGCTCATAATTACAACATTGTATACCGTTAAGCGGCAGAATAAACCCAAAAATATTCACACTTTTCGACTTTTAATTTGAAAATCATAAATTTTCATCAAACCGAACGCAAAAAACAACCCAATCAACACCTTTTCGCCTAAACAGTTTTATGCCTTGGTTGGCTTTGCTACAGATAAATGGCATATGCTGAAAATTTTCAGCGCCAACAAAATATTCGAATGGGCTAACGAAAGAGAAATTTGCCTGCTTTGCCGCTTTGATACGCAACACTGAAAATACCACAAACGTAAACATTTCAATTCAACGGACATGTTTTAGCAAAACGAAATAGAAATACATTTAATTTTTCTTTTTTTAAATCAATGCTTCACTCTCCCTCACTCTCTGTACTTTTAGTTTTAGTTTAACGAATGGCTTTTAGCTTTTGGTCAGTAGTATTTGCCTTTTTGGCCTTATATATGTACGAGTATTCACACATTCGCATTCAAAATACTCACATACATACACATATGCGCATCTTTGTACACAAATTGGAGACTAAAACTGTGCCACTGCCATAGAGCAGCTTTGCAAGGTCGAACGTTTTGACCTTTGGATTGCCTACTATTTTTTGCAATTTATACAAGTGCTGATACTAGATTTTTTTTGACTATTGAATCGCTTAAAACAAATGTGCAGAGTTGCATTCACACACTTCTCTTTGTTAATACATTCTAACAAAAATTTTGTATTTTTTTGTGGTCAAAACAATTTTATGCTACAGATAAAAACTTTAGCTCAAATAAAATTTTTTTTCTTCATACTATTTATCAAAGTGCTTTGATTTCTTTACAAATTGACCAATATAAAAGTTAGTGGAACTGTGAATGTAGCCCAAACACATCTAATAGTATTGCTTCTCGGAGCGCTGCAATTGTATAATTGGAGAAAACTCGCCGGGTCATGAAGTCCGACCACTTTAAACTCCATCAAATTCAAAGCTGCTAATGTATAAACAGAGGTTTTTGGCTCAACCTATACCAGAATTATCCTTCAACTTTGCACATTCAAGTTTAATCCATAGCAACTGGTGCAACTTACAAGCTTATGGTAGACTATGCCAATGGTTGCCGGAAGAATCAATATCCATTATATTCGATTCGATTGTATTGCATGGGATTTGTTTCACATATTAGACTCCAACAGAAGTTGCACATTATGCCTTCATTCCAAAACTCTTGGTATTGCCTTTAAATATTGGAAAGATAATGTGTAGGCACTTTCCTTGCTCGTCGCTCGTATCGCTCAGAGTTTGGGTGTAAAAATCGAGTTGGGAATGTAGAAAGTGTATTTTTGGAGACATTTTAACCCCAGTTCTTCAATAACTTTACAACAAATTAAAAATAATTTGCTCAATATTCGGGGACTTAGGGTTTTTCGTAAAGATGCCCATGCCATGTTTCTGTCGGCAATTAGTTTTTGGAATTTTGCGCATGATAAAAAAAAATTTGTCAAATATTGATGGTTGAGTGCTTTGACGAAGTTCTTGGTAAGGCCTAGTTTTATGTATATTATTTGGACATAGGGCAAGATCTTCCGCATTGTTTTGCAATGTTTGTTTCGTTTAAAGAAAAGAACCATCAAAGTTGTTAACTTAGTATGAAAGGATGGGATTAAGTGTAAAAGTTCACACAAATAAACTGGGAATGACCAGAAACGGCTTCTATATATGGTTTAAGCAGCTCACAACTCCCGGTTTTAGTTCAAATGTTCTCTGGGTAGCCCAAAAGTAGCCGTTTGTAGGCAAGCTAAGATATGAAGGCGATTCCCATTTGCCTCTGATCACAAAGTTAATGACAGCTCTGTAAATACTTCAAGGATCACGGTTAGAGGGCATGTATGTTTTAGAATATCAGGTCCCCTAAATGGAAAGGTGCACCTGCTGAGCTAGTTGATGTTCTCATAAATTTAACGCCTAAAAGTACGGAAGAGTACAGTGATTGTATTGCGCATTTTTGGTAAGGGTGAACTCATTCACCATACTGACAATCACTCCGATGGATGAACGTCTCGCCACAACCCACATCAAAGTGAAATTTTTCAACACAACGCTGATTTGTAGGCCACACCCCAAAGGAAAAGAAGAACGTTGTCACCAAAAACGCTTTCTATGAGCGCCTAAAATGGCCTTAATTGCGCTGCCTCTGCTACGATGCCAAAAAAGTGCTTGGCGATTTGAAACAACATATATCGGTTGCACACATGATTGGTGTTAAGCATTTCAGTTTTCCCATATTTTGTGCATATGTAGAACAATTGTTGGTTCTATATATAGCACAGAGAAACTGGTTTTGTACAGTAGCTTTAGAATAAGATTTTTCTATCCTTAAGAAAACATAAATTTTTTTGATGAATATATTCTAAATAAATGTATGGTTTTTAGTAAATGGGCAAGAAATGTTAAAAAAAATTTGGCAAAATTTAATTGTTTGCATTTACACTATTTTGAACCGAGAAGGTCGTTAACGAGAATTTCGTTTCATAGTCTGCACATAAAGGAAGCATTCTTTTTCGCAGCGATTTGTGGGCAGTCACATCTAGAAGGTAGTCGAGGTATGAAACTGCAAGGCCGGAAGAAGAAGCCGCTTCAGACGCAAAATGTGGAATGGCTCCTGTGAGCATATTGTTATGTATTCCACGATGAGATGAACTCAAAGGCAGTGCTATGGGTTTTGCACAATAATAATAACAGCTCATAAAATCACAATAACATATCCTATCATATCAACACATTATCGCATCAATATCACATCACATCAAAATATCAACAAATCACTACAAAGGCAATAAACATACGAAGGCCGACTGATAGCTTCGCGACCTAAAGTACTTAATGAAACAAATGTACAGTTTTATGTTTTTTTTATTTTTCAATATAGTCTCTCTCAAGTTAAATACACGTTTCACATCGTGAATACAATGACTTCATAACACTGAACAAATATTCTTTAGATTTCTCTACAAAATGGTTTTCTATTGTCGCTTTCTTCTCACTATCGTCTGAAAATCTTCGTCCCCGTAACTCCTTTTTTAAATTTGACAAAGGTAAAAGTCAGTGGAAGCCAGGTCCGGACTGTAGGGTGGACGGCTGATTTCTGTAAATCCAGTAGTTTTTAAGGCATTCCTCGCAGCCCGAGCGGTGTGAACGGGTGCGTTGTCTTGAAGAAACGACACTCGGAGTGCTAACTAGCCACGTTTCTTCTGTACGAGTGCCTCATGGGCCTGACTAAACAAATTAGCGTAATACTGGCCGTTCATTGTAGTTCCCTTTGGTAAGTAATCAATGCATAATATTATCCCAGAAAATGGCAGCCATAATCTTCTATTCGACGCTGACTTTTCCACTTTGAATTTTTTTGCTGGCTTTCTCCTTTTGTATTCACTGCATCGAGTCTTGTTTGAAATAACCCAAGTTCCATCAATTATTATAATACGGTTGTGAATTTCATCCAACTCCACACAACTCCAAAAATCTTTACAACTCTCCAATCGTCGCTGTTTTGTCGAGCGGCGTGAGTATACGCTGTAACCAACGCACACTATTTTTTCAGTTCATTTTTTCTTCCTGAACATTTTCTTCTGGGCAACCCGGACGGGGGACATCTTCACAGATCTTACTTCCTTGTTGAAACAGCCGAGCATGTTTTCCACCATCGTATATGAAGAGGCAGAGTAGTAGTTCCCTTTTTTACAATGAATTTAATCACAGCGCGTTGCTCTAAATTACGTTTCCGTTGACATAATATTGTTGCTTTTTCCAGGAATGAATTGTTAAAAAACAAGTTGTGTCATTTATACTAAAAATGAGTGCAGCAATTAATATTACCTGGAACGACTCATCTCTAACTACCTTAGGTCGCAAAAAAATTAAGCCGCCCCTCCTACATTCATCTCACTGTGGCATCATAAGATACAAATGTATAGTAAAAACTGTTCAACATGTAAAAACATGAAAATTGAATTGAAAATTTTAATTCAAATTGGAATTTATAGTCCTTCTACTCAGAAGTGTAGAGTTTCAAAACGAAATAATGACTGCTACATCAGCATAAAGTATATGTGGTGTATTGTGTTATTATGAGAAATGTACTATCAGATATCTAATCAAATTTTTTATCAGTGGGAAGCGCAATACACGTAAGAAGCAAAGTTTTGTTTAACAGGGAATGATATGTAATCAAAAATGCTGCCGTTAAAAATTTGTTTGAGGTTATTTATTTATTTTAAGATACTTGCTTACGAGATAGTAATTTTCAAAACCTTAGAAAAACCTTGAAAATGCTTTCAGAAAAAAACCAAAATAATTCCTACTATACTATTAATTTTTGTTATACGATTTTAGTGAGCTAAAGGTTTGTTTGTCAGTCAATCAGCGTCTGAAAGTATATAGGATTAAAAAGCAACTCACTAAAGACGCTATATAGAAAATAGTGGCTAAATTAGCGCGTTGGTTGGATCCTTTACAGAAGAAGGAGATGTGGTTTTCTCCGAAACAACTGTCACTTCTACCGTTTTTCTTTGATGTAAAACAAAAATATTTTATTTATATAAATAAATAGGCCTTTAGCTCATTAAAGACCTATTACAATAATTCTTGCTCACGACACGACGGTAATAAACTCAAATACTCTATTGCGATGTACTCTATTGCGATGTTTCGAGTAATATTTTCTAGCTTCTAGACTCGAGCAGATTAGAGCAATATTTGTTAGGCTAAATCCGAATATTTATTCAGATGGGCAATATGGGTTTTAATTTTCGGAGTTTTGAGTGATGACATCATTTTGAACGAAAATTACCTCAAACGGAACGAGGTCCGAAAATTTACGAGGCGGCCATTTAAACACACACATAATGTCAAGGTTAAAACTTTATGATAAAAAAGGAATTTCATGAAAAAATTATTTTAAGTGCATTTAATTTACGTTTATTTTCAAAACCTTAAAATAAGTCTGTATATTAAAATCTTCCAATTGTAATACCCTTAATAAAAATATTTTTACTTTCATTGAAAAGCTAACACAATCGTCTATTGATACGCATCACATCACTAAACACTTAAGTAAATCAACGCGCCATCACCATAAGCAACCAATTAATCGCAACTCAGTGGACACATGCATAAAGTGGATAGAAATAAATTCATTGAATTTCTATAACAAAATAGATTTGCTTTACACATGAGTGATTTACCTTTACCTTTTTCACGCTTAAAAATATGCAAATCCATGAAAGAGCTTATACTGCAGTACAACAACAAAAGCTTGTAAAGATAATACGTCGAAAAGGTAAATAAGTGAAATCCGTAAGCGTGTAGTAATCACATTTGTATTCACTTTAATGTAAAGAAATTCGAACCCGTATAATCTATCTCGTAATCTCTAAGAGTTTTATTTTGATAAATACAAGGGATTTATTTAAAAATAAATATATGTGTGATTTACTGTAAATAAGCGTAATTACTTTCTAAGTGTTAAATAGTAAAAAAGAGGCACTTAAAAAAATGAATATAGACTTTTACAGTTCCCTCTCCTTAAACTATTTCAGTGAAAAAATCTATAGAGGAAAGTTCACTCCTTCTGGTGGAGTAGAGAAATAGCAAGATCGGAGCTTAAGTGGATCGTGCTAAATACTTACGAAACTTTTTCACAGAACTCTCCATCAGGTGTTTGGATAATTGTTGTGTCTTTCAGGATGAATTCTCTGCTACCCTGAATGCAACAGAGCATAGTGGTCGTATTTCCAATTTCAATTTAGCAACTATTATACATTAATAATACGCTGAACCAACACCAATCCCCACCCCGCCGAACCAACTATCTCTCACATGAGTCGCTGCCAAGCATTTTTCTATATGCATGCTGCCCAACGGTTTTATTGAAGAAGCTGCGCTAAGCCCAAAGGGTTTTACTGTCTACCAGATTTTAGGACAGTTCAGAGTGACCGGATGAGAGCACCGTAATGCAAAAATCTCTATAATTTAGGCTTTACAGCCTCGATTTTCTTCTCTTCCGCTAACTAGTATGCTGTTTGATATTTTTTCCAACAAATAGAGTCGCCTATAGTTCAATTTTAGTCACATTCGTATGGCTGATGGATTTGTATGATGTGGTTTTCATCTAATGTCAGAAGTACACAGGAAGTGCTTGACTAGAATTATAATCTATTTTCCAATAATTTAGAATAATAGTATAGATTCGGGCGCTGATTAGTAATCTGCTGCATAACGGCAAGTACTGCTAACCATTTGGCTGATCCTGTCAACTGGAGATCCCTTGGAAGTGATAAAAATGAAGAAGAGGAAAAACCACTCCTTTACTTTCATTCTATCTGTCCGATCTTGTGCAGAGACATTTTTCGAACCTTTTTTATTATATTCTGGTTCAAATAAAATCCTAGTCCTCAAATCGGCTGCCAGTGCAGCTTAACCAAACTTAGGTCTTTGTGAATAAATGGAAGTGTGCTTTAGATCCAGACTTCATTTGGAGAGTCAATGCCAAATGCTTATTACCCAGCTATCGCGCTACTATTGGATTACCATTAATTTCACAAAAATTGACACTCTCTAATGGAAGGATTCTCGGTTAGAGTGTTGACCTTTTCTCTACCGACTTCTGTGGCTGCCGACAAAGCAAATCTGCCACTATCCAACTCTCTATGCGGGTCGATATTGTTTCTTAGGAAATTTTTGCACCATAATTAGCATTAGCAAGTGTCTGCAATGTTGTGGGTTTCTTTAACGACACTAAATAGTTTTCATTTCGAAGACAGTCAGTGGAGCCTTTTTTCGCAGTGTCCAAAATGATATCTACTTGGGGTGGATGACCTTTTCGTAACCTAAGGTAGTTAGGGATGACACATCATCTCGTTACTGATAAAAGTACTTGCGAGACTCATTTCAGCTCTTTTCTTAGCTTGATTTTTACATTTCATTCCTGGAACAAGCAACAGCACTATATAAACGGAAACTGGAAATTCTCGCAATTTAGAACACCGCGATGTCATTAAATTCCTTGTAAAAAAGGGAACAACCACTCGGCCACTTCATATACGATGATGGCAAAATGTGCTCAGCTGTTTCAAGGAAGAAAGACCTGTGAAAATGACCACCGCACGGGGTGCCCAGAGACGGACGTGACCGAAGAAAATGTACTGGCTGTTCAAAGAATTAAATTGTGGCAGATAGCAGAAGGGAAACAGATTGGCAAAGAACGAGCTGGAGAGATTTTATTGAGCATTCAAATATGAAAAAAATTAGTGCGCGTTGGGTATCGCGAATTTTCACGCCGCTCGACAAGCAGCGACGATTGGAGAGTTGTAAAGATTTTTGGAGTTGTGCCAAGATGATTTGGATGAAATTTACAACCGTATTATAATAATTGATGGAACTTGGATTAGTCCAAACAGGAGTCGATGCAGTGAATACAAAAGGAGAAAGCCAGCATAAAAATTCAAAGTGGAAAAGTCGGCGTCGAAGAGAAGATTATGGCTGCCATTTTCTGGGATATTATTATGAATTGATTACTTACCAAAGGGAACTACAACGAACGGCCAGTTTTAAGCTAATTTGTTGAGTCAGGCCCATGAGGAACTCGTACAGAAGAAACGTGGCTAGTTAGCACTCCGAGTGTCATTTCTTCAGAACAACGCACCCGTTCACACTGCTCGGGCTGCGAGGAATGCCTTAAAATCTACTGAATTTACAGAAATTAGCCATCCACCGTACAGTCCGCACCTGGCTCCCAGTGACTTTTACCTTTGTCAAATTAAAAAAAGGAGTTACGGGGACGAAGATTTTCAGACGATAGTGAGAAGAAAGCGACAATAGAAAACCATTTTGTAGAGAAATCTAAAGAATATTTTTTCAGTGTTATGAAGGCATTATATTCACGATGTGAAACGTGTATTGAGGGAAACTTTATTGAAAATTAAAAAAACACAAAACTATGCATTGTTTCATTAAGTACTTTAGGCTTTTAAATTTTTAAATTCTTCACCCAACGATGGTTCAATACTAATCACAGTTATAACTGTAAATTTTTGTCAATTCCAAAGTGGTTGTAGTTATGAAAAATTTAAACATTACAGTACACACAAGCTTTTCAGATATTCTGTTAATTAAAAATGTTTGAAAAAACATCTCCGTCGATGAGCTGAATTTATTAACTACAGGCCTACCTACCTACAGCCAGCTGTCGATGTAATGGCAAAGCATACAAATTCTGAGAGCAACAAGAGCTAGCTGTCAATGGCCTACCTCAACTGTTTGTTACATAAACAAGTTGCATGATGAAAAGCCAAAAAACAACAAAAAACAAACAAAAAACACAGAATGGCAAACACTTCAACGTCATTGACTCAGAGCAATTAACGCATTGACAGTAGGCGCGCCGGCGAGGTAATATGGCAAAAGCCTTGAGCTACAACTTGACGCACGCGGCTTATTCACGCTACACTCGTTAAAATATATTTTCATAGGATTTTCTTGCAATTTCTGTATTTCGCTTTATTTTTTTCTGTTTTTGTTTATTTTCCATTTCCATTTTGCACCTTTCATTTCAATTCATCACACACTCAGCGCTGATGTCAACGCAGTTGTTGTAACTTTTGTGGCTACCAATTTTGACTTAACAAGTTTTTCTCCTTTCATGTCTTCACTTTTTGTTGTTCTTGTTCTTTTGCATTTATTTGATTTCTTTAAGGTTTTTAATGAAAAGGAAAATTGTTTAACAAGCCTTCATGGCGTGTTTGTTTTTATTTTTTTCTTTTTAAATAAGGTAAATGAATAAAAATAAAGTTGTGCTCTTCCTTTGCCCGGTGACATGACTTTAATTACAAGGCTGTTGCAGCATCTGTCTATTGAAAATAAAATGAATAAATATTCATGCAACGTGAGTAAATAAAGGCAGTTTGTCATTGCCTTGCTGACACACATAATCGCAAACTTACGAACAAAATACTATATATCGGTGTAGTAAAAAGAAATACATGCTTTTTTCAATAGATGGCGCTATAGGTATATCTGTATCTCGCGTTGTGTAAGTCCGATCGGGGTACCGCTAGATGGCGTTCAAAAGATGATATTTCGTGGTGGATATGAAAAGAAAAAATTGAAGCCTTCAATTTCATGCAAAAAAAATGGACTTCTTTTTATTACACCTGATATATGTTTTAATTCACAAACAATAAACATACTCGTATATGAAGAGAGAACTCCAAAACTTCACCGAACCTCTAATTATCTCTGCAGGTAAGAATAAAGAGAAGGATCATGTGACCAAGGACGGCTATGTACGTTGCCCCTGTCACGATGTGAAAATTGTATTTGGCGACTTTAACGCCAGGGTGGGCAAAGAAAGTATTTTCAACGAAGGCTGTTTAGTTTCACTTGGGCCCGAAAAATGGTTGTCTGTAATTCCAGAATTTCCGCCCAGGAAAATTCATCAAGCTGCCTGGCACTCTCATGATCGAAAATCGCGCAATCAAGTTGATGCTGTTGTGATTGACGGACGGACGGCTGCAATTTTCTAAATGAACGTAAGTTCCGAGGGCCTAACATCGACTCGGATCACTTTTCATCGCAGCGAAAATATGCACCCGCCTCGGTGTATCAAAGAACGCCCATCAACAAGAACCTGGGGGTTTGACGTCGGAAAGCTGCAATCACAACAAACCGCCGATTGGTTCTCTACTCGACTTGTGCACCTGCTTTTCAAGAGCACTCATCAGTAACTCGATATAATAGATCTGTGGAATGGCATCTCTAACACTCTACGAACTGCCTCCACGGAAACAAGTTATTTTCGGCTGTGCCAGAAAAAGAGCGGTAGGTGCGTAGTTCAGCGATAAGGAATGCTGAACTTCAATACACTATACCACAAATCGTTGGGATTGACCACAACACATACAGGTTCGCGTAAGCACTGAAAGTTAGAAAATGAAGCGACACGAAATTGCAGACAGAAAGAGAGAGAGACTATAATGTGTGGCCAAGAGTGCTAGTACTTTAAAATTCTATAAAAATATTAGACACCAAAACTTCTTTCGGTGGACATGGTAAAGGTGATTTGAAAGTGCAGAATTACAGGGAAGCTGAAGAGGCCCAAAGATGGTGAGCTCGAAGCTCCATAACCATAAGTTCTGATAGCCTTTCCCCCTTGAAGAATTACTAAGCACCGGAGGACTGTGGCTGAACTGTACAGTTATGGCGGCAAAGAACTTGCAAGTTGCCTGTATCAGTTTCTTTGAAAAATATAGTCAAATTAGATATGCACTAACTGACTGACTGTTTTAACCAAAGTCTGTGCCAATTATCGTGAGAGACGTCTCCTACCGGCCGTACTGTATGAAACACTAACGTCCATTGTCAACAAACCAATTAGACCTTACCAGCGTGTCTTTATTTGCAATTCAGACCCGACACTTGAAAACTAGGATCCAATACAAAAGAGACAGCGCCTTTGTTTGGGGTTCTCTCTAGACGAGTAAAGAGAATGTTCTTCAAATTGCGCATCAATTCCCTCTTGGATGGTGCACAGGCTTGAACAATGTTCACATCTAATGAGTTTGTCGACACTGATATAGTTCAGAAGCGACAACGGCTAGGTCATGTCGTCCGAATGTATAAAACCACTCCAGCTTTCCAAGTGTTCGGTGCAGTTTCCACCGGTGGAAACAAAGGAAGATGACCTCCACTGCGTTAGAAAGTCAGGATTTGATTTCACTTTATATCTCGACGCCAAATGACTTAATGAAGAAACGACTGGTGTGCTGCTATAGACTCACTTTTTTTCGATGTACCAGCCGGTGTAAGCAGAGGAAGGGGAAGACCTCCTCTTCGTTGTAAAAATCAGGTAAAGAAGGACCTGTCTGTACTTGCTATCTCCAATTGGCACCAAACAGCGGAAAGGGGAAATAAATGTTATAAATTTGGCTATAATTACGTTTTCTACGTCAGTAAAGAAGAAGAAGAAGAAACGGTAGCCACTTTAGCAATTTTAGCCTTCAGTTAGGATATGTTTGCACCTTATCAGTCATCTTCTGGTGCCATTCAGCAGGCCGGAGAAATGTTCCCTCCATAAATTTAGTATACTAAGCTCTCCGTGACTGATGATCACATGTCGGAGTCCTATAAGAGTTTGCTCCGTTCTTGAAACTTGCCGCTTTTATTCGAGAATTACCCTTTGTGGCAAGCTTCTCAAGCTCTACATACTCACGCATCTCCACCTTTTTCTTTTTTTCCTGCAAATACGTCGTGCTTCTCTCTTCAGCTCTCGGCATCTATCTCACCCCGCAAGTGTCGCGGATTAGGCAGTCTGTTTTCGCTCCACTGCACTGCAGTTCGACATTACTCATCCTACTAGCTCTTTTTCAGGCACTGCCGAAACCCAATTGCTTCCGCAGCAGCGATACGTAGGAGGTTTGTGATGCCGTTCCACAGTTCCCTTATGTCGAGTTGTTGACGGGTGCTCTCAGAAAGCAGGTGGGCAAGTCGAATAGAATACGAGCTGGCTGTCCCTTGACTTTTCTTTTGCTTCCTACATGCATTCATTTTAAATTAATATTAATTTGTTTAGTTAAAGCGTGATAAATTAAATTCCTTCCAGTCTGCGGCCTTATGCGGTCTACTCTCGCCTGTTCTTTTGTTCTCTGCCATATTTGTCAGCGCTTTCAGGGACTGCCAGAAACTGTGAATTGAACAGCAGCGAAAGCAGCAGCTAAACTCCGAATGTGGGTTAATGATGTTAGCTGCCGGTAAGCTACCTGCCAGAGCCTTAAGGCAAATACAAAATATATATACAGACATGTGTATATATAATATTGTATAAAGATACACAACAGACGGTATTCACGCTGGTATTTCGTTTAAAGTTTTCGTAATTTATTTGCGCCCGTAGATTTGTATTTTTTTTTAATTTTATATTTTTTTACACCTATTTTTTTCTATTAATTTTTTTTTTCATTTTTGCACTTACTGAGTACTACCTGCCTGCCGCGTTGTGCTTTTTGTCACTGTGATTTCATTTCAATGCATAATGATATTTTGCGCCGCAGGCTTTGAGTATAAAGAACAGAAAATTGGAGCAACCACGACGACTGTGGCATGGTCTGGGTGGTTGTTTGTTTGTATGTTGTTACTTTTGCTGTTACTTTGTACTTATTACTGTTGTTGGTGTTCGTGTTGTCGTCGCGAGTTACCAGCGCTTTTCTGATAAATTAAATTCCAAGCAAGCGCATCGATGAAGATTCTTTTTTTTTCTTTTCTTTCTTTTTTTCTTTTTTGTCGCTACTTTCTCACTGCTCTCTGCTTTGCCTTTTAATCATTTTTACATAAAAGGTAAATGAAATTTTCTGCAACACAGTTGATGATGATGTTAAGTGTTGATGTTGACAGTAGAGTGTGTTGGCTTTTTGATTTTATTTTATTTATTTTCTTTATTTTCTTTAAAAAAAAAAAGGAAAAAATTTTCTCGTCTCATATTGCACCAACATCTTTTATTGCTTTTAATTTTATTCCAACATGTTGCTTATTTCTTTTATTTCTGCAACAACAACATGCTGTGATTTTGCGTTTATATACGTGTATATCACTGTACAAATGTAAATGTGGATGTGTGCGAGCATCATTGCCTGTTGCATTAATGCACGCATATACATACACGGTGTGTCCCAAAAATAACCGAACTTTTTGGATATAAAATAGTAAAATACACATTATATTATCTTTGAAAGTTATTATTTATTCAAAATATGTTCCATTTGACTCAACATTTGGAACGATCAACCAGCGCATGCATAGATTTTTTTTATGTCATTTATAGAAATATTCTTCAGTACCTCGGTTACGGCTGCTTCATTTTTTTCATTTTTCTTTAAATTTTTTAAACTTCAATTTCAATTTTTTTTTCAAGTGTAACACAAAATTTTATATTTTTTTTTTTTTTTTTTTTTTTTGGAACCATTAGCACACTTTTGGTTTTATTGAAATGGATGTCACTTGTACATCTGTCATCCGACTTACATGAAGTTAGGTGCGTTTGAAAGAGGATGAATGTATCTTTTTAATGTTGTAAATGTTCAATAGATGGCGCTGTATGTTGTATGATTTAAATATAAAGTTCGGTTATTTTTGGGACACACCGTGTACGTGTACATATGTATAGGCTTAAAGATAGTGTGAGTTACTTTAATGTGGCAAATCACTTTATTATGTTAATAGTATATGCATGCATGTGCATATGTATATGTGGTTTGTCTAGCACTTAAGAGACTTTTTCACATTTTTTTCACTTTTATTTTTCTTTTTTTGGTATTTTTTTTTAATTTTTTTTTTTTTAATTTTTTTGTTCTTTTTTTTAGTATTTTCTTTGAATATTTCTTGTTTTTTTTTTTTGACAACTTCACTACAATTTTCCTGAATTTTCAGCACACCTCCACACTTTCTATCTTTTTTACTCGACGTAGCCTTCAAATTCTACACTTAAAAAGTGCAAACTTGACGTTTTTGCGCGCATCTCTTCGTCGCTGGTGGAATTTCATGCTTAACACGCGTAAAATGTTGTGGTTTCTTTTTTCTTTTTTTTTTTTTGGTAGAGCGTTTCAAACGCTTACTATGTGAATGTGAAATAAACAAAAACTTCGGAAATCCACAAAAAATAGACTACTGTGGGAACTAAAAGGTATAAATAATTACAATACTCTTCCAAATATGAAATATGGAAATGGTTTTCCAATAAGAGGTGTTGTTTTGAATAGCCTGATATTCCGTTAGGTGTCACTTTTTAAATATAAAATTTAAATCCATTTTGACTGATAACGCCCACTCCACCTCAGTGACTCGGAAAACCCAAGATTTATTGTTGAAAAGCCTCTTTATCCTCCAGTTTTAAATACCAAGTGAAACCAGGTCATTCGCTACCTGGCCCTTCCAACGGAAGTGTAGAGTTTGGTTTTCGTTCGTCGGGAGAGGACTTTACTTTTCCATTGCCCATTAAGTTCAAAGTAGCACCTGTTGGCAAGATTGTTTCTGCGTTGGATTACCAGGCGGGCTTTGGTATTGGTAATATTAAATACAGGTTCCAAGACAGACGAAATTTTCTACGACTTCAAAGGTATGCTTGCCAACAGTGATGTAGGAGCCAAGTGACGAATGCGATGAGTATTTGTTTGATAAGAGGAGATATTTTGTCTTACCCTCCTTCACTACCAGACCCATTCGTTTCGCTTCCTTATCCAGTGTGATCAAATCAGAACTAAAGACGCGATTGTAAAGGCCTATGATAGCAATACCAATGGCGTAAGCCAGTAGTTGTACACTCTTATAGAAGATTATACTTTCTCTATCAAGCTCTGCAGCTCTTATTATTTTCTACAGCATCAAATTAAAGAAATTACACGATAAAGAGTCACCCTGTATGAAACCTCGTTTGGTACCGAACGGCTCGGAAAGGTCCTTCTCAATTCTGACTGCGCTTCTGGTGTTGTCTAGCGTCCGTTGACATATCAGCATATCAGCGTAGGAGAGCTACTTTTCGTGCTGTCGAAGGCTGCTTTAAAATCTATGAAGATGTGATGTGTTTATAACCTCTTTTCAGGGCTCTTTTCCAATATTTGGCGCATGGTGAATATCTGGTCAATGGTTGACATACCAGGTATAAAGCCACACTGATATGGTTCAATCAATTTACTGACGGTGCGCTTTAGTCTTTCACCCAACAGGATCAATGAGACCTTATATGCGATATTAAGGAGACTTATCCCACGGATTTTGTGCATTCAGCAGAAAATACTTAAACTTCAATCGACGTGCAAACTTTCGTCTGACAGTATTCTGCAAAGAAGCTGATGTATGCACCTTGTCAGCACTTCATCGCCATATTTGAATAGCTGTGCCTGAAGTTTGCCAGCTCCAGCCGTTTTGTTCTTCTTTTACTCGTCAATTGCTATGCGAACCTCAACATAGTTGGCTAGTGTAACGTCTTTTCCATCGCCATCGATTGGAATTTCGGCCTCACCATCTCCGAGTGTTTCATTTTCACTGCCATTCAGCAGGCTGGAGAAGTATTCAGTCACTAGATCACCCCTCTTGGGCCTTACTTTTTCGAATAAGAATGGATTGCGCCTTCAACAGCTGTTTAATGATTTTTATGGCCGGAATTGCATGGTTTTAATCTGAACAGCGGTTACTTTCAACAAGACCAGGCTATGTGGCTCATAAGCTACGAAACCATCGGTATTTAAAGGGAAAACTTTTCGGACCGTGTTATCACTTGAATAGGAGATCTTGTGATTTATCGACTTGCGACTTCCACCTTTGTGATCACGAGAAAGAAAAGGTTTACGCCAACCAGCCAGCGTCGATTCAAGATCTCAATGTTGGAATTCGTGAAGCTATTGAGGGCATGTAGCAGCCCTTGGGGATGGAAAAGCGAAGCTGTGGCGGCCATTAGGTTGATATTGTTTCCCATTATTAATGGCATTTCTTCCTCTTTACATTGACATCCGATCATTTATCCCATTTTCCTTTGAATATCAAAATAACGCCTCTTGTTGGAAAATCCTGTATTTAACTGGGCTTAATGGAATTGGTTATACCTAACATCAGTGAAGAAACCTTGACATCATGAAAACTTAAACTAATCACAATGCTATATATCAGAATTAATGACATTAGTAAAAAAAAAATTGCATTGGATTTGAGTTCAGTTCACAAAATATTTTCTTAAAAATGAGTGCTTAAAGCACGGCCTTTAACTTCTACTGCCACAATTATCCTCAATCTTCAGTCTTGGAACCAGTATGGTAAATTAGACGTCACCTGCGCCACTCGACTAGAAACAAAGTGTCCTCGATGCAGGAATAATTCAGAGACCTGTACACCAGGAAGGTTTGTTGTTGTTGTTGTTGTTGTAGGAGCGGCACCCCTAAGGTACAATTCTTAATTTGGATCTCTACTATCAGAAATTGAATCGTCTGAAGGAAGCGTCACCGAAAAACGTCCATCTTTGGCCCGCCGGAGCGAAAATAGGTATGCTTCATCAAGACAACGTCAGACTCCAGACACAATGATAGTGACTCGCCGGAAGCTCCGCGAAATTGGTTGGTAGACTTTTATGCAACCACCTTATAGTACGGACCTCAGACCAGGCAATTACCATCGGTTCCCGTCTATGGTGAAAATCGACGATCCTAATTTTTTCCTCAATAGGAACAATAACTTCTATCTAATGTCATTATGACATTACTTTCAAATTGGCAAAGTAATCAATTAAAATGGTGCATATTTGACAAACATATATCGGACAATTCTAACTATGGTATTGTAAATAAAACTTTAAATTTTATGTTAAAGTAATGGATTACTTTTTACTTGGCTTAGTCTAATATTCATATACAAATGTCGTTGAAAGCGATTACATATCACTTCTTTACATAATCCTCTTTAAGTTAAATTTTCGAATTATAAATTTTTATACATTTTACATATTTTTGCGATTTTATATCACTCAGTTTCAAATATTTAATGCGTCTATGTTCATTAATGTTATTTATTTTTATACATACGAGTATACCTATCTGCACCCCACAATGTGGCTGCGTCTAATGAAATTATGTCAACGGTAAAGAAAGCAACGTATAAAAGCGCTTAAGTGTTGCGGTGTTTGTTAAAATGTAGTGACACGTTGCCTCATACCACATGCCACATGCCACATGCCACAACACAGCTTTTCTTCGTATTAACACGCCAAGGAATTTCGTATGCATTCTTTCGCAAAGTGTTTTGCTCGAACTTAAATTCAGACACACCCAAACACCGCTTTTATTTTAGTCATAAGTCAAATTTTTTCCGCTACCATATTGTTGGTATACTCGTACATTGTAATCAAGGTGAAGCGCATATCATGTACACGTCATAGGGTCGTCATAAAAAAATCGTTTTTTCGAAATTCCAAAAAAATAATATCAAGTTTTTATTTAAAAATATTGGCAATAATTTTGTCAGGACTTTTAAAAACGGATTTTTAAGTCATTCTTATAAGAAATTAAATTTTTGTAAATTTTAAAAAAGAAGATTTTTTTAGGTTACTCATACGCATGGGTGGTGGTAGCCTTCTATTATAAATACATATATGGTACATATATATGAAATTATTTGTACTCACCAGGAAAACTAAGGGTCTCCTAATTTTTTTATATATAATATTGTTAAATACAATTTTTCTTCATCGAAAATTAGTTTTAATTTGTTACATATTGACCATTCTTATACATACCTTTAGTTCAAGGTACGAGCTACATACCCGTATTGAGATCAAAATTTCCGACATTTTTCCGTAAATCAACATCAACATAACATGTGCTCATCAACCCTTTTTTCAAGACCTCAAATAACCGAAGAACGGAAAATTCACTCAAAATAAATTAACTTATATTCACAAAAGATGTTGCCTGAAATATCAGTTTTTAAACAAACTCAGACTAGTGTCACCCTTAATAAAAATGTCCACATTATCCAGTTACGATGTATAAATATGTATATGAAAAAACTAGCTTGAAATTTTATGGCAAGAAATTATATTTGGTGTAATAAAAAGAAATCTATTATTTTTGCCTGGCTTGCGTTTTTGCCCTTATCGAAGAAAAACTGCAAAATATAGCGTATTTTCTCTTTGCTAGTGTTCATTTTTGACGCACGTTCAAACAAAACTGCACCACAATAGATCACAAAACTGTCAGAAAAGCTTTTTTGGTACGAAATATCATCTTTCTAACACCATCTAGCGGAATTCGATCGGTCTTACACAACGCGAGATACAGATAAATAGCGCCATCTATTGCAAAAATAATGGATTTCTTTTTACTAGAGATATATATGAACTTTTTGTAAGAAGCATTTTTAGAACGATATATTTTTTATTACAAAAAAAATGCTACTACTACTAAAATATTATTCTATTATTAGTAATGATAATAATAATAGTAATTTTTTAAAAAAATTGGAAGAGACTGGATTGGTTACAGATATTGTAAGACCCAAAGACCCGAATGTGTCTAAGAGCTGGGTCTATCTTTCGACGCATTGTGGAGTATTTTACACTTGGACTTACACCTACATCCATATAAAAATTATCTTGCGCAACAACTGAAACCAAAAAAACCAATTTATGTTTTAGCAAATTTTTTATAATTTTTAAATTTTAATAAACAAATTTTTAGTTGACACATAAAAAACCCTTTTCCGTCAAAAACAAACCAATGTGAAGGAACCTTGCAATTTACAAAAATATCTCCAGACATTCAATTCTCGGAACCACGGCAGATAGAGAGTTATTCATTTGGCAGTTTCGAAAATAAAATTTGAATAAAATGCATTCAAAATAGTTTTTTTTTTCATAAAATTCCTTTTTTGTTATTAAATTTAAAATCAATATCGCCTCATGAATTTTCACACACTGTTTGAGATAATTTTCAACTAAACTTTCGCATATATTGGCCGGTAGCTCAACCATAACTTTAAGGCTGTTGGTCCGCATATATGTCCTCGACAACGCCAAGATGAAAGGTTACGTACCCGGGGAATTTCTCTCGCAATAAAGACATATTCGCTTATGTTGTGTGGCATGTGGCACCATTTTGTCGAAAGCGCATAATGTCCAAGTCATGGTCTTCAATTATGGGCCAAAAGCTTTCAAGAAGTAAGTACCAATTACACCTCCGGACATTTTTTTTTTGTTTTTTTTTTTTTGAGTATAATGGCTTCTCTTGAATTATTTGAAGACTCTCCTAGCCCTAAATGCGACAATTTTGCTTATGAATGTATGGAAGAAAATGTTGTTCAAAACATCCCCATCCATTGGTTATAGTTTAAGCACTCAATCAACGTACGAAAGTCGTTATGAATGGTCAGCTGGTTTCAGTTGTTGCGCAAGATAATTTTTATATGGATGTAGGTGTAAGTCCAAGTGTAAAATACTCCAAAATGCGTCGAAAGATAGACCCAGCTCTTAGACACATTCGGGTCTTTGGGTCTTACAATATCTGTAACCAATCCAGTCTCTTCCAATTTCTTTAAAACTGAATCAGTTGTTTGAGTAGTTGGAGGTTTACCTGGACCACGATCTTCTCTTAAAGCATAAAATGTGGCACCAGTTCGGTAGTAGGTTTTAATAATTTTAACACATTGTGCGGTTGTTAAGCGCTCCAGTTTTAGGCATTTGCCTGATTTATAAATAAAACAAAACAGGTTAGCTTTGACAGTTAAATTTGACAGTTAAATTTAATAGTTAAGTTTGACATATGTCAAAAAACAGCCCTGTACTTTTGAAACCCCAAAATAGGCAACCCTACACCTTTATGTTTACCTTTTAAAAGTGGAATTTTTCTTCTTATTTCTAATATACATACATACAACTCATGCAATAACCTCCGATTCACCAGTTGACATGCGCACGTCACTCGATAACTTATTTGAAATATATTGACAGTGTTTACATGCTACTTAGTGTCAAAACTTTTGAAATGATGAGTGGAGAAAGCAAGAAAAACGGTGCAAGAAAAGAGAGCAGAGTAGATAGTGAAAAACAAAACTTTCAATTTGTGGCATTATGGCGAGCAAAAACAAAATGCAAAAATACACAAAAAACAAAGCAGAGTAAATTTATAAGTTTTGATATACAAAACTATGTGCATACATACATACATACCATACACATATTATAAGCACTCAGATATTTTTCGATTTACATGAAGCTATCAAGCCAACAAATACTTGACGATAGAAATAACATCACACGAGGGTTGCCTTTAGGAGAAATATTGCCTTGAATATTAGCTTTCAAATACAAATGAGTTTAGGACAATCAAATAAGTGTTGCCCGAAATGAGAGGATCCATAGCATCTAGTGATAAAAAGAGCAAATATTCTTGTATCGAATCATGATAGATCCCACAAAATTTGTTGATCGCTCCAAAGAAGGCTCACTTCGATTGGTCATGCTGAGCTCGAAGGTAAGCAGCAGTCAATTGTCTGGGTGGAGGCGCACGAAGCTCTTACAAACAAGTGGTTTGGAAAAAACTTAACATATCGCAACTGTACCATTAGAACAACGCAGAACAGTACAACGTGAGGAACACCAACTGCAGAAAACAGAATACCCTTCATCACGATAATGGGAGCTCTTACACATTGACTGTAACAAACAGTTAAAGAGGTGATTGATGCGTTCAGAATGTATGTTTTGGAGATATTTCTATCAGAGTGGCAAAAGTTCTTCGAATTGGCTCAACAGAATGTAAAAGTGCGTAGATCTTAATGGAGAATATTTTAGGAAATATTAAAGCAATTTTCGGTATTTTCATTGGAGTTTATGTTTTAATGTGATGGGTCCCAAGGCCTTCGACAACTGTCCGGGATACGCATTCTCCGTTTAGGAACGTTTGTTGGCTATTCAGAGGAAGTCGTCAGCTGCTTGAACCATATGCAATAGCATCGTTTCTGGCCACTCGTAGGTGAATGCCAGTCAAAACCTTTCGAAACTCGCGTGAAGTTCTACATATGGTCTCATCCATTCCTTCTCGAAGGGCTATAATCCCGAAATAAATATAAAAGGCTACCCTCGCATGAGTATTTATGCTGATAAGTTTCATATTATATGAAAGGAATATAAATAAATAAATAAGTGCATTTTTATGTAACTTGATAAGAGTTCATGCGTAGAAATGTGGTAGTGAAAAATAATAAAACAACTTTTTTATATGGTTTTGGAAAAAACGTGTGATCTTCTACTAACAAAAGTTGAAAACTAGTAGCAGGTGTAAATTGTTTGTTCTACTCTGCTGGATTTTTTTTTTTTTTACATAATTTTTTTAATAAATTCTTCTAAAACTTTTGATTGGCAAGAACAAGTTTTCTGATTTTTTTCGTAATTTTATAAACTTATTTTGAGCGAAAGTTATTAAGTTGTAAGAGATATGATTTACAAAAAAATATATTAGTTCATCTTTTTCAACTTCAGGTCCTTTGAGGATCTGTGATCGGGTAGTAAAGAGAGGGTTTTCTAACCCTTTGAGTAACTTTAGGCGATATATCGTACAATTTTTTTTTTGCTTACTTAAAACTTTCGGTTTTCAAAGAGGTTACACATTTTCTATTAAGAAGAGCTGCATTATGTTTAATTAGACTATTGGCTATCTAAGCGAGTTTACAATTTTTGGTTTCATATAAAATTAAGAACTATAATAGCAATTCTTTATAAGCTCCTTTTGACAACCTTTCACTTTCTTTGAGGTGGTATAAAAAAATTTATATTTTTAAATTTTAAGGGAAAAGCTATTCAATGTATTTAAGGATTATCGTTCAATTAAAAGATATTAAATTATTAAAAATGTATAATCATTACAACTTTTCTACATAAAAAATAGACGCTTTTCTCAAAGAAAGTGTACGATACGTATAAATTGCACATAATTTATTTGGTAGATAAATCGCACAAAAGTTACAAACGGTTGTGACTTAACAACAAACGCCTCGAATTTAAACTACAAATTTTCGAAGGAAAATGAAAAGTAATTGTTTTTGTTAATATGAATTACAGCAAAACTTAAGAATATCGAGGCGAAATTATTTGCACTTTTTATAAAATTAATTCGTTCAAACGAAAAGAAATTTTTGATGAAATTGAACCAAACTTTTCTAATTATGAAGATGAAATGAGACCAGTTGTTGAATATATTGAATAGTTGATTGGTGAACTTCATCTATATGACGAATTGATTACTAATGAAATCAACTCTTCAGGTTTATAATGCACATATGTAAAAAATTTTGATGACAATGATAATGATCATTATGTGGAGCTGGATTAAATTTGGGAAAAAATGTTAATTGGATTACATAGGTTGTGTGCTGTTTGTTAGAATGACAATATTTTGTGACCTTACACTTTCGATGAAGCTTTTTAAGAACACAATTTTTTTAAAATTCAGCATTTAATTGAAATAATAAAAAAATCTCTGGCAAGTTTGCTTGGTAAAGTTTTCTTCTGCGATAGTTCTTCATACATGTAAATATTTTTCATTCATATATCTTACAAGAAATATTATCACAGAAGAATATAAATGCATCGGGAACAGCTCAGGTAGACAAATTTTATCTACCCACATTTGTGTCTGATAAAGATATTCTGGGGCATGGAAGATGTTCGTCTTACTGTTTAGTAAGGAAATGGTAAAATGGCAGAATAAAAAGCCCATTAATTTGGCTTCTAACTTCAATGTAAAATATAAATATATACATTGTAGAATTATACTACTGTTAATTGAGTATTATTTTCAAATTTAATTTCATGAATTTTTAATTAAAGTTGTTGTATTACAAGCATTTTGAAGTTTTTCGGTTTTAACCGTGTTTATAATCCAAAAATACAATGATTTTTTACTAACTTTGTGAATTTCATACGATATATCGTACAATTTTTGAGGGGATGTAAAACTAATTTTTCTAACTTTTGTGGATCATTTAGTATTGGAAGGAAACGAATCAAATCAATTTTTTCTGCCATTATCGCGGAAATTGATAAAAAAAAATGGTTAAAAAGAGCTTAGTTTTATTGAACTCTACCCTAAAATAAACTTAAATTTTTTTTTGATAATTTTAACTAAGCTTTCTTCACGTGTCAGTTAAGTTGAATAGCTTTTCTAATACCAAAACCCTGACATGGATTATCCGTTGATATCTCATTATTTTGTTGTAACATCGGCGCTAGTTTATTCACTGATTCTTCCAAACTACTCTAAAGCGAAAAGTCCAACTACCAATATACTACCACGCTCAACAAATATGTAGAGTTCGTTGTTACTATTGATATATTCGTTATCCCTTCAAATCTCTGGGTTTAGATGGCATATTTCCCGCTGAAGTGCAAGCAGCAGCAGACATCCTGCCTGTAGCATTTACTCTGCCTATGTCGCCATAGGCCATATTCTCACTCTCTGGAACAAGACAAAAGATTTTAGGCCAATATGCATTACATTTTTCTATTAAAAATCTTAGAGAGAATACTTGACGCCTATTTACATCAATAGATACCTCTGAGCAGCCTACTGGGGAAACAGCATGGCTACTCTTCAGGTAAATTCGTCGATACCACTCTTCCAAAATGCTGGTGAGAATTGGGAAAGGTGTAGCCCTAAAAGAGTATGTACTATGCGTTTTCCTCATTGTCAAAGAAGCTTTTAATGATGTGTTGCACACTAAGTGCCATTAGAGAAACTGGTGAGATCTCTCTGAATTGCGAGGCTCATCCGCCACCAAGTATGCCAAAACAGGCGTCCTACACAGTAGAGTTCTCTCTTTCTCTCTCTAAAGAACAAAATGATACTCTTCACCAAAAGGTATAACCCAACTGTCACCCTTACTAAAAGACAACAAGAACACTCTTTCTACAGAGGTCCATTACCTGAGCAAAATAAATTAGATAAAATGTCCACCTGGTACGGAAACACGATTGAAAAGAGCACGAGAGCTATGACCACACACTACGCCTGCAAGGCGGCAATAGGTAAAAGATGCGGACAAGAGCCGCATATTAGTTACAAAAGGCGGCCATTTTATGGAGTCGCTGTCAAGTGTCCGGCACTAGACAAACTATGTACAGGTTCAAGCAGGACCAAGTTCAGCAGACAGTCTTCATACTCATTATAGGAGTGCTGCCTTCGACCTCTACGAAAGTCTTATTTTTCTCCCGACTGACTTTTTTTCATACAGGCGAGCTGCAACACTGTAAGGCTAAGTATAATTCAGCTTTGAAGAAACAACACGAGGCACGCTCGAATACTGAATTGTGCATCATTCTCGGAAGAGGATGGAAGAGAAGAAGAGGAGGAAGAGGAAGAGTGGGCTGTGAATTTCACTCGGAACATATCATCACCTAACCACGGAAAACTCTACACCTGATGTGGGCATACCTTTTTCTTCTGCAAAATACTAGCTAAGGTCATAAGCAGATAGCACGAAGAAACCACATGCAATGTGACCAGGTAGATATAAACTACCGGACACTGTTTGATGGGAACTAGTGGACATGTGATGGGCTACCTATCCAATGACTTCTGCCGCGGATATAATAATGTTAATATTTTCGTGTGTAATACAAATTGAATAAAGGAAAAACATCAAACAAGAAAATTTTGGCATCGAACAGGCTTACGAAATAACTGAACACTTTTTTTCCAAGGCAAAAGGGCTAGAAAGCTTGGAGGCAACACTCTCATTTTCTATGTAGAAAATAAACAAAAAATATTAGGGACGGATGCATCAGCAGTCACTTCTTCGAAGACCACCTGAAAACATCTTTTCTCCTCACATCGCTAAAAGTGCCTCTCTCAAAGATGCCTTTGCTTCCACCCTTCTAGCCGATGAAGGCATTCCCTATCACTGCTGAAATTCCCAAAAATCTTTCAGACGAAGCCTTAAACATTATCAATCACCTGTTTAACTCTTAGTGGAAAGTGGCTGAGATTGAGAAGAAGGGAGAGATAAAGAGTAGATCAGAAATCTTATCGACATATTAGTATCCTCCCAATCTTGTCAAATAGGTCTGAAAAACTCTTTCTAAAAAATTGATGAATTCAATCGAGCTAAGACGATTATATCCAAATCTCCAATTCAATCCGCATTTGAGCATAAAAAATTCTGCTCAACTGCCTTTTTGGACAGCGAGAGGCTGGCACAAAGGCCTATTATTTCAAATTAAAAAGGTTCTACCACTAAACTCCTTTTTTAATATTGGCGCTTTGTAACCGCTGAGGCGATTTTCGGCCGAGCTCCTCCTCCAATTTGAGGTTTTGCGTCTTTATGTTTTTCCAACAAATGGAGGGACCTGCAGTTTATACTAAACCGCCTCCGAACGGCATACGATTTTTTATAAGGAGCTTTATTTCATGTCAGAAATATACTCGGATGGGTTAACATTCCCTGCCGAGTGGCGACCGCAAATCGAAAATTTAACTTAATTTTGTATTTAAATTAATTTTTTGGATAACTTTTGGATGTTGGTCGTACCAGGATTTGAATCCTGGCCTTCCGAATGGCAGTACGTAATGCTAATCTCTCGGCTACCTCGGCCGCCACCACTGAGCTCTACTTTCTAATAAAATCATATCCGAGTATGTTCTAGGTTACATATGAAAAGTTAATGTCACCGTTTCATAGCATCGAATCTGGGATCCCTCTAGGCATCGTACTAAGGCCGATTATTTACTCTGCTAAATGATCCCTGGTTCATTGCAAACCACCGAATTCATCGCGGTTAAAAATCCAAAATTAATTAAAAACTATTTTTTTTAATTGCAGTCACCCCTCGCTAGGGAATAAATGCTACTTATAAAAATTCATCGGCTATGCAGAGGCGGCTTAGTATACCTACATAAACTGCAGGCCCCTTCATTTGTTGGAAAATCATCAAGTTCGGCTGAAAAACGCTTCAGCGGTTGTGAATCGCCAAAAAATTATTATTATGAAAAAAAAAACACTTTTTAGGAAGAGGTAGCTGAGTGGTTAAATTTGCGTACTGACATTCGGAAGGCTCGGGTTCGAATCCCGGTGCCACCAACACCCAAAAGTTATGGAAAATTTATTTAAATAAAAAGTTAAGTTAAATTTACTAAATACGGTCGCCCCTCGGCAGGGAATGTCCACCCCTCCGAGTGTATTTCGGACATGAAATAAAAGGCTCCTCGTAAAAAAAACCATCAGCCGTTCGAAGGCGGCTTAGTATAAACTGTAGGTCCCTCTATTTGTTGTTGCTATATATACAACAACTAGTATATAACTGGTATGAAGCTGATGAAAATTCGAACATTTGAAATTTTGCCATTTTAATAATTCTAATTGATAGCATGGTAAAGTGATGAATGATGAACTACAATAACTAAAGTAGGAATACAAGCTATTTGCATACTAGTTAAGAACCAGTATCTACACCACTACGTGTCTACGTGTATATATCTGCCTATATGAATATCTCTATATTCTTACATTATATCAGTTTTTTTATAGCGAACAGATTTAGAAATATCCGCAGAAAAGATATTCCTCTCAGCTTTCACTGGGAATCGCAGTGCAAGTCCTTTGATTTCTCCTTCAAAATGAAACTCATAAACTTATGAGCTGTGATAAACATTGCAACCAAAAATAAAAAATTGAATTTGTAACATCTACTATAAGAAACATTCGCTAATTACAAATTTTAGAGAGCACGAAGATTATCTCAAATTAAGGTTGGATAAGATTTAGTTACGTGCTATTCGTTTCACAGCAAAAAAAAATTAATTATATGCAAAATGTTTCTTTAGTGAAGGCTAGAATCTTCTCCATCCTTCACGATAAAGGCTCTGCAAATTTACTTTGTCGGCACCAATAATTTCTATAGCAACATATTCCATCTCTGGAAGGTCCTACTACTCTGTGTTTTGGGCATCACGACATACCAATCATAGAAAATCCAAACCACAATCGTCACTACATCTTTTGAAAATGACCAAAACTATGTCCTCAAAGGCATAAAAAAACACTCCCATTCGAGAAAACTTTAAAAGAAATTTAAATTTTAATTATATTTAAATGCGTAATTCGACAATGAATTGCATTTAAAATTCTTCACCATCTGAGACAGCAGTTGTGTATGAATTTCTTTTAATTTATTAATTTAATATTTTAATATGCAATGGCTTATTTTATTTTATTTTTATTATTTTCAAGCAAACAATTCAACAAGCTGTATGTGGTCAGCAATGACCATGGGAGATTGTTGCCGCTCAACAGATACAAGTACTTCTGCTGGTATGTGCCTATGCTTTCACTCTTGCAACACCCTTTGGAGTATACAATAATATGTATAAATATACAGACGAGTATATGTATATACATATATAATATATATTTATATTTGTATTTTTTACATATGTATAGTAGCGCATATACCTAGATAAGAGAGCCTGGAATTTGCATTTATGATGCACAAAAGCGAAAATGCCAGCAAACCACTTCTATCTGTCACATGTATGTTGTTGTTACAAGTACCCAACAGAGAAATGCACTAATGTTGTGGAAACTAGTGTTTGAAGCGTATAAATCTAACCAGGCGACCAGGTAAGCAAATGGTGTTTCTAAAGATGACAAATTGTAATGCTTCAAACAGAAATATACCAGTAAAATACCAGTTCAAAATACTTAATTTTTTAAAATAAATCGATTTTTCTCTAAAATAAAAGGTATTTTCGAATGGGCTGGAGTTTTTTGAATTACACAATAATACTGATTTTTACATATTACTCAAGTTGATCAAGTTGATATGGCAATTAACTAGCTTAATCTAGTGTTCTTTTGTACATTAAGTACAAGTACTATTTTGTACATTTTAAATTAAAATCTTTTAAAAATTGTTTGTGGTAGTTTGAACGGAATGCACAGCATCAGCTTGATTATTCCTATTGTGAAATCACTGAAGCTCGTAATAACCCTACCAGCTGATCATACTAAGGTGTAGAGCTTTCAAAGCTTAACGATCTACAAAGCTTAGCACTCGCTATTACATTGCAGGTTTTAAAAGTTGCCAATCCTAGAACTTTAAATAACTTCTCAAAAGTGTTGGGTATTCGCCATGAAAATGCCTCAAAGTTCTCTTCGCTATAACTACTGCATAAGTAATTGATAGAAGTCTCCTCTTATAGCGCTAGAAGCTCTCATGACCTTCTTTAAACCAATCCGTCTCACATTATCCCATGCACAAAATAATCATTGAGGGTATTTCATCATAAGATATCATCTCTGATGAATATCTCACTTATAGTGAGCTTACCGTTTGGAGAGCGTCATGTCGAAACTATTTAATGATAACAAAAGTAGAAGATAAGTATCCGTCCTTGCAAGATCGTCCGCCATCTCATTACCCGGTTTGCAGCCATGTGCTGGCAAGCCTACTAGGTTCCAAAGGGTACCACTTAGCCAACACATTCAGTGATCTGCGGCAATCCTCAAATATTGCCGAAGATATGCATACACTTTTCTTAAGTAGAGCTTAAATAATTGACAAATTCCTGTATAGCTACCAGTTCCGCTTGAGAAACGATACGAGTGACTCCTCCTCACATAAAATACGACTTACTGAACTAGTGACAGTTTGATTTTATTTGGACTATTTCCTATTAACTGTCAGTATAGTCTTTAGCAGATTATTTCATATAAATTAAAACTTATTGAACTAGTTTCGGGTTTTCGGACTAGTTTTGGTTTGTAATTTTTTTAACAAATTTCGGTTTGGTTGTTTTCGGACTAGTTCATCTCAAAAAAACTTTTATTCGAATTAGCGTTAGTTTGATATTTGGCAGACTATTTCACATAAGTTAACTCTTAGTGAACTAGTTCCAGTATAGTATTTTCAGGACCAGTTTTGGCGGAAAAGTTAAAATTTAGGTAACTTTGTATTTTCTCTGACCAGCTTTATCCATCACTGCAGGGTAGCAAGTAGTAGAACGCCGATAGGCACCTTGCCAAAACCTAACTACCACTACAAGCTGCTGAGTTGAGTTCGCCAAAAGGCATACATTAGGTGTGTCCCAAAAATAACCGAACTTTTTCGATATAAAATAGTAAAATACACATTATATTATCTTTGAAAGTTATTATTTATTCAAAATAGGTTCCATTTGACTCAACACAACGTTTGAAACGATCAACCAGCGCATGCATAGATTTTTTTATGTCATTTATAGAAATGTTCTTCAGTACCTCGGTTACGGCTGCTTCATTTTTTTCAATTTTTTTTTTTTCATTTTTTAAACTTCAATTTCAATTTTTTTTCAAATTTGACACAAAATTTTATATTTGCTCTTTGTTCCATTTTTTTTTTTTTTGGAACCATTACAGCAGCACACTTCTGGTTTTATTGAAATGGCTGTCACTTTTACATCTGTCATCCGACTTACATGAAGTCAGGTGCGTTTGAAAGAGGATGAATGTATCTTTTTAATGTTGCAAATTTTCAATAGATGGCGCTGTATGTTGTATGAATTAAATATAAAGTTCGGTTATTTTTGGGACACACCGTGTATATGGTATATACATTTAAAAGCAACATATGCAATCGTATACACATACTAGCTATATATTGTAGATACATTGTACAAGAAATATATATTTATACACATACATACATATCTGCTTCGTAGAAATTTACTTTTGCATTCTTAATCACGTGAGTGGTCGAGTTGCAACGAAATTTGCATTAAAACATAATACAACAACAGCGGCAATCAGCAGTGGGCGAAGGTAGTGCAAAGCCAAAGCAAGCAAGTAACAAATGCAACAACAAATATGCTTGCAATACATAAACACACATGTGTACATTTAAAAAAAATTTTGGAATTTTTTTTATTTAATTTTTTTTTTTATTTATATTTCCTTTTTTTTTGTTGGCCACTCATATTTGATATTTTTGCTTATCTGCACACACACACACATGCTTACAACTTTGTATGAAGATATATTTTTACCCATCTGTATGCATTAGCATAGTTGCATTTAATTTTGCATATTTACTCACAGGTAGAATTTTACTCGCTTTAGTTGTTGTTTATGTAAAGATCTTTGTACTTTTTGTTGTTGCCTTCAAATGCATGACAATTTACTTTACCACACACTTAATTTGAAATATGTCTGCCATTGTGTTTGGCAAAATGTTTCAAGCATAACTACTCGTACGTACACATGCGCTTGCTCATACATACCTATATACATATTTATGCAACACTCACTTCACTTGTACGGTATACACTTGTGTTCGCAGAATATTGTGGTTTTAATAAAAATTCCCTGAAAAATGTCTATGTGTGGCCGGTGAGGGCAGTGTGGTCATGCTTCCTTTACACACTTCAATTTATTTCTGACCAGAGATCTGTTAGTTGTGCGTCATCCAAGAGCACAGGTGGGAAGTGAGAGATTCGGAGAAAGTTTTCAAATTTTCATGCTAATGTTGAAAGGGATTAGGTGCAGCTGTGTGTGAGAGGTGGCAATATAACAAGTAAAGTAAAATGTATTCCATTAGTTTTCCTTTAAATTGAAGGTTCTGTTTGCCATAGTAAGAATTATCCGACTTAAATATATAGAATATGGACTGTTTCCTCGATAACTTTTGCCCCTATTGGCAAAAGATTGGGACAATCGATTTTCCCAGGCTTCCCTAGGCCAATCCTTTACCAGCAGATAGACATGTAATCACTTGGTTCGATGTTTGAACTATAAAGTGGATGCGTAAAAACCTTCCGACCAAGCTCTGGAAGTTTCTGGCGAAGCACTATGTTGTTGTTGTTGTTGTAGCAGTTCGCTAACCCCACTTAGAGACAGGCTATTCAATCTAAGTCACCGAGGTCATTTAACGGGGGGTCCAGGAAAGAGGGGGATTAGATGTGTCGGTTTCAGGGGGCATGTAAAGCGGTGGTTAGAGTCGTGCGGAGACTCTCTACCTGCAGGACATACGTTGGTTATGTTGGGGTCGAGTCTGGGTGAGCAGGAGTTTGACCGACTACAATATCCAGACCTTATTTGCTCCATTATTACGCGGGTCTCTCGAGGCAGCTCGTGCACTTCGTCTGCTCTGGGAGTTGGTTTAACTACGAGTACGCCAGTCACTGGAAGGGAGTATTTGAAGGTTTCAACTGACTCCAGGTGAATGGCATTCAATGCCTGTCTATACGCCGTCTTGTTCAGCATTTGTTGAACATGTTGCTGGATGGTGTCTTTTAAGTCTAGTACTCCCTTTCTAATGTGCCTGGGTGGTGGCTCAGCCTCAATAAGATGCGGTAAGCAGTCTGGTTTCTCTCCATTGCAGTACGACATTCCTTATCGTGCCAGATCTTTTTCTGATATTGCAGCTTTGCAGAACACTGGATACTTAAACTCCATCTATCACAACATGATCGATCTGGTTTTGAGTTTTTCGATGTGAAGAGAGCCAAGTAGCTTGGTGAATTTTCTTGTCCTGGAATTTAATACAACAGACAACCATAATTTCCGCCCCGGCAAAATCGATCAGCCTCAACCCATTTGGGGATGTTTCGTCGATGCTGAACTTTCTGACAGTTGTGATATATGCTTTGCCCACACTGGAGTTAAAATCGGCAAGCAGAATTTTGGCATCATGTCGGGGGCAACTCCCATAAGTATGCCCAAGGCGCTCATACTAATTGCGCTCCCTTCCGTCGGCGCATGGGCGCAAATCAGCGTTGTATTGAAAATTATTCATTTTGATGTAGATTGTACCGAGACGTTCATACAACGGAGTGAATGCCAATACTCGGCGACGGAGTCTCTCTCCCACCACCAATCCGACATCAAATTTGCGCTCCTTTATATGTCCGCTGTATTAAATTTCACAAGGACCCACCGGCCACCTTTCGTCCTTGCCCCGTCCAACGCATTTCTTGGACGACGGTGATGTCAGCCTTTAACTTTATGAGGACATCAACCAGCTGGGTAACGACACGTTTCCAATTAAGGGAACAGACATTCTACATACACGCCCTCAAATCATGATCCTTTCAACGTTTGCGGTGGTCGTCATCAGACGGAGGGCTTCTCTTTCGAGGCTTTATTTTTTCATTGGAGTTAATTTTTTCATATGGTGGGTTCTAAACCCTACGCACAACCGCATGGGATTCACCTTCTCACTTAAGCTCGCTTCCTAGCGGATGTTTATTGGCTACCCAGAGAATACGTGGTCGATACAAGGAGTCCTGAGCTGCTTAAACCATATGCAAAGAATCCCTTCTGGCCAGTACCAGATGAATGGCAGTCAAAAGCTTTGATTAATCAACCATATTCACTATACGCAAAATATTGGAAAAGACCCTTTACACATTGAAATTGATTTCATAAGCTATTAGTTCTGTCTTTTCGAAGATTGACAAAGAACCCGGGAGAATGGGTTTGGAAGTGAGGGAGTACAAGCCAAAAAAAATCTGCTGTCATCAGACAAACAGTCATCGCACCCACTACTCGGCACCCAAGTCACTGTTGACAGTCATATTTTCGAGGTCGTAGATAGTTTCGTCTATCTGAGGACCAGCACTAACTCCAAGAACAATATCAGCTTTGAAGTCCAAGGCAGAATTATTCTTGCAAACATTTACTACTTTGAACTGTGTAGGCAAAATTCGAACGAACAAAATTCAATCTCTGCAAGTCACTCACCAGTCCTGTATTGTTATACGGCGCAGAATTCTGCACGATCTGGACAACCAATGAGTTGGCCCTGGGAGTCTTCAGGAAGAAAGTTTTGCGAAGGATGTATGGTACCTTCCGCGTTGGCAACAGCAAATACAGCAGAGGATGGAACAATGACTAGGTCATATCGTCAGATGGTGGAAACAGAGGAAAAGCAAGACCTCGACTCCGTTGGAAGGATCAGGTGGAGAACGAACTAGTTTCACTTGGTACCTCCAACTGGCGCTAAACAGCAAAGAGAAAGAACGAAAGGCGCATTATTTTTGTCTTTCCTATAATTGCGTAAGCATGCCTACGCTAACGAAGAGGACAAGAAGAAGAATCTACGATCATTGCCTGAACAAAAAACAGTATTTTTTTGTCATGATTCATTAAAAGACAAATTCATATACCTACACCCTGTTATACAAAGTCTGAAGCAAAATTTTCGAAATATCACACCAGAGTACGAAAATAGAGGAATACTCGTCATAAAATTCAAATTACGCAAAAATAAAGCACACACCATTAGTTTCTAGGTTATCATTTGTCTGAATAATTTTGCAGTGCGAACAGTCAACATTTCGTCATTTGCATATTTTTCACATGTGCAGTTTGCAATTTGTTTTTTTTTTTTTTTGTTTTATAATGAAATACTCTCGTATCAAATAAACACACACGCATACGAACACATGCGTTATGCAATGCCGCGTGTAACGGTGAAATGGGCATCATTAGCGACACGCATCAACTAACAGCTCACACGCACACATTATCACACAAAGGGAAGAAATAATAGTGAATAAAAGTGTTGAATAGTTGCATATAACGGTAGCTCGTTTGAATTGGTAGGCGGTGGGTGTGCTGCAGACCTGCGAATGCTTTGTGTCTGTTCTTTTTTTAATTTATATTTTCTCAGTTCTATGGCGTCATTTTTGTTGTCGCCATACCATTTCGAATAGTTAGTTTTAGTGTTATTGTTATTGTTGTTGTTAGTGTGGTATTTTTTCTAACTAAATCTGCATACATAGTTTTTTATTGAGTGAATTTTGAACAGTCACCAGTCACCAGTCGCCGGCAGCGTTTGGGTGGCGTTTACTGCCACTTGCACGCAATAAAAAATATTTGCTATTCTTTATGGATGTTGTTAGTGTTGTTATTTTTATTGTCACACACAGTGTGCAAAAGTACAAAAATGCAAATTAGAATGCAACATGATTTGTACTAAAATCGTTTGTTGGTGTTATTGTCGAAGGTGCTGCTTGTTACGCAAGGCAGTTGGAATTCTTTGCTGTTGCGTAGGCTTGTATATATAGGTCAAGTAAAAAGTTCATTCGGTTTTTTTATTGATTTTTAAAATATATATATCAAATATGCGCCCTTTTGTTCGTAAACTTGTTGCTAACGAGATGCCAATTTCATTATACCCCTCTCGTAGAAGGCTGCGTCCCTATTGGCAAAAAACTCGTAGAGCCAATTTTCACAGGCCTCTCTTGAGGCCAACTTGTCACCACTAAGCGCGTTCGCCATGTACAGGAAAAGATGGTAATCACTTGGTACCAGGTCCGGACTATAAGGTGGGTGTATTAGGACCTCCCATCCGAGCTTCTGGAGCTCCTGGCGCGTCCCCAAAAACGTGTGTGGCCTGGCGTTGTCCTGATGGCCTCTTCTGGATGAGTGCTGCCTTCAAGCTGTCCAGTTGTTGGCAGTAGAGGGCCGAATTGAGCGTTTGGCCATAGGGGAGCAGTAGATGATTCCTTGCCAATCCCACCAAACACACAGCAAAACCTTCCTGGCCGTCAATCCTGGCTTGGCCACTGTTTCCGCCGGCTCACCGCGTGTCAACCACGACCGTGTGGCACCCAAACATTTCTGGCTTATCTTTAGTTCCTCAGCAATTAAATAAGTGCTCACGTGACGGTCTGTTTCCACTATTTCCATGATTTTATCGCAATTTTCGACGACAGGCCTCCCAACGCGTGGTGCATCTTTGACATCGAAATTACCGGAACGGAAGCTAGCAAACCGCTTTTGTGCTACACGTTCGCTTACAGTATCGGACCCTTAAACTAAATTAATCTTTTCAGCCACTTTGGCTGCTTTTTCGCCTTGATCGAAGAAAAATTGAAAAATATAGCGAATTTTCTCTTTGCTGGTGTCCATCTTTGACGAGCGCTCACAACGTACTGAGTCAATCAATCGAAAAAGTGTCAAAGACAAACTTTTTACCGCGAATAAACAGGTTTTCAGCGCAGTATAGTATGACATGATGCGACACGTAACACTAGTACATGGACAATAATGCCATCTCTTAGATAAAAACCGAACGAACCAATTACTTGACCTAATATTTATGTGCATTTGAGTATGCGGCGGTAATTAGTTTTTAGTATGAATTTTTTTTTTTTCAATTTTTTTTACCGT
Organism: Ceratitis rosa; assembly: GCA_037013455.1. Taxonomy (NCBI): domain Eukaryota; kingdom Metazoa; phylum Arthropoda; class Insecta; order Diptera; family Tephritidae; genus Ceratitis; species Ceratitis rosa. The sequence goes on from JAWMAG010000054.1 coordinate 16,153,165, forward strand.
TAGCAGTGCGATTCATTCCTCAAACTCATAAGAATTGCATAAATTTATTCGCTGCCTCTGTGCCTCTGTCAGCGTCTCACACACAGTTTGCCGTCAGGGTTGCATTCATTAAGTGACAGTTGTCATGGCGGCGTAGTTTAGTTGGCGTTTAACTGTTTTACTGTTGCTGACAGTTGACTGTATGTAATTTAGAGTCTTTAGTGGAGGAAGGAGGAATGGAAAATGTATATAAATTTTATTTAATTTAATATTTCTTTTAAAGAAATTCATAAAATTGTATGAATGTTGAGAGGTAGCGGTATTTTTTATTTATTTTTTAAATTCTACTCAGCAATATGAAGTTGGCCGCCATAGCCGAGTGCATATTGCCTACTGTCATTGTGAGGGCCAGGGTTCGAGTCTTGGCTCCAGCAACATCCTAAATTTTCTAACTGCGGTCGCCCCTCGATAGGGAATGTCAAGTCCTCCTAATGAATTTATAAAAAGAAATGAAACCCTCCTCATAAAAATACATCAGCCGTTCGGAGGCGACCTAGTAGAAACTATAGGTCTCTCCATTTGTTGGAAAAAAATATCGAGACACAAAAACCCTTGAATTGGAGGAGGAGCTCGGCCGAAAATTGCTTCAGCGGTTACAAGGCCCCAATATATTAAATGAAATAACAACAACATATTACAGACGTGCGCAATCCTCGTGCGAAAGCTTGGGTCAGAGTTAGAAGCTTCAGTGAAGCCTCTTCGACGTATTCGGCTTAAGGGTATATTGAAATCGAGTGTTGTTTTTGTTTTTGTAACCGCAAAAAATTTACTCGAAATAGGGTTTTATGGAATATTGCTGGATTGACAGGCCATGACCAAATAAAAATCCGGGTCATTCTGTTAAAAAGGCTCGAATTTCGTGGAAACTATTGGATTTAAATCCACAGGTTATTTCTTGAGCCACTAAGCCGTGGGGGGTACTGACAGTATCTGAAACACCAGATTCTAGTACAAAAAAATCCATCAAGCTACGAAACCAAATCGATCATATAGTGATAAAGACAGTTGACATGTATTCATGGTTTTGGACATGCGTATTCACAAAGGATCAACTCGGACCATTTTCTGGTATCATCACTCCCTTCTAAGCAGTGAACAATGTACCTCACAAACACTCACAATAACAGCAGACAGCCCTGCAATTTTCCACTCGTCTTGTACTCTTGCTTTCTGAGAGCTCTTGTCAACAAACCGGTATAAGCACCGGTAAGCTCGACATAATAAGTTGCTCATGAAAATAGCTCCGATTCATACAAGCTTAGGACAATTTCGATCAGGAATGCCATTACAAGAACAGAAGCGTGAACTCTAATATGGTACCGAACAGTAAGCTCTGTTACTCATATTTTTTCGTCAACTGCACAGCTAAGTAATAATTATATTGAGTTTACTATGATTTTTACATAGCTCAGCTTTCAGGGGATAGCTCAACATAATCCAAGGATACTCTTTTAATTTTTTAGTTAAAGAAATTTGGAACTTTGGTGTGGAGCTCGCTTTGAAGCTTTGAGTACTTTCGGATACTTAGGACTGGAACTCAATAATTAGAAACCACAGAACTTTCACTTGAAGAAATGTTATGCCTCAAGCTGTTTAATGTTGTTTTGTCTTACACAGACGTTAACTTATTTAATAACAAAAAACCGTTTTTCAGATATTTTTGAACAATTACCAATCGTCAAAAGCCCAACCAATTTAGAGAAAGCTTTTGAGAACTTTGAAATTAGGAACTACAGAGCTTTCACTTGCAGCAATTTTATGAATATAGCTGCTTAATCGTGTTTGTCTTACACAATTGCCTAATATTTTAAAGACGTTAAATTAATTAATAACAGATATTTTTAAATAGTAGCCAATCATCAAAAGCTTAACCTATTTAGTGAAAGCTTTTGAGAACTTTGATAGCTGCTAAGGTTGAAGCGAAGCGAAGGAGTGAGTGAGTGAGACGGATATGCATTTATAAAGAAGCTACTACAAAATTAATAATTATGAACTACAGAGCTTTCATTTGCAGCAATTTTATGACTTAAGCTGCTTAATCCTTATTTGTTCTACACAATTGCTTAACATTTTGAGGTCGTTAAATTAATTAAAAACTAAAAAATTGTTTTTCAGATATTTTTGAAAAGTTGCTAATCATCAAAAGCTCAATCTAATTAGTGAAAGCTTTTAAAAACTTGGAGAGCTATAAAGATTGTAATCAGAAAGTCCCGAGGGATCTTGCCAGCTCTGAAAAATTGATCTTTCAAACTGAAGTTATGAAAGCTTTTGACTTTAAAGCTTTTATGAAGTAAAAAAATCAAATTTTAGTTAGCGTACGCTAATATTCACTTTTTCTCATAAATACATTTCCACTTAACGGTTTAAAATGTCACAGCAATATGTCATCATGTACTCTGCGTGTGGGAGACACTCCAAAAGCCATGACAACTGACTACATCCGAGCTGGTCAAACAGTGAGACAGAGATAAACAGCCATTTGGCGAGACAAGCCAAAGTGCAACAGAATGCAGATCGTTGTAATAGCTGCAAGCAAACACAAAAACAACGGAAATATTGTCAAAAGAACAGCACTCGACAATATTTATTACAAGTTCTACTGGTTTTCTTTTTTTTTTTTTGAGGAGACAAAAGGCAAGGAAAGCTAAGACAGCGCAAAAAATGTTTTCAGTGTCGAATTTGGCTGCCAAAATATAAATCACCAAAGAGATGATGGAAAAAATGTGACTTGGGAATCCAAGAAACGTGACGTAGTAAACGAGAAGTTTATGAAGCGAGCGACAGTGGTGATGAATTGAAGTGTATAGAGTATATAAAGGATAATTGAGGAGGTGGCTTACTTGTGCACATATATACACATATATATACATGTGTATACGAATGTATATAAAATATACTAAATATTTACTACAGTAAGGATTTTACTAGAAGTTGTTCTAGTGTTGGCACTCTCACGGGCTGAAGGACAACAGAAAAGCTATATGTGCGATAAGCGCTTATTTATATAAAGATAAAAACAGATAGCACTAGTACAGCTAAAAATAGGAAAAAAAGCCAAAAAAAATACCAAGTGACTCACAGTGAAGACACTCAAAAGGAGCCAAAAGGCGAATAAGTAAAATCTCCACAGACCGGAACTTGTGCAAGCTGAGCTTTCAAGGTTTAAGGTGTCAATGGAGTTGTCTACGGACGCTACGCCAAGTCAAGTGTGACGTGGCTACATAGTATACCTAAGTATATAGAGATAGAGTAGGTGATAAGTAAAAAGTGGAAAAAGTATAAAGCCAAAGGAGGAGCCAAAAAAAACAACTGCATGAATGTAACTAATGATGCTTTAGTCTTCAACTTCATTTTTCACTTTGGCTTTGCCAACTTTTTGCTATTCTGCCAATATTACACTCCTTTGATTTCGTTTCTTTTTCGTGACGCCTTCTTCTTTTTTCATTCATTTGACGCCATTCATTTTACCTTGACTTATCGTGGCGCATTGCGCAGACTGCTAATTGTAATTGAACTTTAATTCATTGCATTCATACATATATACATATACATATATACACTGACATCACATAAGTACATCAAGGTTCCACAGTTCATTACAGCTTTTTTCACATTCAGTATTGCAAGAACAGAGAGTCTTGTAGACGTGTGAGTGAGCGAAGGAGTGAGTGAATGAGTCGGAAATGCATTTATTTCTCTCCAGCAGCTACAATTAATCAGTACTAGTTTAATTGATTATCACAATAGAAATCAATATGCTCCCATTTTCTTCTTCTTCCTCCTCCTCTTCTCACACTTCTTCTTCTACCTTTTTAGATTTTACTACAATTTTTCCACTTCACTATTTAACGCTACCGTCATTGTTGGCCAAGCATTAAAGTCATTAAGTGGAAGTGTTGTAAGACAAAGTAGTTTTAATTGAGAGTTGAGTGTCTGTAATTGTGTTGCCGTTGGCAATTGATAGTTCTTTCATTTTCTTTGAAGGTGGAAAAAACTGCTTGTGGAAATTTACATTTCTAATTTCATGAGAAGATATGTAACTATTTATGTAGGAGCATGAGCGTACTTATCAATTTTTCAAAAAGCTTTTAGTTGTTCGAAAGTAAAATACTGAAAAGCTTAATTTGAAAAAAGCTCTGTTAAAGGGAGCTTTAGTTTTAAAATTAAAAAGCAAAATAACTGAAATTGTTATAATTGACAAAAAGTAAAGCATGCACAATCTTGCACCATAAAAGCTTTAAATAAGAACTTTTTACTTGAAAATTAAAAAAAGTTCTAGAAGAGTTTTTAGTACGAGTATACCTAGAGAAAAAGCACTAAAAAGCTTTATTCATATTTAAAACCTCTACAAAGAAAAAAGAGCTTTGAACTCTTAAAATTTGTTAGAGATTAAAAGTGTTGTATTTAGTTGATCGACAGCTAAACTTTTTAAAGCTGTCTATAAAAGTTAAATCTAAGGCTTAAGTTTGGAAAAAAATTGTTGGATTTCAAAAAAATAATTAGAATTTTTTCTTAAAATTTTTCTCAAAATTTTTAAATTAGTATTTCATATTTTTTATCATACTGTGTGGGAAAAGGGATTTAAATGAAAGCTTTGCCAAATGTTTAAAAGCGAAAGAATTTTGAAAACTCATATATAAAATTTCAAAATAGATGAAAAAACCTAAACGATCAAAAGCAAAATTCATGGAAACTTTATTCAAAAAAGTTCTTTAAAAGTGACTTTCAAATCATAAAATTTGTGATTTATAAAAAAAGTAGTTTTCATCGATAGCAAAGCTTTTAAAACTCTCAATAAAATATACCTTTAAAGAATTATTTATTAAATTAAATTTAAAAATTTAAGAAAAAAGCTATCTAATTAAGGAAAAGATTGTAGTAAGTAAATAAAGATTTTACTTGGAATTAAACTCGACTTACTTCGCCATAGTTTTAAAGTTGAAAGCCTCATAGCTTTAAGTTTCATTCTTTCTTTAAAACATTTTCACTACTAAAAAACTGCTTAGTGGCACTAGAACAAAGCTCGGTAACTATTGGAAATCCAAAATTTTCGATATGAATTGAGCTTTCTCTATGTGCGTTGAGCTTTTCCAATATCACACAAGTTCCGAAGCACACTAAATTTGATTTTCAGTAATACTTACTCTTTAAATCATTGAAAATACTCCAACCAACTAGTCTTAACCTTTCCAAATCAATCCACAAACTTTCCATCTCTTATCTACCTCTCCTCTTGCACATGAATCTATGCATAAAAGCTTTGACTTGCTGCTTCTTCTCTACTGTCTTTTATTTGAAACATTTTTTTCCTACAAAATCTCACGTGTGCTTTACATCTTCATTACGTATGTACGAACTGATTGGTCGAACATAAAAACTTTCATTTCTCTTTTCCTTTTCTCTATTTCTATTAACGATTGTGTCTGCCCATGTGGTTGCTCGGTCGGTGGGTTGGTTCTTGTTGCCGTTGATGTATTGCCCTGGGCCTTAGGGACTAAGTTGCAATTAGTTAACAGCTAATTGTTGAGCACAGGTGTGTAAGGTGTGGCAGCAAAATTAAAGAGTGGCAAAATTGTCTTGTGGCTGAGAATTTTTTGTCACTTTTTTTTGTCGAAGAATAAAAGCAAGTAAGTGAATTAAATTAACTGTGCCGCAATTTAAGAGAAAGTACTTCTTGTACATCGATATCAAAAATACCGGGACTTTACTCAATGACTAAGGTATCTTAGCGGCTCTAGAGACCATAAAACGTCTTCGTTTAATAAAACAAGAGGTGAATTAGAACGACACATAAAAATTACGCGATTTGAGAAATTTTAGAATCTGCGACCTCCAGAAGTAACATAAAGATCAAAGTGATAAAGGTTTGTTATTACGCGAGGAAGAGTAAGATCCTACTTCTTTGAAATCATCAGACGGTGAAAGGACTGAGTCCCCTTGAGGACTCTAAGAGGCAACACAACAGCATACAAAAGCACAAAGGAAGAAATCAAAACAATAGGGAAGATTTCACGCCATTTTCTTATGCACAACATAAACCTTCCCAACGCAACATTCGACACCAAAATGCCGCAGTTATCCAATTGACAACAAACAGCTCTGAGGTGAGCGACTCAGAAATCGTGCAAACAATCAGTACGGCTACTGACTACTTTGCAGTTAGGCGATTCTTTGTGAAGCCTTCATGCTTTTTCTCACTTTACTCTAATTACAGATACACTTTATTGTGATCCTTAACCTAATGTGCTACATGTTCATGACCTATCCGCGAAAAACCACCGCGTGAAGGCGAAGTTAAAGCACAGATGAGAACCAGCAAGAGTGTAGATATAAAGCTAAATGCCATGACAAAGCTATCCAACGTAAAGTATAGAGACTATGCGAAAGCACAGCAGAAATTAGAGTCCCAAGAACATACATAGATTGGTTCCAATAATCAAGGTCCCCCACAAATGACTACTCTTAAAGTGAGTACCCCTCAGTTAGTCAACATTCTTCTTGAGGTAGAAAGCTGACTGCTCTATATCGATTAAGATCGATTATTAAGGGTTATTAGCGGCTTGCGTGAATCGGAGGAAATTCCCGAAGAAAGGCCTCGGTGTCTAAGTGATTGGCAAGAGCGCTGAAATTCTTCCGCCAAAAGACACTGACTTCTTTCCGCGGTAATCCTTTTCAGGACACGGGGTTTTCCGGAAATATCTCAACAGATTTGATATGTCGAGAGCGTGTAGAGGATGCGGGGCACGTAATGTTTCGTTATATATCTGTTAAGACACCAAGATCTTTTTCAATGGAATTGCAATTTACTGGCCTTCACATCGAATTTTAATATGATAAGAAAACATGTTAGTTTGGATCGAAAACTCAATTCTTTCCTTCCGCGCATAATAGCCTACCAGCAGAGTGGACCTTACACAGTCTTTTCACCTACCCTTCATCGTCGACGACATGTGACAACGAAAGCTTTCCGTCCGCATTAGAATATGGTGGACCGGAGACTAGGCCTCGCCAGGTATGTAAATCGTTTATGATTATATTATAAAATGTTAGAAGTGAATAGCACCGTTCGGTAACACGAAAGAGTTGATATGCTTACCATAATAATCAAACCCTCTATCAAATTAAACCAATTCGTAGCGCTTATAAAGCCGAGCAATGGATGTATCCTTTCACCCAATATTTCACTTAAATCTCTAAAGGTTGCAGCTCCTAGAGTCTTCAACCTACGCCTCCAAATTGCGAATCATTGGCAGTGAAAGTGTCTTAAGGTTTTCTACCTGCCAACTAGTAATGCACAAAGCCATTTGATGGTACGCCTAGCCTCTCTGCATGCTTGCTTAATAGATGATATTCCCATAGAAAATTTTTCATGGTGGATATTTAATTTCTTTTCAGCGGTTTTATAAAAACTAAGAACTCTTCAATTTTTGTTAGCATCTAAGGTGAATAATTATCTCATAGTGAGCTTAACGTTAAAGAGCGGAATGTCCAAACTTTTCAATGATGATCACGTTCGCCTTCTCATTACCCAATATCTTACAGTGTTCCAGCACCCACACTAGGTTAAAGGAGATCTGCTTAATCAACGTTTTTAGGGATTTGCGGCGATTCTCTATTATTTCCGATTGTGTTACCAAAGATTCAAGGGCTCTTAATTTGGCCTGTCTATCGGAAAATATATGGATATGTCCAAAATTTCCTAGCAGTACATTTAAACCTATACAATTGACAGCCTCATGTATGTCCATCGGTTCCACTTAAAAAACGACAGAGTTATCTGGCTAATGTAACGACTTGCTAATCACAAGCTCTTTTGACTAGTTACCACCACCACCGAACCTGCTAACCTGTTAGCTTCTATTGCTTCGGGAAGTCAGTGAAAATTTACTATGTACTATTACCGTTAGATCATCAACTCTCATGACTGCCCGGTCTATGCACTGGACTTTATCCGGATTTTATACGGACAAAAGTTGTCTCTCTTTCGCCGTTCTAACCCCGTTGAGGTCAACAGGTAGCATTAGTCTAAGTTTATCAACGAAACAACACTCCGCAGCAGAGTTGCTCAAAAATTCTACTCATCAAAGCTGACATCGACCATAACCCGATGGATCCGATGGTTTACTTCTGTTGTGTGTGTCATAAACGACTCCACTTCGCTTAGATGCAACCTGTACAATGCTTGAAGCCACCTTTAGTCCTGCACGGGACTTAGGCCATTTAGAAGGTGGTCCATGCTTTACGTGGAACCATGCTACAAGCGCTCAACTACGCCCTAAGCCTTCACGGCTTGTGCCTATTGCACATTTGCCCACTTCGGATAACCACCGCCAGACCTCTACGGTCCCACGGAGCTCTTTACAGCATAACTCTCTTTTATATCGAATCATAACCCAGCAAATTAATGTTTTTTGTTCACAAAAATACTCTCCCAAATCATTTTCCTTAAAAACTGTGTTCACACCGCCATCAACATTTAGTCACCAAAGCCTAATTCAAGCCTTGAGCCAAATTACTTCATGGTTTTTCTGCACTTTTTCCCTAAAAAAACAATCCGGAAATGTGTTTAATCTGCTGCCAAAATAAAATGTCAAGGCAGCACTTAAAAAATTATTTGTAGGCGGGTAATTACAATAACAAAAGACATTATTTATACAAACATACATATATGAATGTATGCGAAATTATGCAAATTGATTGCGAATACACATGCATACATAAAGGGTGATCCATTTCGAGGTTCTCTATTTTTTTTAGAAAAAAACTTAGAAAATTCAAATTTAATGGGGAATCTTTATTAGCATTCAAATGTTATCTTTCAAGATCCGAGCCGAGATCACGAGCTCTAATTTCGGGCATTAAATAGTCGTTATCATGGCGCGATAAAAGCCACCATTTACGGTTACGTTCTCACCGGCATCATTTTTGAAGAATTATGGACCGACAATTCCACCAGCCCATAAATCACACCAAACCGTTGTTTTTCTGGATGAAAAGGCAGCTCTTGAATGGGCGTCATCGCTGAACAAAATTTGACTCGAAAACGTCGGACCTTCTTGGAACTTTTGAAGATATCATAGAGCGTGTCTATTATTATAGAGCGTGACGATTATTAATACCTTGGAATTTATTCGTAGAAGGTGGTACAGAGTGACCATTCCATTTGTTGCATTGGGAATTCATTAATTTAAGTTTATTGCCTCACTGTTCACCTGAGAATTGCACTTATGCACATAAGCATACCTTAAATAACAGGAAGCAAAAACTAATGCCTAAAAGTATGCTGTTCAAATTGGGCTTAGGATGATTCATGCTTAAACAGAGCAAAGCGATGTCGCTTGGTATGGTCAAGCGGCTTCAGTTCTTGCACAAGCTAAATTTTGATCGCTTTCAATTTAAGATCTCGACGTAAAATGCGCCAAATAGTTCCATATCTAGGTCCGACAACAACAACAACAATACTAAACAAAAATAACCTGACAGCTTGTCGCGACTCACGCGTGTTCTCTCAGAAAAAGTCTATTGAAAAAGGTACCTCTACTTGGATCACCCGTTATATACAAAAATACAGTGGTAAAGCACAATAATAAAATACAAATTACAAAGTCAAAGGAAAATCTCAAAAAAAACATAAACAAATCCCTACACAAAATTAAGCAAATTGAGGAAGGGTGAGAGAGTGGGAGAAGAAGAGAGAAAGCAAAGCAATAAACGCATTAGATTTATTGTAAAATGCATCGCCTTGTGGAAAGGAGTCGTTCTCGTGTTATGCTAAAATATGAGGGCAGCGCATGCAAAGTCAACATCAAGCACACGCTTACATACATACTCGTATTTACGAATGCATAAGTATTTGAAGAAATATCACGGCCTTGCCACAAACAGCCATACTACACACACACACACACACACACACACACATATATACACGCACTCAAACACTTCCTGCTCGCAATTTATTTGCATTTGGCAAGCGAAATTGTTAAGTAAAATTTTGCAAAATTTATTACCCCTCCTGTCGACTTGTGGTTCCTTCAATGGCTTCTTCGCCTGTTTATTCGTACATTTATTTACTACTCTTTACCGTTTTTTTTCGCTTTACCCTTTAAATGAATGGTACAAAGTTGCGCTACAAAGAAATTATTTTACTTGCCATTTGCAGCAAAACGTGCCATATACATATACACATTCATGTATGTATATATTCGTATAATGGGTAAAATTTAAATTTTTGCAAATTAACGAAGCGTGTGGTGAACTGAGAAAAACTCTCTGCAGCGAAAGCACAAAATTACGATTTTCATACAAAATGAGTCGCAGCCTAAATGCGCCTCGTCACGGCAAAATGTGCTTGCGATAATCGAATTTGAATGCAGCAATTCCTGGAGAAATAATAATAAAATCAGTGAAAGGTGTAGAATTATTCATATTTAATATGCTGCCAAACATGTGAGTACGAGTATGTACATGTGTTTGCGGAAGGATGTATGTGTGTGCGGTTTGAAGGCCACTATTTAACGCATAAATTAAATCGCTTGATGACTAAATTATAGCAGACGTTTACTCGACCAGCATGACTAGGCATGAGGAACTACGAGTATAAACAGAAACCCACATGAGATGACAGGCTCACGCTCAAACGTGAGTACCTTTTGAAAAAAAAAAAGTAAGTTTTAGATCAAGCTGATTAAGGCATATTTTGAGTACTTAAAAGCTCAGCAAGGATGTTTCAAATGGTTTTCTACTTGACTTGCACTTGAAAGCACTCATCAGCAACTAGTTAAATGGCTCAAGAGGGCGTACAGCATAGCGACAGCCTTGTTAAAATATGTTGGCTAAAAATCAAAAACAAAATTAATTAAGAGAGGCTAAGTCTCAAATGTGGACTTCCAAATTTAAGCAGAGATTAGAGCTACATTTCAGGCTATATTTTTTTACGTTGGATTTCTAATAGAAGCAGGTAAACTTACCATCTTCGCCAGTCATATACAGCCCTGCCAGAGTTGAGTGATCTAACGGAAATCAGCGCAGTGATTGACATGCCTTTCTTTGGCAAAAGGAATGATGATGAAATGATGGCGACCGTGGGAAAAAAATTTTAAAGAATGTCGACACAATCGCCCAACAGAGTTGGTAATTCGAACAACCATGGAATGGTTTTGCACCACGCTAATTCTAGTGAGTAAAACGTATCTCCAGAGACGCAGCACAGTACACACCGAAGACGCCATTGCTGCTGTGGAGCAGAATATCGAAGAAGACTCGAAAGAGTTCGTCCATCGCTCGCAAACTTTTTGGTAATACCCCCATCCACTGTATAAAATACCTATATTGAGGAAGGATCTTATTTTGCGCGCTTACTCGGGCAAAACTTGAAGACAACCGCCTCGCACTTTCAGTGAGTGGGCCCAAAATGAGATGGAAGCCGGTCCGGAATTTCAAAAAAAAATGTTGGAAGGAATCACTGATTCATATTTATTCAAAAATAAAGCCGGACTTAATGTTATGGGCGACACTATAGAGCCATGATTTGTCATTTTTTCGTGCCCGTTTTAAAGCATGTTGATGTGGGCGACTTTTGGTTCCAACAAGACGGCCTTCCATGCCATATATATATATATATAATTGGACATTCCCTGCCGAGGGGCGACCGCAATTAGAAAATTTAACTTAATTTTTTTATTTAAATTAATTTTCCATGACTTTTGGATGTTGTTGGCACTGGGATATGAACCCGAGCCTTCCGAATGTCAGTACGCAATGCTAACCACTCGGCTATCGCGGCCGCCATGCCATATACCAGTTGAAATTTGCCGGTTTTTTCGATAAATAAAACACTTAATTTTCAGAGGAATCTCAAAATTTTTTTATTCAAAGTATTGACCATTGGTTTCTACACATTTCGCCCATCTCTCAGGCAAATTACGGATACCATCCAAAAAAACCTTTTCTCTTTCGAGGCAAACCATTCGACGAGCCATTTTTCGACTTCTTCAAAATTAGCGAAGCACTGCTCTGCAAGGGAGTGTCCCATCGATGCGAAAAGGTGATAGTCGGACGGGGCGAGGTCTGGAAAGTACGGCGGATACGATAATATTTCCCAATTAAGTGCTTTTAATGTGTCTTTCACCAGTTTAACGGTATGAGACGGCGCGTTGTCATGTTGCAAGATAACTTTGCCATGTCTTCGGGCTCATTCCGACCGTTTTTCGATCAACGCATGATTCAAAATGATCATTTGTTGTCGGTAGCGATCCCTGTTCACCGTTTCACCAGGTTTTAACAACTCGTAGTACACCACACCACACTGGTCCCACCAAACACAGAGCATTGTCTTACGGCCAAAGCGATTTGGCCTTGCAGTCGGTGGGCCAGCTTCACCAGGGGAAAGCGATGATTTTTTTCGCTTCGGGTTCTCACAATTAATCCATTTTTCGTCCCCCGTGACAATTCGATGCAGAAAAGATTTTCTTTCAAATCGTTGAAGCAGCATTTCACAAACGGTTTTTCGATTTTCCATTTGTCTATCGTTCAGCTGGTGTGGCACCCATTTTCCATACTTCTGGATCTTTCCCATGGCTTTTAAAAGTTGGCAAATTGTTCCTCGAGTCACATGTAGTGTTTCTGCCAATTTTTGTTGCGATTGGGTTGGATCAACATCCAATAACGCCTGCAATTCCTCGTCTTTGAACTTTTTCGCTGCACAAGGATGTTCATTGTCTGTCAAATCGAAATCTCCACTTTTGAATTGACGAAACCATGTCTCACATGTTCTAATCACTGGAGCATGTTCACCATAAGTTTCTACCAGCAACCGGTGAGCTTCAGCTGCTTTTTTCTTTTGATGAAATAAGAAAAGCAACGAATGCCGCAAATGCAATTTACTTGGAGCGAAACTCGACATATTCACTGAGGTAAACAAATATGACGCTACTATTTTGGCGTAATGTGACTTGCGTATTTTTATAGGTTAATGTCAATAAAAAAAGATTACATACATGCCAAATCATATTAATAGAAATATGTATATATTGCTAGTGACATCTACTAGGAAAGGCAAACTGCAACTAACACCCCTGGTAATCAACGAAACAGTCAATTTAACTCGCGTCGTAAGCCTAAAGCGTGACCGCCACGAACGTGCGATTTAAGAACGCCATCGGTGGTTATATAGAATCGCTTACCACATATTCGTTATTGCTGCAAAAGTGGTCGAAAACTGAGCCGATTGGCAAGAATTTATTCGAGCCTGTCGCGCCGTAATATTATATAATGAGAAACCCTTATCCTTGTAATAAAGTTTTCCCATAACTTTAAATTACGAGTATATGAGTTTTCCTCTGCGGTATTCGCCGTTTCCAATGCTCAAAGGACCATAAATCGTTCACAAAACGTTACTTTCGAAGAACCACAGTGCCGCCTCATCGGATGCCGATATCGTCCACGCTTCTGCACCATACGAGTACAGCATGACAGGAATTATGAATGACTTGTTGATTTCAGTTTAAATTCGTCGAGAGAGGACTTTACTTTTCAATTGCCTACTCGGTCTAAAACAGCACCTATTGACAAGAGTGATTCTGCGTTCGATTTCAAGGCTGAGATTATTACTGTTGTTAATACCATTTCCAAGATAGCCGAAATTATCTGCGACTCTTACGTTAGGACTGTGAACATTGACGTCGTAAATGCGCCGACTGTTTGCTTGATGGCAAAATCGCACGATAAGGAGTCTGAAATATCGCATAGTATCGTACGGCTCGAACACGTCCTTGCCAATTCTGATTGCGCTTCTGGCGCTCTCCAGCGTCAGTTTGCATAGCCATATAGTTTTGCAGGAATACCAAATTTAGGCATAGAGACGTAGACGCAACTCCTTTTTGTGCTGTAGAAGGCTGCTTTATGGTGGATATACCACGTCTAAAGCCACACTGATAAGATCCAATCAACTTGTGGACAGGGGGCTTTAGTCTCTTACATAATACGCTAGATAGAACATTATATGCGATATTAAAAAGTCTCATCTCACAGTAATTGGTGTTGACTGTGGGGTTCCCCTTTTTATGGATTGGGCAGAGCACACTTAAATTCCAATCATCAGGCATGCTTTTTCCGGTCATATTTTGCAAAGAAGCTGATGCATACACCTTGTTAGGGAAAAGCGTTCCTTCCCACCTTACACCGATTACGCTCTTAGCATCGGTCACCAAACTTGGTCGCCGCATTTTAACATCGTAACATAATTTTCTATCGTAATTCATGCCCTTACATTTCGGCCTATTTCTTTATTCGTCTGCGAATGCCTCTTGCTCCCGGTATCTGTTCCACCCAGCACGTGTTATGGTCGCTTTCAGGGTTGCAAGACTGAAAGTCTGTTTTCTCTCCACTGCAGTTCGACATTCCTCATCGTACAAGCTCTTTTTATGACCCTTCCGAAAACCAATTGTTTCCTTAGTCGCGGTACGTAGGGTGTTTGAGATCTGCTATTGCTGTTGAGTGCTCTCAGAAAGCAAGTGAGAAAGTCGAGTAGAAAACCGTTCGACTTTTCGACGTCAACACTTCCTTGTGTTTGCTGACGGGGATACTTTGAAACACACAGCGGCTTCGCTGTCCTCCTGTCCTGTCCTGAATGAAAGCGCTCCAGATTGAAAGTATTCGATGCATTACCTGCTGGTGAAAGCAGAGGAGGAGGAAGACATCCACTCAGTTGGAAGGAGCAGGTGTAGAGTTACCTGGTTGCTCTTTATAATTCCAACTGGCGTTAAATAGCAAAGACAAGAACCAAGTGGCGCCTTATTTTTGACTTGGCTATAATCACGTAAGCGGTGATCATGCCAATGGAGAAGAGAAGAGGATATGAATTTTATTTCTTATCGTAAACTACTTGTCTAAAAAACATCCTTTATTTATACTACTTTCTCTATTTTACGTGTTTTATTAAAATTATTTATAATAATAATAAAATTTTTCTATTTGTTCTTAAGTTCAAAAATTTCTAATAATAAATTTTCTGCAAAGTTGCCTTTTGGATCAAAGTCTAACATCTAAGGTTACCAGGTTCTCACAATGAACATAATTCCTAAAACAACTAGTTTTAGATACTACACAAGCAAACATTCATACAAATACTGTATATGTATATAAATTTAAGCACTTCTCGGAATATTATATAAATAAAAACTGTCATTTTCTTCTGTTTAACTTTTTAAAATATTTATAACACAACAACAAAAAAAACAACAACAAACGGCAGTGACTAATTTAAGTAAGAAATGTAACTTTTATTTTATTTTGTTTAAGCTAAGTTAAGTTAAGTTAAAAGAAAAAAGTCAGTAGACATTTTGTTAAAAATTAATTGCAATCAAGTTTTCCAACATTTGAATGTTATAAACGTATACGTGCTTCAACATGCACTCACACACACACACACACATGCAAACAGACACACACTCATATATGGCAGTTAGTTAGTAGTTAGTAGCCAGAGTTAAGTAGAGAAACTTGGATTAGCCACACTTGAGCAATGTTGGAGTGTGTTGGGAATGCACTTTTGTGAAAAAGCATAGAAGCAGAAAAATTTCAACAATAGTCATATTGCAAATTCTCAAGAACTTTTGCCACTCTTATAGCAAACAAACACACACACACACATCCGCACACAAATCTACATATGTAGGTATACAAAACGCTTGAGGTGGGTGTGTTGGCATGACTTTACTAAGGAATAAAAAATAAAAAAACAAACAAACAACATGCATAGTTATAGAGTGGAGTACATATGTATCTACATATACCATATGTAACAAAATGTAACCAATTATATTTGTTAGTACATATTTTGAAATATTTATACTTCTGTTTGGGTATAGGTATATGTATGTGCATTTGCCTTAGTATGTAAGTAAAAAAATTCGAGTATAACTTGGAAGACATTCTAATCAAACAAAAAAACATGGATTTTACATATAACACATTGTTGTGTAACACATTCGTTCTGATTCATGTTACCGCAACAACAAAGAAGAGGAAGATTCAGGAAATTAAGTAGGGTAGTGCAAATTTCGGTCGCTTTAAGAACTAAAAAATCGATGGACTAAGTTTTTAAGAAAGTTTTGCCATGGACTAAAATCGACTAATATATACAGTCTAAGCCGCTGATCCCAGATATTTGATTCTTGGAGGGTGTATTCGTCCGATATGAAATAATCTTCCTTGGGGTCCACTCTGAAGTATATTTTTAAATCCTTTGTTTTATATTGAAATTATTGTAGAAGTAGCTTCCGGCCTAAAATACCACTGGGTACATTTTTTCATCCGGAAAGCGGGCCTGAGACTAATCTAAAATAAAAAACCTTTGCACAAATTACCATACTCTTGGGTCTTAAGGCTTATAAAGTTCAGTTAACAAAATGAATCTAGCCGACCGATCATCAGCAACCTCATGTCTTTGCTGATTGGGTACTTGAAATGCATGAAAATGATTTGGAGTTTCATCAAAGAATCAGCTTGACTGCTGAAGCTCATTTCCAACTCGATGGATACGCCAACAAGCCCAACTGTTACATCTGGGGTTCGGAAAAACCAAGATTTTTTGTTGAAATGCCTCTCCATCCTCAACGTGTAACTGTTTGGTGAGGTTTATGGTCCGGCGGGGTCAGAGGACCTTACTTTTTCCAAAATCAGGCTAGACCAACAGTTATGGTGAATGGAGAGATTGATTAATGATTTTTTATGGTCGGAATTGGATGATATTGATCTGGACAACGTTTACTTTCAACAAATTGGCACTACGTATCACACAAGCAACGCAACCATCGATCTTTTAAGGGAAAAATTTCCGGATCGAGATATATCTGGAAGAGGTGATCGCAATTGGCCACCGAGATGTTGTGATTTAACGACTTGCGACTTCTTCCTTTGGAACCACGTGAAAGATAAGGTCTACGCCAACAGGCCAGCGTTGATTCAAGACATCAAATATTAAATTCGTAAAGCTATTAAGAACATACAGCAGCCACTTTACGATTTGGTGATGGAAAAGTTCATAAAAAGGTTACGGTACTGTTAGCTGATATCGCTTTGTATCCTCAGATTTTCGGCCGAGCTCCTCCTCGTGGTATGAGCCTTGATGTTTTTTTTTTATCAAATTGGTTCATTTAATTCGAAGCTGCCGCCAAACAGCCGACGAACAGGTTCCTTTAATTCGTCTCAGAAATACACTTGGTGGGCTTGACTTTCCCAGCCGAAGGGCGACCGTAATTAGGAAAATTTATTTTCTATAATTTTGAATGTTAGTCGAACCAGGACTCGAACTTTGGCCTTCAGAATGGCAGTACGCAATGCCAACCACTTCGCTATATTTATGAAATAAAAGTTAAATATAATTTTTAAGTATAATTCTCTAAGCAAAAGTTAAAGCAAAATGAACCATATGATTTGAGAATATATCGTTTCTAGGAAAGAAAGATAAGAACTTCAAATAAATCAAATCATAAATGCGTTATTTAAATTAAATAATAATCTTCTTCACTTTCCTAAGCAAAGTTCAATTTACTTTAGTAAGAAGCCGCTATAGAAATGTTCAAAATGTTCAAACAACCGGAAAAAATTCGTTCCCAATACACATAGCCGCATAAATCGTTCCGAAAACCTTTTCCTCGAAAACCCTTTGCATCAACTTGTCGAATATTATTAGAATTTGTGTCTCATGGGAATGATGAGTGACTTGTAGAATTTGATATTTTTCTTCTTTTAATTTTCAATTTCCCACTCAGTGCAAAATAACACCTGTTTACAAGAGTTAAATGCCAATGCTGGCATTGTTTTTGGTATCACCCCTGGTTCCAAGATAGACCAAAATGTCTACATCTTCAAAGTTATATGAGCGTCAATACAGTAGGAACCAAAACATGAGTGTACTGACTGTTTGCTCGATGACAGCAGATATTTTCTCTTATTCTCGTTCACTACCGAACCAATTCGCTCCTGAACCTCATTTATTATGCATCAGTTCACTGATGGTAGGTTTTAGTTTTTCCACGATTGTTAGGCGCTGTTATTTTTGAATTAGACACTGAAAACTTTTTTCCGCCTTTTATGAATAGTTCAACTTTTTCTATATTCTTCAAACTAGCAATTGCTATTCCAACTCCATCCTCGACTATAATTGTCATGGGGTGGAGTTTAGGATTCGCCATCTCCGGGTGTTTCACTTTCACTGCAGTTTAGCAGGCTGAAGAAGGTTTCCATCTATAAATGCTGTATTCCTTGGGCATCGAACATCAAATTACAGCAGCCACTTTCATGTACATGATATGGTATATAATATAAACTTTGGTTCAAGGTATGCTAGTACCAGAAACAGGGGAGATAGACCCATCAAAAGCCGTCTGTTCGTCTGTCCGTCTATTTGTACGCAAACTAGTTCCTCAGTTTTTAAGATATTTCAAACTTGGTACACAGATGCACTGTTACATTGAAAAGATCATTTATTGGAACCGAACAGATCGCAAAACTGTGGCATATATGGTAAACGACCTATTCTTCAGACTTGAAATTTTGGTTTACAAAGTCAAGTCACCGAAAACTATTGAAGTCGGAGGACTATATCATATAACCCCCATACAAATAATTTTTAAGATGTGATAATGAAATATTTAATCCTAAAATAAAATACCATAAATGTGAAATAAGACTTTCTAATTAATTTAATTTTGATTCTAAAAAAACAAAATATTTAAGTACATAATACAAATATTAAAAATATCTGCGCCCAGAAAAAAATTTCGAAAATAAAATATGGCAAAATCTCCAACTGTGCATAGCCAAAAGGGACAAGCAGACAGCCAACAAACTCAGCGGGCAGTTTCACCAACTATGCTTATATAATTGCAGATATGTTTCTGTTTATATTGGAATATGTGCCTCCATCTACGAGTATGTAAGTATGAAGACTTTACAGTTCAGCTTGCAAAATCAAAAAAATCAAAAAGCAATAATTTAAGATCTATAAATTATTAAAGAAGAAAATGAAATAAACTGTGAATATTTTAGCATAAAATTGCTGATAGAAGTTTAATGAAAAATAATTATAAATTTAGGTTTATTTTATTTGTATTTATATTTTTTTCCCTATTTAATATTTTTAAAACTCTTTTTTCACAGCAAATTTTGCATACTGGTGCTAACAGAATTTTCGTAAAATGATTTAAAAATATTTCGCCTACTTTTTGAATAGAAAATTATTAAATTTTATAACAACGCCAATGTTATTAATTATATTAAAAATTTCATTTTCCTAGCTTTGTGTTAACCAACAAGCTTATAAAAATTTCAAATTAATTATTCAAAATATTTTTGTACTTTTTTGTTATAATTTAAAAAAAAAAATATAGTTTTATAAAAAGAACCCTTTAGTGCAAGATTTTAATTTTATTATAAGCCATTTGTTTTTTTTTTTTTTTGGTTATATTTTTTTAAAAAATCGAGTGAACATTTTTTGTATTTAATTAAATTAAAATTCATACAATTTTGATCACTAGTGTAACTTTTTATGTATGTATGTATTTATATTTACATATGTTTGCGCTTCACAAAAATATTCTATATTTTATTAAAATGAATGAAAAATGATTGACAACAGCATGTGGTCCACATCACTTTACTCAAACATAAACTCACACAAATTTACACACATGCAAACATCTCCATATACATATGTATGTACATACATATTTTACTTTGTGGCACTTGAGTGCTTGCAGTAAACGATCAAATGACGAGTAAATAAGCATGCAACCAGATAGGAGTGTATATGCATTTATATGAACATACATATATACGAGTACATATATAAATGTAATTGTATGAAAATATGTATAAGAAAAATGTGTGTGTGTATGTGTGCCTTTTTCACATATTTTTCACATTGCAAACATATCACTTCACCACTACATATGCATAAACTCTCTAGTTTAGCCACTGTTATTTTGTTTTTGGAATGCACACATACACACGTACCTACGTGCATACATATTTTAGCATATGCTGAAACCCTAACTTAAAACTTTGATATATTTGCTAGAAAATAAAAATAAAAAATAAAACATAAAAAAAAGCGCAACATTGCAAGAGCTTCTTCATCTTTTTAGTATTTTATATTTCATTTTATTTATTTTGATTTATTTATACGTATGTATGTACATATACTCGTACATACACTAATGTGCATTCGTATGCGTGAGTGATGCCAACTCTTTTATTGTTGCATGCGGTTTACCAGTTGCAAAAGTGCAAAAGTTAATGCAACATTTTCAATTTGGTCTACAGTTACAAAGCAATTTGCCAACAACAATGAAAACCAGTAATAACAACAACAAAATACCAACAACCAGTAGCCAGTGAAATGCAAACTCCGGGATTCTAAGAAATAGTAGGAACTACATACACGTACGAGTGTATGCATTTAACTATATAGAAATATTCATAATATACAGCAAATGTAGGTTTGTGTGTTTGTATGTACCTAAACACATGTATGCATTCCTTTTTTTCAGACTTTTGTAAGGCTTCAACGTAACGCGCACATATAAATTTTGGAAATAACTAAATACATTTGCATGTACTCGTATACCAGGTGTGTTAGTTGAAATCTGCCGGTTTTTTCGATAAAGAAAACACTTAATTTTTAGAGGAATCTCAGAATTTTTTATTCAAAGTATTGACCATTGGTTTCTACACATTTCGCCCATCCATCAGGTAAATTATGGATGCTATTCCAAAAAAACTTTTTCTCTTTCGAGACAAACCATTCGACGAGCCATTTTTCGACTTCTTCAAAATTAGCGAAGCACTGCTCTGCAAGGGAGTGTCCCATCGATGCGAAAAGGTGATAGTCGGACGGGACGAGATCTGGAGAGTACAGCGGGTAGGATAATATTTCCCAATAAAGTGTTTTTAATGTGTCTTTCACCAGTTTAGCGGTATAAGATGGGGCGTTGATAACTTTGCCATGTCTTCGGGCCCATTCCGACCGATTTTCAAATTGATCATTCGTGGTCGATAGCGATCCGTGCTCACCGTTTCACCAGGTTTTAACAACTGGTAGTACAGCACACCACACAGTTCCCTCCAAACACAGAGCATTGTCTTACGGCCATAGCGATTTGGCCTTGCAGTCGATGGGCCAGCTTCACCAGGGCAAAGCCATAATTTTTTTCGCTTCAGGTTTTCAAAATAAATCCATTTTTCGTCCCCCGTGACAATTCGATGCAGAAAAGATTTCCTTTCGAATCGTTTGAAGCAGCATTTCACAAACGGTTTTTCGATTTTCCATTTGTCTATCGTTCAGCTGGTGTGGCACCCATTTTCCATACTTCTGGACCTTTCCCATGGCTTTTAAACGTTGGCAAATTGCTCCTCGAGTCACATGTAGTGTTTCTGCTAATTTTTGTTGCGATTGGGTTGGATCAACATGCAATTCCTCGTCTTCGAAATTTTTCGCTGCACCAGGATGTTCATTGTCTGTCAAATCGAAATCTCCACTTTTAAATTGACGAAACCATGTCTCACATGTTCTAATCACTGGAGCATGTTCACCATAAGTTTCTACCAGCGACCGGTGAGCTTCAGCTGCTTTTTTCTTTTGATGAAATAAGAAAGCAACGAATGCCGCAAATGCGATTTACTTGGAACGAAACTCGACATATTCACTGAGGTAAACAAATATGACGTTGTTATTTTGGCGGAATGTGACTTGCGTATATTTGTAGGTTAATGTCAATAGAAAAAAATACATACATGTCAAATCATAGAAATTTTTACATATTGCTAGCGACATCTACTAGTAAAACCGGCAACCTTCAACAAACACACCTGGTATTTATGATTTCATACGTCTATATGTACATATGTACATACAGGGTTTTCCAATAAGATGTGTTGTTTTGATATTCAAAAAGATAAATGATCTGATGCGTATTTTCAATGTAAAAAGGATTATATGCCATTAATAACAGAAAACGCTTACAGGACCGTATCCTTTTTATGAAATATTCCATCACCAAACCGTAAAGTAGCTGCCGTATGCCCTCAATAGCTTCACGAATTCTATCTTTGAGGTCTTAAATAGAATTTGACTTATTGGCGTAGATCTTATCTTTCACGTGGCCCCAAAGAAGGATGTCGCAAGATGTTAAGTCATATGATCTCGGTGGGCAATTACGATCACCTCTTCGAGAGATAACACGGTCTGGAAAATTTGGGCTAAAAAGATCGAAAATTTGGTTGCCAGTTCAATGTCATCAAATTTCGAAAATAAAAAACATTAATCATTTCCCGATACTGCAATCCATTCACTATAACTGTTGCTTCAGCCTCATTTTCGGAAAACTAAGGTCCAATAACCCCGTCGGAGCACACCATACAATTACACGTTGAGGATGGAGAGGCATTTCAACAATAAATCTTTATTGACGCAGCCATCGAGATGGAAATGTGGCCACAAGAAACAGTCAAGTTGATTTTCCGATGAAACTCCGGATTATTTTCATGCATTTCAAAGACCCTATCAGAAGAGACACACCATGATGATCAGCCGGTTGGAGTTCTTACATTAACTGAACTTTATAAGCCTGAATACCCAAGTCCTCATGCAATAAGTTCCAAGGAATGACGAAGATTGCACAAACCTGGGTTTTCTTCACCACCTGGGGCTACAGCAGCAATATTCTGAGTTGTTCTTGAACGAGGTACACGGATATTATTCTTCACATCACTAACTTGTGCCAGTAGCTAAATCAAATCAAATCCACAAATATCTGTATTGCGGTCGAACGAGGTGCTTCACGACGACCGAAAAATGCTTTAGTTTTACGAAATGTCTCGGCCAGGCTTTAATCATTTTCATAGTGAATTTTAATAATATTAATGCATTGTTGAAGCATGTATTGTTCCATTTTTATTACGGATGTAGTTTTTACTTGTCAAATGTCGATTGTCAAAAAATTACAGCTTCAATGGTGACATATATAGGAATAACAGGCTATTCAATATAATAACTCTTATTATAAATCCCTTTATAATATGTACATATGTACGAGATAAGGCACACATTCGTTTTATGGACTATGACTGAAATATGTGAAAAATGTTTTTTATACTTAATTATTAAGCAAAACTAAATCACTAATGGACATTGCAAAAATTCACTGAAATTAGTGAAGCTGAAGTTTTCAACACAAAGCATTCATGTTTGAATACATGTATTTACATATGTAGGTATGTAGAAATTATAAAATTAGAATGAACACAAATTTTTGCACAGTTTTTGGAATTTTTTTGGAATTTTTTTTTAGAAATAAAATTTTCAAAACAGCGAAACTACGCGTTTGTAAATTAAATAGAATTTTCTACAGAAATAATATTATTATTATTAAATTTATTTAATTAACTAGTGTAAGCTTTGGCGTGAGAACTTTCCACTCCAAAATACAATATTTATTGTGTCATAAATGTTGGTGAAGACCTAGGTGTAGCACGGACAATATACAGCAAAAATCAAAGAACAAAAATCGTAACTTCCACGTTAATATTATTGCAGTTAATAGACTATTTTACTATCATTAGGGAATAAAGATCAAAAAGAATACTGCTAACTCCCCCAGCAGATTCCAATTGCTTCTCACTATCAATCACTATGGCGATTGTTGGAACGTACTTCCTCAAATACTCATCCTCCAGGAGCTGCGGTACCTTAGTAACTCAATTTTTAGGTGGATAATAAGCACACGAATATTCGAGAAAAGTACAGCATTCACCACCTAGTTAGCCGAAAATTTAAGATATCCTTCAGAACACTCACACACTAATCTTCCACAACATTCGGATGTTGGAACTCCGAAATTCGACCCGACAAGTTGGGAATCGGACAGTATCAGCCATTAGATAGAGGCTAAATTTTTGGATAGTTATAACAAAAATATCTTCTTTGCTGTGACCAAACACTATTTTGTTGTCGTACGGTAGCCGTGCTCGTAAGTGCGTTCTAAGAATTCGTAGAAAAAATCTTTGGTTGCATCCTCCTTGTCAATAATTTGTTTTGAATGAAAGGACTCGGTGACTGAGTACTGAGTTCTTGTTTCGAACAGAGACGAGGTGAAAGACTTAGCTTTAACGGCAACATCGACCAACTGGGCAGTGGCACGTTTCCAATTAAGAGACCACAGAATTTTGTATTTCTTTCATTGGAGCTACTTTTTATGTGCTGGGTCCGAAGCCCAGCCTCGTCAGGTGAAACGGGAATTGGTTAAAAAATATACATAGCAATTATAATTTGACAAACCCTTAAAACAAATAATGTTAGAGTAGCTTCTCTGAAGCTTCTTTTAACTGCTGAAAAAATCTATAAAGCTTCTATACACATGCATTTTTCCAATAGCCATGGATGAGATGAATATGCCTTTGGCTCGTTTTCATTTAATCCTAGACCAAAAGACTTTGCCTTGGGTATCTGCTTAATTGCTGCTCATGTGCAGAGGCTCCTAGCACTAATATTAGAGCTATTTGTAAATTGAAAAGGGAAGTTCTCCTCTTCAAATACCCTGGACTCTAGCAAATGTATCGTGGCTTTGCTTTGAGCACTTTCTCAAGTATTTATTATCCTATAATTGTCCTACTTAACCTAACCTATACCACCCAACTGCAGACGAGAAAAACTGGTCACTCTCTTTCTGAAAGTTTGTAGAAGACCCATTACCCATTGGAAAATGAAGCAGAATTCAGAATATTGTGCATGGTGGATACGTTTGTTCGATAAATAATCGTTACGTATGATGAAAGCTACTGTTATTTGGAAGTAGCAGCTGAAAAATATCTGTAACTCTAATTTTGGAATGCGAAATATTGCTTCAAATATTTACCTGTTGAAATAATTTTTTTAAATGAACTAAGATCTTTTCGATTGCTAATCATTCATATTTTTGAATCAAAATTATAAACAACAGAAAATACTTTCAAAATTCAAAATTTTTCTATAAAGCTGAATTAATTTACCAAACTATCGCCAGTTTCCGCACTTAAGCCAACTGTGTGGGGGAATCGGCAGAGGTGTAAAAACCAAACGCGTCACGGAGCTGCACTTTTAAGCAGCATCTAACACGAAAAGAGCTTTACTTGCCAGCCGGCAGCACGCTAACCACAACCACAGCGAAAAGACAATGCATATTCCATGCCCCATTAAGCTGGGTGAGCCCGATAGCCGTGAAAATGACGCAGCTGCCTACTCCGCCTACACGCGCGTACTCGCACAGGGACTGCTAATGCTCACCTATCATTGGAATCGCAACAATGTGCCATCCGCGTCACGTTTCCGATGCCAAGTAGCCGCACCTGGACCACAGACGCGTCACAACCACCGTCCTAGCTCACCGGAAAGGCAAAAAAGTAGCGGACGACGGCTACTACTACAACAAGGGCAACGAACGAAAATGCAACGAGTGAGAAACTGGTTACGCGCGAATAAGCGATATACAACTGAGCGGCCACCGCAATCGCCACAAACGCCACAGCTGGAAGAGGTGCACGCAACGGTTGGCGATGGACCGAGAATTACGCGCTAAAAGCAGCGGAATATGAAGTAAGAATTTGAGTAGTTTGATGTAGTCTCTACGAGGGTGAAGCAGCTAACAAAAATACCGAGAAGTATAGCAAGCATGCAGGCAAGTAGAACAGCCGAGAAGTTTACAGCCATTAAATGAGCTCAACCAGTCGTATGCGCAACCTTGCACTACAAGTGCACTGCTGTGAAAAAGTAGTTTGAACGTTCGCCAGCAAAACTGAAAATGAAAATGGAAATGACAAGAACACTACACTAGGGAATAAAGGATTCACTCTCGGCCGCTGCTGCCACATCCACAGCAGCCGCTGCAACAACAAAACCACAGCGTGAAGCAGCATCAGCATCGTAGCAGTAATCCCGAATGGATTTGTGAGCATAAAAATAGGTTGCTTCACTCCAAGCTTGAAGTAAAATTGTCTATCTTTCTAACTATAGGTATGCGCATCTGCATGCACTAGATGCTAATTGGAAGAAAAAGCTTGTTTTGGAAAGTTTCATGTATCTAAAAAACACTAATCACACCATTAACCAATATCCTCAAAAGCACTATAATTATTATAACTTTAAAAATAATAGAAAAAAATGAAAGCGAAATAAAATAAATAAATAAATTTAAGTTTCCTATACCTAAGCGACAGATTTGGAATAATTAGGCGACGGCGAGCGGCTGCGATGAAGCAGCAGCTGCAGTATAAGCGCCTTACAACAGGAATTGCTGACGACACACCAATAGCGAACATAAATTTGGATAGTCCTCACTTGGTTTTTTCTACTCTATATACTTTATTTTATTTTATACTAGCTGACCCGGCAGACTCCGTACTGCCTCATCGATAAATAAAAGACCTAATCTTTTGTATAAAATGATTTTAAAACAAACAAATCGAATCCGTATTTAATAAAAAAGCATTTATTGAATAAAGCCTGAAGTTTTATTATTATTTTCGATACATCATGTTGCTTACTTACAAAACAGAGTTTTCCTGAAATGCTGGCTATTTATGAGGTTTAAATTTGATATTCACAGACACACACTGTTAAAATACAGTCTGTTAATTAATTTAAAGCTTTCTCATAAACTATATTTTTTGTTTTGTTTTGTGGTGCGTAAATAAACAAAGAAGACGCTTTTCCGACGCGCGAACACGCGACGTATAATTGTCCATGCGCGAAACAGGGAAACTCCAAGTTGATTCCACAAACTTCTAACGACTGTCCTTGCGATTTATTTATGGTCATCACAAAGGCCAGACGTACTGGAAATTGTAAGCGTTTAAAATCGAATGGTAAGTCCGTTGGAATCATCGGTATCCGCGGGATCAAGACATCCTCTCCTTTGTATTTTCCTTTTATGATTGTCGCCTCAATGACGTTATTCATCAGTCTTTTCACGGCCAGTCTTGTTCCATTGCATAGTCGAGGTTGATTAATGTTACTTTTAACTGCAAATTGTGAGGTGGTAATCCAGGCAATTCCAGTGAATTTAAAAACTCAGTGGAATAGTTGACTACGTCATCCTGGTTTATTACGGTGTCGACTGATTTGAACGAAACCAACTGTACTGGAAGAAAATTCTGAATGATCGCATTAAGATTCTCGACATCTTTATTTTTCGCTGCTAATATTGCTCGTCCACCCAGCCAATTATGGTTATTGAACTTTTGCGCTATATGGTATCTGGGAAAACTCGCTGAATAAGCTCCACTTTTGAATCTGTGATGTGACAGAAATCTGTAGGTAATGTGATGAATCCGGTCGAGGTGTCCACTGCAACTTTATTATTTCCAATGTCTAACAACTGCTTCGCAAACACATTTGCAGTTTCATCTCATGTTAGTTGTTAAGTGGAGTGTCTTTACGTACTGCCACAAATTTGTTGATTTTAGGCATGCATTTAGTTCATCAGCAACAGTTGATCGGGAAATAACTGGAAGAGTCTGACGAAAATCACCTGACAACAGAATCATAGCCCCACCAAAAATATTTTGGTTGTCACGAAGATCTTTCAACGTTCTGTCCAGTGCCTCCAGTGACCTCTTATGGGCAATTGTGCATTCATCCCAAACAATCAATTTGCATACCTGTAGGATCTTGGCCATTGCGCTATTTTTGGCGATGTTGCAAATTGGTGTTTCGGTGATTTGCATGTTTAGTGGTAATTTCAAGGCAGAATGTGCAGTTCGCCCGCCTTCTAGCAGAGTCACAGCTATTCCAGATGAAGCCAACGTTAGAGCAACATCATTTCGCGATCTGATCCTCGCCAAAAGCAATGAAATTAAAAACGTTTTTCCGGTTCCTCCGGGAGCATCAAGGAAATAAATTCCACCAGATCCACTGTTCACAGCTTCTATCAAAGTGTCGTACGCAATTCTTTGTTGTTGATTTAATTGTGGAACATTTGTACGAACTGTTTCGGCCAATACTTCAATGTCGTACTGATGTTCTCTTTGCAACTCGTGGTTTAATGCATCGTGCATATGACGATTGGGTGCTGTCATTCCCAAACACGACAATACTTTATTTGCCATCAATAAACACATATCTTCTATCATGATCAATGTGTCATTGTAAATTTCTTCAGTCATTTGTAGTGTAGGATTCAAAGTTTGACGGCGCACACGATGCAAAACATCCTCATCTCTATACTTAACCCACAAATCTTTTTGATTCGAGAGGAAACATGTCGATATGAAAATCGCAAACAATGCACGAATTTTATGCGGCGATGAAGATATTACGGAATCCCTGAGCGTATCATCCCAGTGCGAATCGTTCTTAAGTGAATGTAATAGTTGACATGCCTCACGGTAAGTCGCACACAGCTGTCCATTAACTGTTCTCAGTTGTTTAAACGATGTCGGACCACGAACATTCACCAACAACAACCGCAAATAATAACATTCATCGTAAATACATTTGGATATCCTTCAACTGGTGTTCCTTGTTTTCGACGCTGAAATGATTTCGATGATGCGTTCCATGTGTAATAGCGTGGCATGTCAGCATACAGCAAAGTGCGAGCAAAATCATCAGTTTGACAGACTGTGAAGAAACTTGTTAATGTTGTCGACGGTGGATGTGCCGCCCTGTCTACTGCGTTAGATTCATTAAAATAAACTCGTTGACCAAATGGACTAATGTAGGGTATTTTTTATGTATCGCAAATGAAAAGATACGCCAAATAGCTTCGTTGCTACTTACATAGCGACCCATCTGGTACTGTGATATTTCATCATTTGCATTGGTTACACCGAAGACAGCCATATCACTACCTTTATTAACATATTTACATATGTACTTTATCGACTTCACAAAATTACAATATTCCACATTGATGTGAGTCTCAAAAGCTTCGGACAATATTGGCGAGTATGGCACAATCCAACGATTGTTTTGAGGATTTTCCCGGCAATTATTCGAATTTTTCTCACCTTTTAAACCTTCCCTAGACCTCCACGAATAATTAAAGACCAAGATAAGATAAATCCGTTCAGCCGTTCTCGAGTTTTAGCGAGACTAACGAACAGCAATTCATTTTTATATATATAGATTATTTTATTAATTTTTGTAACATTTTTATTTTAATTTAGTTCATTTATTTTTTTATTGTATTTTATTTTATTTTCTAGGTGCTTTTTCTGGTCATTGTTTTTGGGTTTTTGGTTTTATGGGCCATATATTTTTTTGGAAATAGTAAAAAAAAAAACATTTCAACAGAACAATGACCTGAAAAAGCATCTAGGAATTACTGAAGAGCATTACCGTGCGAAAAAAGGCGTTGCCGTAAAATGTTTGTTGATAAGTTCTTCGCAAAAACAGCTTCATATCTGAGCACTTAATCGTGAATATGTAGGTAAAAGGAAAAAGAGTGAAAAACAACAATAAATAAACACATAGGTAAAGCTTAGTGGGATACTCATTGGCTCGTGCTGTGTGCATCCCAAGTTCGAATCCAATTCAAACAAAAGTGTCTGGAAAAAAAAGATTGATGAGGAAACCTGGTGGTTTCCGAAATAGCAGCTTTAATTTCTATCGTCCAAAACTATTGTAAATTTTTCACTATTTCCAAAAAAATCTATGGTCTGAGACAATTCCATAATTTTAATTTATTTTAATTTATCTTTTTTTTAAGCTATTTTTTTCTTTCTAAGTTTTTTATTTAATTTTTTTTTTATTTTATTTTATCTCATATTTTTATTTTATTTTATATTATTTTATTTTGTTCTAATTTTTTTTTTATTTTATTTAAATTTATTTAATTTTATTTTTTTATTTTATTATATTTAATTTCGTTTCATTTTATTTTATTTTATTTTAAGTTAATTTATTTTATTTTATTTTTTTTTCATTTCATTTCATTTTATTTTATTTTAAACTAGTTTATTTTATTTTATTTTTATTTTTTTTTTTGGTTTATTTCATTTTATTCTTTTTTTTTCATTTTATTTCATTTTATCTTTTTTTTTATTTTTTTTTATTATGCATTATTTTATGTAATTTTTATTAATTTTATTTATTTTTATTTTATTTTATTTTATTTTATTTTATTTTATTTTATTTTATTTTATTTTATTTTTTTTTATTTTATTTTATTTCATTTTATTTTGTTTGAATTTTTTTATTTGATTTTATTTTAATATATTTTATTTCAGCTCATTTTGCTTTATCACTTTTTTAAAGCAAAAGTATTATTAAGTACTAACGAAGCGTGGAGTTCAGTTACTTCAATTATAACTTCAATAATATGAGCCATAATACATAACTGGCTTGGGACTGTTTTATATCTTATGCCCCTTCGTCTTATCCGAACAATGATCCATTCACAGTAACGGATGTGTCTGGAATCTTATAAACTTCATTTATGTGTATATGTTCATTTTTATTATATTATATGTATGTATATAAAACAAAGCAGACTTGTACTTCCTACGCTTTCATCAAACAGAACCACCTTATAAGCAGATAATTTTATTTTAATTCTCTTTTTATTTTTTCCATTCATACCTCCTTTTCACCGTATACGCAGTGCCACTTAAAAGTTGATCCTTTAGTATTTTACTTTCTTGCTTGTTTTCTATTTTTACTCATGCGTTTGTGTTTAGTATACCTATATGGTACAGATGTACATATATGTATGTATATTTTGACTTCACAATGCACTCAAATGTGAAATTTATAATGAGCTAAATAACGGTGTGTACTTTATTGTAAGTTTTCACTACGGTTTTGGAGTGTGCTTGAACATATACTATAAATGCATAATTTTCGTAATATTTTTAGGTACTTGTTTTTTTGTTTTTTTTTTTTTTTTTTTTTGCCCTTTTGCTAATGAACAAGTTTGTCGACACTTCAGCAACTTCTTTATGAGCTACTTAGTGGAACATGCGAGTTTTTATTTGGTACGAGGAGTATGCCGCGAAAACTTACCGACTGCAAGCCTAACTTATGAGTTTGAAAGGCTTGAGTAGAAATGTTATACCTGAAACTCACACTTGTTATAAATTTTTATGGGAATTATTTTTCAAGTTTTCATTTTTTGTGTCTTCTCAAGTGATGACTTAAAAGTTTACGAAAGTCTTGAAGTTGCGCACAGGATTCAAGGTTAACGGTTTATATAATATTTTTAAATATATATGTATAAATATAGTATATATCAGTGAAATAAAGATTATTATATAGATAGGAAGTAGTCATTTATATAATTATAAAGATTTAATTACTGCAAACCTCATTGGACTACGCACTTGGCTTATTTTTTTTTTAGTCTTCGTCTATTAATAATGCATATAATAGTAATAACTTCGCAGAGTATACATTTTTTGTCTCTTTCAAAAATAACGTTTTCCAATCAAATAGATTCTATATTATTAAATTTATTAAATAACTTTAATTATTAGATTTTTCTTTACTCTTATTCGTTAATTGCAATGTTGCCATTTTTCATCTTCAAAATTTTTCTTTTCTGTACTACTGTAGGGTAGCTTTCGCCTTTCGCTTTTCTTTGTTACTTGCCAATTTTCTTTGCCTTAGGTTATTGTTTAATATTATTTATGAAGCGTTGTGAATTTTCTAAGCCTTTAAATAATGATTCTTAGTATCTGGAAAAAGGAAAATTGGCAATTCCACGCTTCAGAGAACACTTTGTTATTCTATACGTGTATGCAGGCTTTACCAGATAACTATGCTGATGATATTTTTGCCGTATCCAACGTTGCCAATTTTCTTCGCAGAAAATCGTTTAAATTTTTTTTTCCTAGGCCGATAGCCCCAGCTGCTAGTTCCCTTTAATGTATTTTAATTATACATAATTATTTTTCATACATTTTTATAATTTTTATATGTACATATTTTGGTTTAAAATAAATTTCTGAATTAGCGCTCATCTCTGAATGACCGCCATCTTGAGGCAATCACACTTTAAAGGGTTGAACAAGTTAGGTTCGAAGGACACTCGTATAATCGCTAAAACACTTTTGCTAGAAACCATCACAAATATCTTATCACATCACATCTAACTCTCTCTTCTGGATGATGGCCAGTAGCATGGAGTTTTCTTTAGTGATTTCCGCCGGTCTCATGTTGTGTAAGCTTCTTGGAATGCGTGTTAATGCATTCTTCGATAGAGAAGTTTCTTTTCTTGAGAATATTCATGATTAGTTATTTGTAATAGTTCATACGCCAAGTTCTGTTTACAAATTCAATATATATATAAATAAATTGAAGCATAATATCCACTAACTATTTACCAACTCGTAAGATTCTGATCGAAGACATAAACTGTAAGTATAATATATAATGAAAAAATTTCGAGTCTATGACCACTTACCCACCACACAACCATAAATACTGTTACAGAAATACAAGGCACCATTTTTACCAGTAAATAAATTATCAAATAAGCCACAGGGAAATCAAAATAACCAAAACTTCAAAGCAGTAAATGGAAAAATTGGCAAAATTCTGCTACACACACCTACAAGTATTTTAAAAGTAAAAATATCAAAATTCAGTTTATATCGCATTTATACTTGCATTTGTACTGTTATTTAAGTGTTTTTATGTCCACTTAGTTTTTTATCGTTTTCTACCAGCAAATGCCAGCAAACTTAAAAGAAGGACAAATTTTTAATTTCACACAAAACTTGTTTCCTCGTTCAACCTTTTGGGAATGGTAATACGCTGTGAGCATTTAGTTGTGGATAAAAATGCGGTAGGCAAACAAGTGATTTTATAAAATACATAGTATAGGGCTATAAATTTCGTGGTTTCAAAAATACACGGCTTATTTTGACATCCGCAAAACTTAAGTGTCAAATCAAATATGTTTTGAAATTGTATTTTGCGGCCATACATACTATTAATGTTTGTTATTTTTATAGTGAGCTAAAAGGCCTGGTTTGTTTGTATGAATTGAATATTTTGTTATACAACAAAGAAAAACGGTAGAAGTGACAGCTGTTTTGTTTTAGTTAAAACTCAGGGAATTATGAAACTGGCTCACTTAAAGCTACTACAAAAATGGTGACTCAAACGTGGCCACGTTTTGTGCTTTCAGAGAAGATTTTGTTGCATATATAATGTCCAACTACTCAAGTAATTAGTAAATTTAAAAAAAAATTTAAGACACTGAATCTTTCACAGATATTGTAAGGCTTGAGCATTATCATTTTGATTGGTCCACAGCAAATACTGCCAGTGTAAGTGAAAGTCTAGCCGAAAAGCTCTTATGTCACATGGTGGAGTATTTTACACTTGATCATACTCATTATGAATTCCACGTGCATATACCTAAATTCCAGCTCATACAACCACTGAAGCCAGCTGACCATGCCGAGGGCCGTACATACGTTGATTGGGATGACAATTTTTTTGGACAAAAATTATATTCAGCGGCGAGGCATATTTCTCATTCGGGGGTTACGTAAATAACCAAAGTTATCGCATATGGGGCTCAGCGAATCCTAACAAAAAAATGTACTATCTGATGCGCTCTTTGGTCCAGAGGTGTTATTCGAACTTACTTCTTTAAAAATGACAACGGCAAGACTGTCACTATCAATTCGGAGCATTATAATCATATGATAACCGACTTTTTTCGGCCTATAATTGAAGAGCACGACTTGTACAATATGTGGTTTCAACAAGATCGTGAAACATTCCACACAACGAGAGCGAATATGGGTTTATTGCGAGAGAAATTTCCCTGCCGCGTAATTTCCTGTCTTGGCAATGTCAACTAACCATCGAGATCGTGCGATTTAACACCATTGGACTTTCTTTCTGTGGAACTACACAGAAGACCGTTCTTTTGCGGACAAAAGTCTTTGACTCTTTTACACTTGCAAACTACAATTTGTCAAATTATGGCTGAGCTACCGCACAATATGTGCCAAAAAGTGATCGAAAATTTCATCAATCACATCGAACGAAGTTTGCAAAAAATATCGAGGCAGTCATTCGAATGATGTAATATTTCACATATAATTTCAAGGCACAAACTTTATAAAAAAGAAGGAATTTCCTGAAAAAAAAACTATTTAAATGTATTTTACGTTTAATTTCAAAACTGAAAAGTAGATAACCCTGTATATGCCTGTACAAGTCTGACAACATATACATATAAGTATATACTCGCACAACTATGTAGGTATGTGTTTTATAAATTGGGACAAAATTACATAAAATAGTTTCGAAAACATTATATTACTCCCCGGAGCTTATTTAGCACTAAAAGGTTGCAAAACACTGGTGAACAGCGTAGAAGTAATCAAAAATCTCGTAAAATATACAAGCAACATATAAATATTTTTACTTTTATTACAATACGTTAACGCCATCGCATTGAAGTCTTTTAAGGAAATTTGTAGTTTCAAAGGTAAAATCGTAATAAAAGTGTGCTATTTAAGGAATAAATAAAAATATGCATGTCTTAACCAATAAATATGTATACAGCTGCGCATTTTATGTTGAGCGCTTGTTGGCATTAAAGTAACTACACACACTATTGTGGAATTTTTAATGCATTTATTTATTTTTTTATTGCCTCAATCTATAAGGAAATACTTCACCAATATAAATATTGACAACTCGTAGCTTTTACACACACATCAACTGGTTTAATGTACTGGAATATGATGAATCGACACTGTTTATGGAATATGTATGTGCTTTAAGTATTTATTTATAATACAATAAAACCAATTGTGGAGAAAATAGAGCAGCTTATATGTATTTGTAGTCCGTGAGATAGCTGGAGGTGTAAAACCACTGTAAAAATTAAAAGAAAATATGTTTTATTAGCTTTTTAATTTCTTTATCGTCTCGAGAATCAAGTCAATTCGAATAATAGTTTCGGAGGTGCAGGCTTGGTAAGGCTCACGCTCGAAGGCAGGTGGACTCAGCGCGTTATAACTTAAGCCGGGTTTTTACTACATTTTTTAGGTATAATAACATTTCAAAGAGAAAAACGTAGGGAAAATCCAATAACTTAAATCAATGGTTATTTTTTCATGGTCTAAAAATGAATATATCTTCCAGAGTTTGCCAAATACACCAGAATTCATATTTTAGGCATTCCCTATGTGATTCTATAGCTATTCTCATGTAGATTAATGAAAGAATTGTATATTATTTCCAATTCAATTTTGCACTCCATGAGCTGCGGGCTGCGGTAAAAACATTACGGAAATTTCTACAGTTCCGCAACTTTGTAGTATTTTTTTTTTTTTTTTTTTTTGATCTAAGAATTTTAATTCGATATAAGACATATAACTTCTCGAATCACTAATCCCTTTTCTTTCGTAAAAAAATGTTTGAAGATACGTGTATTTTATTTTGGCAGTGCAAAAGTACCACATATGCGAAGTTTTACTATGCCAGCACCATATCTTTTCACTGCTTCTATCCAACCAATCCGGAAAACCTCAAGTCCAATATTGAATACTTGGATTTTTCGCATAGTTTGGGCCCTAACTTTTTTGCTGATGAGAGATTGAAGACTACACTGCCTGCTCATTCTGAAATAATGGATGATCAATTGGTGATTGGACTTGTGTCTTTTTTTGTTTTTTTTTTTTGAATGTCACCGCTCGTTTTCCTCTCTTTTATGCGTAAGACATGAGCGTTTGTTGCTGCCATATTGTAAAAAATGCATGTAGCGGCATACTGAGTCTTAACTCTTATATGATATCTCCCATTAGTCCGTCCATCAGATCAAAGCCGGCGATGTAAGCGTTATATTTGTAAGTATAATTTGTGGATATTCAACTTCAATGTGTTACTTAATTCCACTCGAAATGAGGAGCCCACATAATCAGTAGAAAAATACCTTGATTTTTTTATGGCGCCATCGTCAGGCAGCTTGCTATTGGGGATACCATTTACCTGCACTGTGCCAACGCGCTAAATAAGTTAAGTTACGTATACGCTCTGGCATTGCCTTGATGCCTTGCCTATGAAAAAAGCTTAATGTCATAAAAAGATGAAATGGTTTTTTCTTCGATGACGATTCTGATTTGACTAAATTTTTTTTATTGCTACGACAGCAGGAGAAAAAAAGTCAAGTACCCAAAACAACTTGAATAGCAATTCACATTAGAAACGTCCATATTCCTGCACGTTGCAGATGTTTGTATCAAAAGTAACTAATGGCTCGTGTGATATGCAAGGCTTGCTTCATATGTCTAGTGAAATGGTATTTTAAAAAGTATTTAACAATATTTTTTTTTTCCAATGTTTGCGCACTTTTAACCTTTAATTTAATTTGTCTTTACCCCAGGTATTGCCGGCTAGCGCTTAGAGTATTTTGTTGCGGCTCTGGAGTTTTGCGGCAATTGCGGTCGTGTGCGGAGTGAAGGAGTGTAGGCTATCGAATGTGACCCCTAAAATCTTAGGGGTGTTTACAGTCGGAATTTTTTGGTCATCAACTTTCACATCGAGTTCTAGCCTGTATTCCTTCGTCCA
The DNA here is from genome assembly GCA_037013455.1 of Ceratitis rosa. NCBI lineage: Eukaryota > Metazoa > Arthropoda > Insecta > Diptera > Tephritidae > Ceratitis > Ceratitis rosa. The sequence goes on from JAWMAG010000054.1 coordinate 16,189,781, forward strand.
GCTGGTGAAGAGAGTAGCCGGGGATTTAGTTGGTTGTATTTTTAACTATCGTGCAGTGAAGAAGTGAGAATGGTCGGCAAGATAGCAGTTCACTTTTGAACAAAGGTCATCAATATCCTGGCCACACAACAATATCTTGCAATCATCGGCATACGAGGTTAGGGAAACTCCTTCTGGTGGAGGAGGGAGTTTCGACATGTAGAAATTAAACAGTAGTGGGGAGAGGATACAACCCTGCGGAATCCCCTTTTTAATTTTCCTAAGTTCCGAGGTTTCACTCAGGTAGCCCATGACCCACATCTGCAACACCGGTGGTAATGAGGATTCCTCAATCTCTCTCAAGGCAGCCGGTTCTACGTACCGGAGTTGACCTGGATTTTATCCGGCCAAGGGATGTCATCCTTTCGGCGACCTGACCCCGTTTAGGTCAACAGGTAAAATTAGTTTAAGTTCGTCATCGGAGCAATACCTCGCAGCTGGATTGCTTCAAATCTTTCTCATCAGGGCTGGCGTCGAAACCAACCCTGGTCCGACGGATTACTTCTGCTGCGTGTGCACTAGAAGACTCCACCACTCCTCCACCTCGGTTAGGTGCAACCAGTGCAATGGTTGGAGTCATCTTAAGGTCTGTTCAGGCCTTAAGACACATAGGGAGTGGACCACACGTTATGTGGCCCCATGTTGCCAGCGCCCAAGTGCGCCCCCAGCCACCACGGCAGTGCCTTCAGCACCCTTACCCACTTTGTGTAACCAGCAGACCTCCACGGTCTCCCGGAGCTCCCCGCAGCATGACTCCCGCCAACCCTCACCCCCCTCCCCTCCCACAACCAGCTCCTCTTCCTCCTCCCGTGCGAGGGCTACCCAGCAGTTCCTAGTCCCCCGCACAGTCTGTTCCGTGTGTCAGACCTTAGTACGTCGGAATGTGACCTCAGTCAGATGCAATTCTTGCTCCGGCTGGTGTCATTTTCGGACGTGCTCGGGCCTGCGCACCACCCGTGAGTGGAGTGATGCGTACGTTGCCCCTTGCTGTAGGAGTCTGCCCCCGCCCGTTAATACGACAACACCGCCAACCAACACCAACGTGCGGAACCAACCTCAGCGGGTATTACAGCAGCAACACACGTCATCCACACACCACTCCCTCACCCCCCGTATCACGAACGTTCCCCCGAGACGGTCCCAACTACTCCAATTTAACTGCAACGGACTCCAGGGGAAGATCCACGAGATAGTCGACTATATGAGCCGTGCCATGAGCATCTGTCAATTGCTGCGATCCAGGAAACCAAGTTGACCGCCCGCTCGGATCTTCTGAGTCGGGCCGGATACAACATAATCCGCAAGGACCGCGAGCGAGACCATGGAGGGGGTCTGGCGTTCATCCTGCACAACACCGTGCAGTATCGTCTCATCGATGGCGGCATCGACCGCAGGGATACTACCCTAGAATGTCAGGGCATATCTATCCGGTCAGGCGATGCCGAGCTCGAAATATTTAATATATACATTCTTCCCGTTACAAGTTGCCCAGTTGGATATAGCCCTGATATAGGTGCGCTACTCAGAGGCGAAAACCGTTTGGTTTTGGGCGACTTTAACGCGCACCACGATCTTTGGCATTCTAGCCGGTCAAATGACCGTAGAGGAATGGAGCTGGCGGAACAGATAGACGATTCTACATTCTGCACAATGAACGACAACACCCCCACCAGAGTTGTGGGTAATTGCCAAAGCTCGCCCGACATAACAATTGCGAGTGCTGGTCTGATAAACAGTATAGTCTGGCGACCTATACTGACACTAGCATCGGACCACTTACCCATACACATCTCGATTGACAGACCTCCCGACTTTGTTTCCGCGGACCACCGGACCTTCGTTAACTTCAAAAAAGCTAACTGGACCGGCTTCACGGAATTCACCGAGAACGCCTTCAGTGCTCTCTCCACTCCAACTGACGTCACTTCTGGTGAACGTTCTTTCCGCAGGATAATTGCGACCGCTGCAGCAGCAAGGCGCGACATCCTCCCCAACTCCGATCCCGGGAATCCCTTAATCAGGGATTTAAATGCGGAGATTCGGACCGTTGTAAATAAACACAAGCGGAAAAAGTGGGAGGAGCACTTAAGGTCCTGCAATCTCTCCTCTGGGGCAACCAAGCACTGGGCTACAGTCAAGTCGCTGTCTAACCCGACGAGACGTGATGACCGGGTGGAAATTTCATTCGGTGATCGCGCCTCGTCGGACCCGAAGAGATGCGCGAGCTATTTTAGCCGGCTTTTTACACTGCATCCTTCGGTAGACAAAGCGAAAAGGCGTGTAACCCGCCGTATGCGCAAACTTCCAAACACAAGCGCGGTGCTTGATTTCTCCAGAGAGGAGGTTCAGGGGGTTATCGGGAAGGCGAAAGTCTCCAAATCCATCGGCCCTGACGGAATAAGCATGCTGATGCTAAAACATCTCGGACCAGCGGGAGCAGAATATCTCACCAAGGTCCTCAATTTGTCTCTGAACACCCTAATCATACCAGATGTGTGGAAAACCGGTAGGGTGGTCCCGCTACTTAAACCGGGGAAACCAGCCAACAAAGGAGAGTCTTATCGGCCGATAACTCTCCTATCCTCAGTAGCGAAGACGCTTGAGGCCTTACTGCTCCCGACCTTCACTCACCATCTGCGTCCAGCAGCACATCAGCATGGCTTCCGAAAAGTGCACAGCACCACAACAGCACTTAACACCCAGGTGGTCAATGGCCTGAACCAAAACCGACCCTGCGCGAGAACTGTCCTGGTAGCACTGGATTTGTCAAAAGCTTTTGACACTGTCAACCATTCAGTGCTACTCAGTGACATTGAGGAATCCTCATTACCGCCGGGGTTGCAGAGGTGGGTCATGGGCTACCTGAGTGGTCGACAATCATCGGTTATATTCCGAGGAGAAACATCTAAATTGAGAAAAATTAAACAGGGGGTTCCGCAGGGTGGTGTCCTCTCCCCGCTACTGTTTAATTTTCATATCTCGAAGCTCCCTCCTCCACCGGAAGGAGTTTCAATAACCTCGTATGCCGATGATTGCTCGATATTGGCGTCTGGCCAGGATATTGATAGCCTATGTTCGAAAGTGAACGGCTACCTCGCCGATCTCTCCCGTTTCTTCATTGCAAGACATCTGAACATTCAACCGACGAAATCCTAGGCTACCCTCTTCACCAGCTGGACGAAGGAGTACCGGCTAGAACTCGATGTGAAAGTTGATGACCAAAAAATTCCGACTGTAAACACCCCTAAGATTTTAGGGGTCACATTCGATAGCCTACACTCCTTCACTCCGCACACGACCGCAATTGCCGCAAAACTCCAGGGCCGCAACAAAATACTCAAAGCGCTAGCCGGCAGCACATGGAGTAAAGATAAGGAAACCTTGCTGGCAACCTACAAAGCAATTGGCCGGCCGGTCGTAAATTACGCTGCACCGATTTGGGCGCCGGGGACGAACGAGACGCAGTGGAGAAAGTTACAGACCTGTCAAAACACCGCCCTTAGGACTGCATCTATGCTACGAGTTAAGGAGCATAATGCTTTGCTGTGCAAGCAGTTCCTGTTGGGATGCCACCGCGCGGAGCACCCCAGCAGGCACCTCTTAGAAGCCGAGCCTCCGCCTAGGCACATCAGGAAGGGAGTACTCGACTATAACAGCACCATACAGCACCACGTTCAACAACCGCTGGACAGGACGGCATACAGACAGGCGCTGAACGCCATTCACCAGGAGCCAGTCAACACCTTCCTAGACTCCCTTCCAGTGAATGGCGTACTCGGAACCAATCCACCACCTATCGCAGACAGTGAGCTCGAGCTGCCTCGAGAAACCCGTGCTACATTGGCACAATTAAGATCTGGATACTGTAGCAGGTTAAACTCCTACATATCCAGACTCAACCCCAGCATACCCAACGTATGCCCTGCATGTGGAGAGTCCCCGCACGACACTAACCACCTCTTCACATGCCCCCTCAAACCTACTCATCTAACCCCCCTCTCCCTTTGGTCCAACCCTGTCGAAACAGCACGTTTCCTGGACCTTCCGTTAGATGACCTCGGCGACTTAGACTGATTATGCCTGCCCTAAGCGGGGTTAGCGAAGCCGCTACAACAACAACACAACAACAGGATTCCTCAATGCCTCTTAGCAGCATTGAATGATTGACGGTGTCCAAAGCTTTTGACAAATCCAGTGCTATCAGGACAGTTCGCGCGCAGGATCGGTTTTTGTTTAGGCCATTGACTATCTGAGTGTTTATGGCGTTTAGTGCTGTTGTGGTATTATGCACTTTCCGGAAGCCCTGCTGATGTGCTACTGGACGCTGGTGATGAGTGAAGGTCGGGAGCAGCAAGGCCTCATGTGTCTTCACTACTGAGGAGAGGAGAGTTATTGGCCGATAAGACTCTACTTTGTTGGCTGATTTTCCCGGCTTGAGTATCGGCACCACCCTGCCCGTTTTTCACACGGCAGGTATCATTAGGGTGGTCAAAGACAAGTTTATGACCTTGGTGAGGTCCCACTGGTCCAAGGTGTTTTAACATCAGCATACTTATTCCGTCGGTGCCGATGGATTTGGAAGCTTTCGCCTTCCCGATGACCCACTGAATCTCTTCCCTGGAGAAATCAATCCGTGTTTGGCAGTGGTGGTGTTTGGCAGTTTGCACATACGGCGGGTTACACGTCGCTTCGTTTTGTCTACCATAGGATGCAGTGTAAGGAGTCGGCTTAAGTAGCTCGCACTTCTCTTCGGGTCCAAAGAGGCGTGGTCTCCGAATGAATATCTCCAGCTTGGCATCGACTGACCGGATAGCTATGCCCTGACATTCTAGATGAATGATGTCGTATTTTGACGTACTATGGCCTAACACACGGAACAAACTTTGCGGGGGACTATCAGCTGCTGGTTAGCCCTTGCACGGGAGGAGGCGCTGGTTGTGAGTAGGGATGGGGTGAGGATTGGTGGTAGTCATGCTGCGGTAATTTATATTTATCATAGCTTAATTTAAAAGCTCTGTTTGCACTTTAAAATATTATTTGTTTTTTAAACCTCCATTTTAAATTCCTCAATTTTTTAAAAATACAGAAAAAAGCTCTTTTCTACAACCACTTATACTTCAATAAGAAAATAGCACAATGAATAACAGCTATGCAACATATAATATTTTAATATTTTTAAAATAAATGAATGTGTGAACTTTTATAAACTGCGCGGAGAACGGAGAGCTTGGTAGTGGCGGTGGTATCGTTGTTTGCTTTGTCGCATTTGAAAGGCTTTGTGTCACAACAGTTGCGTACATACTCGTACATATGTATACAGGAGGATACATAAAAAAGAAATGAAACAAAAACTACAAAACAATATTTACCGAATTCCTCTGCATATACGGGCACATGGCTGACAAACAGCCTTACACTTTGGGGATTGTGCTTTTTTGTTTCACATTTACGTGTATAGCAAGCCCAACAAAAGTGTGTCAATAGTTGTTATTTGCTTGACGGCATCGACACGTCTGAATTAAAAAAAAAAATTAACGAAAGCTTTACATTTTGCTTTCCATGAAAAGAATATCATAGCTTGTTCCTACAGAAACGAGTATATGCTACCTACATATGCATTCCAAAGGCAATTCAACAATAACTCAATGGAAGAGCAGCTTTATTTTCTGTATTTGTTTTTTATATTTCTGCACTTCACTGGCAGTAGCTTGAATTCAATACAACTGCTGCAACTTAAGACCATTGTGGACGCAACAGTTGATATGGTTGACAGTGGACAAAAATTTTCAAAAAAAAAAAAAATAATGCAAAATCTTGTGTATATCGTATGTACAAAGCGTACTCCCCGAAGCTTACACATTTATATACCATAAGTAACATAAATAACCAGAGACGAAAGTGTAATTTTTAGTTGCACTTATTAACTGCTCATAACAGCTTACTTTAAATTATTGTCCGAATCAAAAAGTTGAAAAAACACTTAATCTGTAAAAGCTTTCATATGGTTTAAGATGCTTTTCCCTGAACTTGTTTAAGGTGCTTTTCCCTACACTTCGCAAAATCGCTTTTCTTCAGATATTTAGTATAAAAAAAGGTTTTAATTTAATTTTGTGCATTTCTCAAATTGAGAAATTTAATATTTGGTGAAAGCTCATTTATGCTATAATAAATGTAGATTTCATTACATGTATATTGTATGCCTGCTTCGAATTCAGTGTATTATACAACTCTAAAAATGGCTAAACTCACTAAAAAACTTAAAATTTTTTCATCACAAAAATTCTTCCAAAACAATTTTTTAATTCAAAAATTTTAATTTTCCTGCTTAAAGTATAAATGAAAGCATGGATTTATGTTTACATCAGGTTTTAAATAGTTTTGTTGACAACAACACTTTAGGTACTAAACCGTTATTAGAAACTTTCATTGTGTGAAAGCTCTTGTAAATTAAGAGCTTTTATGACTTTATTAATCTATTTTTTTAAGATGTATAAATTAAATTTTATTTAGATAAATTGTTAAAGCTCTCAACATCTTATTGTATTATAAGTCAATCTAGCTAAATTTTAGAGGATTTGCTTATGTGAAAGCTCTCTATTGTGGGTTACTTTGATAAACGAAATTACTCCAACTGCTTGCAGCGGTAAACTTAAAGATATTTTCATACTATCTTCGGGTGAACAACTCATGGGCTCATTGAGCTGATTGGCAGTGAGTGCAAACTCGGAAAACTCAAAGGTCGGTCGTTTCACGTGGAAGACAAAATTCACCAATTTAATCCACCACTCTTAGGGAGCACTATCCTAGTAGCAGATGGTCTACCTTTTATTTTTTATGAAACATCGAGCTGCCTTTTCAGGCGATCGAAGGTGAAAAAGTCAACGACTTGAAATTAAATGGATTTATTAAAATATTTTAACTGAGTTGGTAGTACTCCAAATTAAGTTGAAAAATATAAGTATATCGCATTGCTTTCACCAAATTTGTAAAAATTTTTGCAAGCAAAGAATATTTATTTACATCAAAAGACCAAAATCGTTACAACAAACAGATTGTGCAGTAGGTTTCAAAATAAAACAATAATTTAAAGATAGTTTCATTATCTCTTCGCAATCGGCTTCATAGCTATCTGACATTAAACATGTTTCGCCTTTTTCGTGTTACTAACTCTTAAAAAAAAATTTAGCAATTTTAAATAAAAAATATATTATTATTATTTTAATACAGTCTGCAAGGCAATCGAAAAAGAAGTTTCCCAGAAAGCAATTACTGGCTTCACTGGGAGCTAGACAGTGGCAGAAGTAATCTTCCACTAATTGCACCGCATCAATGTCCCAACAGCTGCGACAAAAGTCGTTTGAAAAACAGCGCATCCTTCTGCACCCAGTGTTCGGTTATTACGCCAATTGTTATGTCAGGAGGTCCTGTTTAGAAGAAGTAAAGACTTTGTACTATTCTCTTCGATCTATGGCCAGACTTCTCTGATCACATTGCTCTTGGTTTCACTCTGCCATCTGCTGTTGATCCTTCTGGTGAAATCTATTTATAATAAAAGGTATCTAGAAATTGGTTTTCTTACTTCTACCTTCTAAGAAAAACGGGATTGAAAAAATGTTTTTATACATCCATACGTGTTTTCAATGTTTCAATATTGTAGCTTCTGCTTAGAAGATAACCCTAAGAGTAATTAAAAAATCTCTAAGTTGAATATCTATCTTATAGAATTTTTGTGTCAAGGGTTTCAATACCTGAGTGCAATTTAATAAATTTAAGGGTAATATTAATGATATCTTTATAGAAGTAATGACAAGGGATTCCTTTAATGGGATATGTTCGAAAGTGAATGGCTAACAATCAGATAACGATTTAATCCCAACTTAACTGATTTCCACAAAAAACTCGAGGTAACTCCCCTCAAAGCACAAAAGAAGGAATGCCATATTCGAATTCGATATCTGTAGCTGAACAGTTTTAAATCTCGATGCTTAACAAACGCTTCCCAATCATGACTCGGTTTAGCGGTTGGAGAGAATTCGTTGGACTTATTATTAAACTTCTTGGATTCCCTACCACACCACTTCATAAAACCAAAGGACGGGCTCAATTTCTGAACTGTGTTTCATTAGTCTCTCATCGTGAACATCATAATGAGAATTTACCATCTTTACTCGCACACTGTGAGCTATGAATTCAAGATTCAGTATACGAAATTATTGGTACGTTAAGGATTTTGAAATTGTAGCGAATTAAAGTTCCCCTTACAACACTAATAATGGCGTTGCATTTCCTCTCATCCAATATAATTCTTAGAACCTACGTCAACCAAGATTTGAACCCTGACCTTCAGAATGACAACATGCAATGCTAACCACTCCGTTATTGCGGCTGCAATGGACACTAGGTTACTAAAAACAAAATACGAGTACATTTTTTCTCCTTCCTAATAGCCGCAGTCACCCCTTACGCGTTTAAAGCTGAATCCAACATTAACTTGATCTTTTCGCTGGCTATGCGGAGGCACCAACTGAAACCAGGTACTTCTCTGCCTGATTTTTCCAATCCAATGAAGCTGAGATATTCTTGTTTCTCAGCTTCCCTTAAATTTTTATTGTGCTTACAATTCATACTAGGCCGCCTCTGAGTGAATGATGTATTTTTTTTGAGAAACTTTTATTTCATGTCAGAAATGTACTCAAAGGGTAGTCGACCTTACCCGCCTAAGCCATCATCTCTTTATTCGTAAAATTCTAAGGAGGTAACCGTACCCAAAGAATCATAAATTTTCCCTCGAAAACTTCTAATGACGATCAAAACATTTTGTAGGAAAAAAAATATTTATCCAAATGTCGATATTTGCAAGAAAATACCAATTTAAGATAAATTGTTGGGTATTTTTTTTTAATTATTTTTTACTAAGAAGCCTACATTTACGTTTCCGCCTACTCATAGTTACAAACAATCGCACTTTTTTCTTTCACTAACAACTAAATTTTTCATATTTTCAGCGCACTTCAAAAAAGAGAATTTGCAATTCTTTTACGAGTATCTTACGCCACACACAAAAAAGTGCCTTTTAAAGTATTTTATCTTTTAGGTGTAGACGGCAGAACAAAAATAAAAAGAGTACCCGCTACCAAGCCTATCCGCTTACACACTTCTTTCTTTTTTTTTTTTTGTTTTTTTTCTTTTTTTTCCTTTTTTTTGCTATGGTTTTTTTAAGGATTCTTGGAAAACAAACAGAGATATCATTTTTTAAGTGTGCTCTCAAATACTTTCTTACTACACTTTTGGCACTTTATTGTTTTTGTTTTTTACCTTCTTTATTTTTTATACTTTTTTCAACATTTTTCCTGCTTTCTTGTCTTGAAAATGTAATTATTTCAGTTTCCCTCATTTATGTTTACCTTTAAGAATGGATAATTCAATTCCATTCGTAATCCCACAATAACGGTGAAGGTGTAACAAGTTTTAGTGTTCACTTTCGTTTGAAAATGATTGCTAAAAAATTTAAAAATTGATGAAAAATGGAAAAAGACCAATAATAAAAATTATGTAAAAACAAAAACTACGAAAAAAAAATCGAAGGTAAACATTCGTTTAACTGATGAAAGCAGGAAATTATATTTTATCAAAAAATGGAGCATCACTCGTCAGCGTGTATAGCGTGAATTACAACAATAGCACAGGAGGATTTTAGCTATAAATAGATTTATGCACTGGCATGTATACATATATAGTATGCATATGTATGGGTAAGCCAGCAAGGAGCTGAAGAGCATAAAATATTTACTATAAAATTTACTGCTCATATTCATTTGTAAATACGTATGTATATGTATCTCTGGACTAGTGTACACATCAAGGTATATACTAATAAATGCAAATCTAACTGAAATTATATCCCTCTAAACAATTTACTTTCTCAAAACGCTCAAAACTTATGAGTCTAAAATGAGTAAATTTTTAATCAGAAATTTGTCTTTTAGAGTCAAAAAACGGACTCTTTCTGACCTTCGGTGTGATCAATTCTATTGCGAAGGGGTAATAAATCTTTGTGGCGGCCGCGAAAATCCAGTGGTTAGCATTACGTGCTGCCATTCGGAAGGCTCGGGTTCAAGTCCCGGTACGACCAACATCCAAAATTTATAGAAAATTAATTTAAAAATGAAAAATTAAGTTAAATTTTCTAATTGCGGTCACCCCTTGGCAGGGAATGTCAACCCCTCCAGGTGTATTTCTGACATGAAAAAAGCCTCGTCGTAAAAAAACCATCAGCCGTTCAAAGGCGGCTTCATATAAACCGTAGGTCCCTACATTTGTTGGAAAAACATCAAGACGCAAATCCACAAATTGGTGGAGCTCGGTCGAAAAATCGCTTCAGCAGTTACAAATGGAGGGACCTACGGTTTATACGAAGCCGCCTCCGAACGGCTGATGGTTTTTTTACGAGGAGGCTTTATTTCATGTCGGAGGGGTTAACATTCCCTGCATAAAGGCGACCGCAGTTAGAAAATTTAACTTAATTTTTCATTTTTAAATTAATTTTCTATAACTTTTGGATGTTGGTCGCATACCTATATATACTTGGAATAGAATATTTAATTGGAATGGAATATTTAAGTAATTTAATTAGAAAAAATTTATCACTTTTAAATTGAATCGACAGACAGTACAGAATATGCTAGCGCAAGCCCAGTATAGCAGCCATTTAACTAATATCAAATTCGTGTACTAACCGCAATATTTAGACATTTCATGAAATGCAAAATTACTTAAAAGGTAAACACTTCTTTTTCATTCCTTATTGAGCTCATCAAAAGAGTGAAAGTTCAAAATTCTCATATCTAAAAATGCTTATTGGGTTTTGCCTGTTTGTTTGTTTTTTTTCTGTTTTTTTTGCTTTTGTTTGCCAGTGCACTTTTGAAATTGAATATTTTATGTATTAGAATGTATATACCTACAATATATATGTAGTAATGTTTGTGAGCACTAAATGTAGTTATTGATTTCACGTCAATTTGCATAATGCTCAACTTTGTTTGCCCAACAGTAGCAAATATCTTACTCAGGTGTTGTACAAATTGTTTGTTTATGTAAAAATATCAAACTCAAATTGCATATACTTGCACTACATTTATGCATAGGTATGCATGCAGGTATGCAAATAAATATGCTTGTAAAAATTGCATACCTTTCTCCAACCACTATAGGTTACTCATACGCCCTGGCAAGTCGTTTTGTGTACTTTGAATTATAAACTTTTTGCCCCACTTTTAGCATTGTTTTTTTATATAGAAATTGAGTGTAATTGGTGTAGTTGAAGGCGTAAAAATATATATATTTATTTTTACATACATGTATATACATATGTATTCGTATGTAAATACCCATATTTATTATTTGTTCCGACCACATTTTGTTACTTGCTTACCTATCCGGCTATTTATATAAATATATAAGTTTAGCTGCCTGGAATTTTTGGTAATAACATTAAAAATTATATTTGAAAACCTACTAAAAATAAAATGTCTAAATATTGAGAGCTTACGGGAAAACTTCAACTAGTTTTTACATAATCACACACTCAAATATTTTAATTTGCATAATATTGGAACTTCTATACAAATATTTAGGAAAACATATGTATGTAGAACTCAAACAGCTAACGGAGAGCTTGAGAAAACTTTCAATTTTAACTTTTGTTGGTTAAATATATGTATGCCCCAAAGAAGACGAGATTGTCTAACAGTATCATATTTTACTGCTGCAAAAAAAGAACAATGAATATATAATTTAATGATTCACTGTTTAATATGGCTTCACGGGAAAATAATGGGGTACTACTCTAATGATTTTTGCCGCCGCTATACAGACGAAGAAGAGGAAGAGCCTATTGAAGCTTAAGCTCTGTCATTGTACAGCCTGGACTTCTGACACAAATCCCTGGGGCATACACCTTCGACTGTGTTGCTGAGCTAGCTTCGGCATAAATTGACAATCTCGTTGCATTTGTAAAGCGTACACGAAACGATTTGATAATTTGAGAAAGTGAAGACTGGAGCCTCACATTCGTCTCAGAATTTCCCTTTTGGTCTAAGTTCCCGTAAATAAATATTTTTTTTTGTTATCAACGGGTTTTCCATCACATAACGGTACAACCCGCTTGGCGCAGACCTTCTTGTACCGAGTTCTTAATGTCGAAAGCTAAAAAAAAGTGTCGTGCTACAGAATAAAAATTCAACAACTGATTTTAAAAAGTTACTCGAGTCAAAATGTTCGAGTGACACGGGCGTTGTCATGTATATGTATTTTTATAGTAAAAAATAATGTGAGTGACCTTATTACAATTGAAATAAAGAAGTATTTACTAGACACGTCTGAGTGATATACACATATAATGGTCAAATAAAAAGTAATTCAATACTTTCACATTAAATTGAAGGCCTTTTGGCAAAAAATTGGCGCAACCGATTTTCACAGGCTTCTCTAGAGGTCAATTCTTCACCAATCCAGATATTCGTCATAGACGGGCACAACTGTTAATAACTTAGTGCGAGATATGGACTATAAGTTGGATAATTAAAAAGCTGCCAACCAACTCTCGGATCTTCTGGCGAGTCACTATCGATTTTTGGGGTCTGGCGTTGTCCTAATGAAACACAATTACCCTCCTGTTGACCAAAGCTGAGCGCTTCTAGGCGATTGCTTTCTTCGGACGGTCCAATTGCTGACATTACAGATCGAAATTAAGAGTTTAGCCAACAGAGAGCAGCTGATAGTGATTGATTTCTTGCTAACCCCACCAAACATATAACAAAACTTTGCTAACCGTCTGTCCTAGCTTGGTGACCGTTTGTGCTGACCGTCTGTGCAATTTGACCACGACCGTTTTGGCTTGACGTGGTTGTAAGTAATCCACTTTTCATCACCAGTTCAAATGGGTTGATTTTGTTACGATTCAGCATCGGTTCGCATATAGTAAATTGGTCCATGAGGTTTTTTTTCTTTAATTTATGTGACTCGAGCTTCTTTGTATATCCAGCTTTCTCGTTTTTCAAGTGATTCCAAACTTATTTTATGCAATTTGAAACACCTGGGCAATCGAATTAGTGCTCGCATGACAGTCAGACTCGACGATTTCCATTTTTTTATCGACATTTTGACATATTGGCCTTCCGTACCGTAGAGCATATTTTACATCAAAATTACCGGAACGAAATCGATGAAACCTATTGTGCAAAATTGACTGTTTCTTTATAGAAAAAGAGGTTGTAAAACCTAGCGTATTGTCCCTTTGCTGCTATCAATCGTGAACGGCGAGATTGTTACTGTCAATTTGCATCGTTCTGTTCGTAGGTAACAGACTTTTCTTGTGGACCTATACTAAAGACTGCATTTATCCGGATGAAACTTTTACTCTTGAGCACTTGGAAACCAACATTCGTCAAGTTATGACTCCTCCATAATCATAGCAAATTATTCGGTTTAATAATGGTATAACTTTTCGATGTATACTCGTTTGCAATTTCATCGTCATTTTCTTGCTGTCATGTTTATTTGTACATATCATAGTATAACTTACCAGCATTTCATTTAAACAAATTTATTTCTATAATCCATACTCGTTCTGGCAATTTATCAGTTGATGAATTTTCTCAAATATGTATCAATATTACATAAATATTTATTTCATATTTGAAATTTTCGTACATTTCCAATATGTATTAATTCAATTCTCTATTGTGTTTGACTGAATTACATATAAATAACTGACAAAAAGTGAATATACCAAATATAATGAATACCATTGCTGAATTAATCAAATCAAGATTCCAAAATTTCAAAATATACGTACATTATGTATATATATACGTATATTTTGAAATTTATATGTATAAAATATTATAAAAAAATAAATTCTATGAATCATTTTAAACTGAAATGAAATCATAAATGTCAGTTAAAGCGTAAACGTAAAATATATGGAGAGCTGCTGCAGGCATTAGAGGAAAGCCATAGATATTTTTTAATTATTTTGAATAAAGGGCTATATTCTCTTAGAATTCAAAATATAAACATATGTATTTATATTATATATTTTTCTATTCATATACATTATGAATATATAAAATATGTTTCCAAAAGAATAATTCTCGAAAGTGATGCTAAAAAATTCAACAGAATTTAACAAATTAATTTACCAAAAATGCTCGATCGATTTAATTAAAATTTGTTGAAATGTAGTTAAAAAATAAATTTTTTTAAATAAAATAAATCAAATTAGTGTATTTCATGAAAATTTGTTCTAATTATAAAATTGGTTGAGATACACGGCGTATACGTAACTTTGAATGGAAATCATTTCAATGTAAGGGCAGTAAATATTAAAAGCAGTTTTTTTATGAACAAAAATTTGCAGAAAACCAAAAATTATTTAGAAATATTGCTAGATTTCTTTTAAGTAAATTTAATCTATTTTTTTAATATCTCTGCGATTTAATTGTTAAAAATCTATATCATATATAAAAAGTTTTATTACGTATATAGTTAAAACTTATAAAATAAAATTTTATACGCCTAATGACTGCCATTAATAATAATAAAAATAACAACCGCAATAAATATCCTTAATAGGAACGAAACGATCAAATGCCCATATTTGCTAATTTCCTACCTAAATGTTTGGCATCATCAGCTAAAAGCATGAAATCGTTTAATCCCCACAATGCATAGAAGACTTTAATATTTTTTTAACAAGCATACATTAGGGTGCTACCAATTTGATATGAGAAATTGTATTTTTAAATTTAAAAATAATATAGTTTTGATTTAAAAAATAAATGTTCTTAACAATATTGAGTTAATATAATATTGATTTATAATAACAATGTACATACTGATATTTGTTTCTTAGTCACAAAACCTTAAGAAAATTCGCAAGACATACCTACATCTTTCTATAAAATATAGATTCTAATATCTTTGTCTTCTACATCTTTTTTGTTTTATTTAGCTTAAATATACTTTTATTTATTTGTGCTTTTTTATTTTTTTACTTTATTTTTATTTTTCGATCCATTTATTTGTTGTCCAATTTTATTATTTTTATCTAAATTTTTTAATTAATTTAATTTACTTGTAAATATGTTCGTTTATTTATTGATTTATTTACTCCTTTGTGAAGTAATTCTCATATTTATTTAAATATTTATTTATGTATATTTTTTTCATTTCTTTTTTATTGAATCTTTTATTTATATATATCTTATTTTATTCAGTTATTTTTTTCTTTATTAATTATTTATTGGATTTCTAGATAATTTAATTATTATTTTTTCTTTCATTTCTTTATTTATTGATTCTTTTATTTATGTATTTCTTATTTTATTTAGTTATTTTTTCTATTTTTAATTTTTATTCCCTTACTCCTTTTATTACATAATAAATTTATTTTAATTATTTATTAATTTATTTATTAATTGGATTTCTAGTTAATTCAATCAATTAATTTTTTTTTTCAATAATATAATTTAGATTCTTTAATTACTTATTTATAAATTTTTCTATTTTATAATTGTTTTATCAACTAATTCATCACTTTAGTTTTTTTTATTTATTTATTATTATCTTATTTATGTATTTCTTTACTTTACTAAGTAATTTATTAAAACTTTTTTATTTTTTTATTGTTCTTAACTTGCCTAAGTATTTACTTACTTATTTATTTGTTTATTTATTTATTTATTTATTTATATATTTATTTATTTATTTATTTATTTATTTATTTATTTATTTATTTATTTATTTATTTATTTATTTATTTATTTATTTATTTATTTATTTATTTATTTATTTATTTATTTATTTATTTATTTATTTATTTATTTATTTATTTATTTATTTATTTATTTATTTATTTATTTATTTATAATTTCATTCGTTGATTTACTATTGTATTTCTCGGTTTCTTTTATTAAGTAATTAATTTATTGTACTAAATTGTTTTTTATTTATTTCCATGATTCATTATTAACGAAAAAAATTTATAGGTATATTCAGTTTATTATTTATTTATCTATGTATTGCTTCTAAACTGACTTACATATTTATTTATTTATTTGTTTTTTAATTAATTAATTTATTTATATGTTTATTTATTTATTTAATTATTTTTTATTTATTTATTTATATATCTATTTATTTATTTATCTAGTTTTGTTTAATTATTTATTTATTTACTTGTTATTCAATGATTTTTTATTAATTTCATTGACTAATAAATTTATTTATTTAGTTTGTTTTTTATTTATTTATTTATTTATTTATTTTTTTATTTTTTGTTACCTATTTTTTTATATATCTATCTATTTTGTTATTCGTTTTATTAATTAACCAATTACTTTTCTTCTTTTTATTTATTTTTTGATTAGTTTATCTATTAGTTTCATTATCATTTTTTATTAGCAAACTAATTTAATTAATTTTTTAATATATTTATTTATTCATTTGTTTATTCATTTACTTATCTTATACTTATGTATATATTCAAAAATTATTTTTATGTTTATTTATTTAGTTATTAATTAATAATTTTTTTAATTATTTAATTTTTGTACTTATTGATTTAATTTATTTTTATAAAGTTATTTATTTATTTAAATTTTTTTCTATTTACTAATTAATCTAAATATTTGTTCTTTTAAATATTTTATTTATTTATTTATTTATTTATCTTATTTTTTTCCTTACTTATTTAGTGAAATTATCAACCTCTGATATTAACTCGTGCATTTATAAATCCCACGTTAAATCGGTCTACCCTAACGCTTGTTATTAGCATTAGCGTGTTTGGCTATCATTTTCGCTCGTTACGAAAAAATTAGTATTTACCCTTTAGGGTTACAAATTTTACTTCTTCTTTGCTTATATATTTTCCTTTCTACATACATATATACATACATATTATATAGAGCATTCGCCAGTCATTTGCCGGCTTAACAAAGAAAAATTTTACGTTTATTGTAGTTGGTAATAAATGAAAAGCGTAACGCTGTTGTTTATGTGTTAACAAATGCTTTAGCTTTAATAATAATAAAACTCATAACTTCTGCTACAGATTTTTAACTAATTATCCTTTTCGCCATGCCAACGCAGAATGGATTCATGTGAAAGAGGGTTATTCGTGATTTTCTATACAATTTTGTTGCTATTTTAGTGTTGTTTTTTTTTTTTAATAATAGGCTGTAAAAAACAGGCCGCGCCGGAAGGTTTTATGATTATTTTATGCGCCATTATAATGTCATTAATCCAATAGCGAAATATTTGCGCTCATTTTAGGTATTTTTTTGTATGAAATGAATTTAATAAATAACTTGAGTCAAAAGTAAACTCAGTTTCCCTTTGTTGCTTGTAAACATCACTGCAAGCAAAGAATTTTTCCTACCATAAAAAGTGGCAAAAATTCGCTGACTTTTTTTTATTTTTCCTCGCTTTATTTCCACCAATTTACTCGCTACTTTCAGTTTCAACTTTCAATTTCAACTTTCACTCTCGTTCAAACGAAATTTTTTCCAGCAATTCGCGTGCTCGCTCACAGCACTATCAACTATTTAAAGAGCTTACTTACTTTTGTATGTGTGTTGTAAGGTAATGGAAAACAATGACCTGCACAGTGACTGAGTTGTCTGGCTGCTCTATTCATAGCAGTTTTTACCCCATGACATGGTCATAGCAACAATAGTGGGTATTTTAACTAGCAAAACAAAAAAATCAAAAATAATAAAAAAAATCAAAAACAAAATTTCTTTCTCATGCCACAGCCATTTGGTATAAATGAATAGTGGAAACGAGAAGCAACGTCACCAGCAGTTGCAACACTGCGTAAGCTGATTTAGTGAGTAAATGTCACGATGAACGAGCGCGAGTACCCCTCGTTATTACGGCAGCAACGGCATCACAAGCGTGGAATTTTAATTTTTATTTTATTATTATTTTTTGTTATGATTTGTGCTGGAATTTATTATAATTTTCTTGTTAATTAAAATGTGTCAACGCCCGGTCAGCAAATATATTTACACAAACAATGCGAATATTTTGTTGGCGGAGAGTAAAATGTTGTAATGGGGCAATAATTGGAATTGAAATTTAAATGGAAACTGTTGGGTATTCTTAAATATTTTTATTTGAAGAGCAGAGATTATTTCGAGTAACGAATAAATTAATTAAATTAAGGGTGAACAAGTGCGGTGCGTGAAATTTTTCGCTAAATTATTACTTGCATAATATATATACATATATTTTACCTATATTTAATTGGCGCTTTGTAGCCGCTGAAGCGATTTTCGGCCAAGTTCCTCCAGTCGGTGGTTTTGCATCTTGATGTTTTCCCAACAAAATGCAGGGATCTACACTTTATACTAAGCCACCTCCTCACGGCTAATTGATTTTTATGAAGATTTTTATTTTATCTCAGAAATACACACAGAGGGCTTGACATCCCCTGCCGAGGGGCGACCGCAAATTAATT
Source organism: Ceratitis rosa (assembly GCA_037013455.1). Lineage (NCBI taxonomy): Eukaryota > Metazoa > Arthropoda > Insecta > Diptera > Tephritidae > Ceratitis > Ceratitis rosa. The sequence continues at coordinate 16,208,346 of JAWMAG010000054.1, forward strand.
CTCAATAACTTTGAATGTTAGTCGAACCAGTACTCGAACCCTGGTATTCCAAATGGAAGCAGACAATGCCAACGCTTCGGCTATTGCTGCCATTTTAATTGAATCCATATAGTTCAAGTTTCCTCTGGGTAGTCAACAAAAATCCGTGGGCGAGAACACTAATCACATGCGGTTGTGCGTAAATGTAAAATATATTTCAATGAAAAACCAACTAAATCCTCCGCTGAGCGAATCTCTTTTCATGGCGGCCCGGTAATTTTTTTAAGGATCGTGTTTGCAGGCTAAGCATCTGTTTCAATCCATTATTGGGATGGTACCCGTGGATGATCGTCTAGCCACAATCAGCGTTAAGGCGAATTTCAGTCAATATCCCAACAGTAGATAAGGACGAGTGGAGTGTGCTCATGGCCGCAGCCCCGCTACAATGTGCAAATTGTACTCGTCGACTGCAACGCCAGGGTGGGCAAAGCAAATTTTTGGTACAACAGTCGGTAAATTTAGTCCCTATGATCGACTTCACCCGAGCCCGATATATGGTACTACAGATACTAGATTTCTGCCAAAGGAAACCCATCAAGCTACATGGCTTAGTCGGATCGAAAGTCCCGCAATTCAACAATGTCTTCAGTGTTCTAGAGGGCCTATCATCGACACAAATCACTATCTTGTCACAGCGAAGATACGCATCCGCATTTGAAGGGCTTGCCAACCCCGCAACTATCGACCACTACACGTGTGGGGTGGAATAGAAACCAAAAGCTAAAGACGGAAGCAAGATGCATTTGCAGACAAAAAAGAAAGATTATGAAAAGATTACAAGTCGAAGCATATTCATGTAGGAACTAATGTGGAAATCTGGAGATCGAACATTCATGAAGTATGGAGGGAATACTTCTCCAGCTTGTTAAATGACAGTGAAAGGGGGACACCAGGAGATTGGGAACCTGGAACCCCACTCGATAATGGATAAGGTGTTCCATTACCCGACCATGTCGAGGTTCAAATAGCGTTTACCCGCTTAATGAAAAACAAAGCCACTAGAGCCGATAACAAAGCCTGCAGAGCTATTAAAACATGGCGGTAAAAAGCTGACAAGGTGTATGCATCAGCTTCTATGCAGAATATGTTTGAACGATAGTTCCGATGATTGGAACCTAACTATGTTCTGTCTACGCTCATAAATCTACTCAATATCGCACTTTGATTAGATATTCACCATGCGCCAAATCTTGGAGAAAAATTCGTTAGAAAAGAATCGATACCGGTTACGTTTGAATTTAGTATCGTCGCAAAATTCATACAGCTGCGTAAATTGACGCGCTAGACAACACCAGAAGCGGAGTCCGAGCCGTTTGGTACCAAACAAGATTTCCGCCTTAATAACCGCACCGTTGTCAATGACTGCCGCACATAACCCTCGGCAAAGGCTATATAAATTCCTCCTTTCTTAGTTTCTTTTACTCCCTCTGTTAGCCTTGCAGCTTCGAGACAGAGATGGCAATACCCACTTCCTTAGTTCCGATCGCTTTCCCCGTTCTCTATTAGCCTTGCAGCTTCGAGACGGAGGCACTTCCTATCGTAACCTATGTTTTCCATTAACCTTGCAGCTTCGAGACAGAAACGGCAACACCTCCTTTCCTAGCTCCTATTGCCACTTCTGTTCTCTATTAGCCTTGTAGCTTCGAGACAAAGATGGCTATTCTTTCCTCCTCTGATCCCTCCTAGCCTGACGGCTTCGAGACAGAGACAAGTACTCCCTCCGTTCCGTATTTTCAATATTCGTTATTTCACAGGTGGCGTGACATGAGCTTCGCTTCTGTGTTCCGGACCTTCCGCGTCGTTCCTATAACAACGCCGCCGAGACCGCTACATTACAGCCGAACAGTTAGGTATACTTGAAATGCACACAAGTGGGAGGGTTAATTTTAGACCGTCGAACCGACAAGATCGCACGGACCTTAAGGAGAGTCACGACGCATCGACCAAACTGTACAAGATCTCTCGCTCCGAGAGCATCCTGGTATGTGGGAAACAGACACATCCGTGTTTAATTAACCAGTGAATTAAAGGGTCCTATCGCCGGACTCTGGAGCTGCCTACGTTCCAACTTTGAATGACTGATTATTTCACTTTTTTTCAAATAAACTTTTTTGTACACAAAAAAAGCCTTCTTTTTATCAATTACAGTAGTAAAAAAAATTTTGCTTCTCAGTTTTTAACCCATTTGTAAATATTTCTTTCAGAATTTCATTTCTAAAAAAATAAAACAATTTATTATATTTATTTCATTTTGTTTTAAATTTTTTCCGCATCCATTTTTTACTCTCATGCCGAACATAAGTACGTATGTGTGTACGTTGCTGTGTTCAAGTAGAGCTGGAACAGCATTTTTTAAACTAGTCACGCAACAGTTGATTTCGAGAAATGTCCGCTTTTGCTTTAATATCTGCAAATATTCAATCACACGCGCACACACGCTCCTACACACATACACACACACATAAACATACAAACTCGCATCAAGCAATTGCAAGTCCAACTTTTCTAACACTGCCGTACCGACCCATCCGAATCACAAATAATTGCATTCTGCATTTTAATGAGCTGCCACAAAACGATTTTCGGCACGAACTTCAAGCATTTGTTGGCTGTCGCAGGCTCTTATCCGACGTCGCCAAGGACGAATGGAGTGGAGTGTTGTTGCCCGAAGGACAGAAGGGGGAACAGCAGCAGCGAAATGTGGTAGGCAGTACGAGAAAATTAGGTTAAATGAAAAGAATTGTGCTATCGCCGAGATGTTTATAAACATACCTATATGTACGTATGTATATATGTATGTATGTATGTGTAAATATGTGTGTATATATTTGTAAGAGTTTGTGTGAGCTGCCGTTATGCGTGTGTAACACTCCTCTGTTATAAGGCAAGTAAAATATAGTTCTTGTTGCAATTTTTCCTCTTTCCCTTTCTCTCTCTCTTTAGTATTTGCATTTGCATTTGCACTTAGAATGCAGTTTGTGTTTACAGTTAGCAACAAATTGGCAATTAATTTTATTCAAATTACTTTGTGTGTGCTCATTTTGGTAAACTTTAACTTGTACTTGTTGGCCATAAAGAGAACGAATATTCCCTTTTAATTTGTATGTAAATATAAGCATGTGGTGTGTGTTAGTAAAATACGTGTAAGGAGAAGAAAAGCAAATACGTGACTTTTGTAAATTCGGACAAAATTAAATTTGACATATGTATATAGGTATAATGAAATAATATAAAGAGTTGGCAACAAAAGAAAGCGAAAATATATTTTAGTGAAATTTTTACACACTTTTCCTCACCAGACACTTGTTTCCAACTGGTTGGTTATCAAGGCGTTCGGTGGAGCCGAGTTGTTAACAGTGGGTGCTACCATGAAGAAGTTCACGGGGCTTCCAAATTATTGCCTTTTGGCATTAATATCAACCCCACTGAGTGTAAAATTATTTAATATTTAATAGCCTAAATTACCGACGTTCTGAAATGACTCGAATCACTGAGGGTTGGACGTGTTATATGTCGTATGTATGGTTCGAAATTAGCTTTATTTTTCAATGTGATCTCTGGGTGTTTTGCGAACGATTTATGGTCCTTGCTCGTTTGTTATGGCGACTACCGCATATTGTCATAAATGAAAATGCTCCAGCATTGAAAGTATTCGATGCAGTGACCGCTGGTAGAAGCAGAGGTTGAACGAGACCTCACTTCGCCTGACATGAGGTTTCCCTTGGTATTTCTAATTGGCATCAAATATTGCAGAAAAGAAACGCATGGCACGCTATTATTTATTCGACTATGATCCTGTAAGCCTCCGTCGATAAAAAATAAGAATTCAATAAGTATAGAGTATTAAGATATCTGTTTTCCAACTAAACAAGCATTACAAACTTTTTGCTATACAACTTCGGCGGCATTACATCGACAAACTGAGTTCTCAGGCACAGATAACCCTAACCCCCAAATACATATTGTACATAGTAATGTCCCAGATAGCTGCACCACAAACGGTCTAGTGTAGAGTGTTGCCATCACAACAAGTTGAGCATTTGAGTCTTAGTTTGGCTTTCAGTAGATAGATATATAAAAGGCGACTCGATATAGACAAGCCAATGTGATGGACCAAAATATCAAAAGATCAAACTCTCTACTTCTTTCGCCTCAATACTCCGTTTAATGATGGAACACAACCCATTCACATGGCTGTAGCTGCTGGTGTTGCGGTAGCCTATTCTGTAATATATGTCGACCCCATTTTTCAACACGTATGGGACTATGTGCCCCCTTATGTCTCGAGTCAAAGATCAACTCTGAATGCTTGGTGTAGCACTTATATTTAATAGTATCTCACAAAATATGGTCCAAGGGAGCCGAACCGCAGCTACGATGCGGCCCTATGACATCACCGATTGAGCTAATTATGGTATTTCCGAGCACAGTGTGTCTGGTGTCATTATCTTCAATGTTTAGAGACAAATGACTTCTGTATACGGCAATGAATGGCATTGATGCTAATAAAAGCTTCTTTACCGTTTTCGTCGAAAAACGGACCAATGTGACTCGTTGGTGATGTAAAGTCTTGTAATGGTTATCTGTAGATTTTCTCAGCAATAAGTACAACACTTTTGGGGCTAAAGTAGCCGTGGAGAGGAAAATGAGCTTCATCATCATTTTCTGTTAAGCAATCTTCAACCTATGGAGCGAAGGCAAACCACATCGGGAGGTCATGAAACTTCAGCTCTTAGACCAATTTGTCTTTATAATCCTTCGAAAGGTATCGAGTTGATCTGGATGGCTGTTCGAGCATACTTTGAGCTACATCAACAATATTTTCAACTGAACGTGCTAGATGAGCACGTGGGTGAATTGTTTTGTCCGAGAACAAACCGAAGAACTGCTAAAATATTTTCTCTTGCAAAGTGCCGAAGAAGCTGTACTACACCATCTCCAATATGTGCTTCGACAATCTTTTGTTCACGAGAATCCCAAACAGAAAATAATGTGAATATTCTAACGCCTCGATCAGGCATATTTACAGTGCGCTCAAAGTTCGATAAAAAAGTGCGCACCGATGGTCTAAATATACATGAGCATGAGACTACCAGAGCTCTTTGCAATCATGTCTGCGGCAGCAGTACTATTGTACATCAAAGTTAGCTATAAAATGTAGAAGCAATCTGAACAAACTCTCGATTAAGTGCAATGCCGTGGGCTGGATACTCGGACACATTGGCATCCTGGCAATTGTACCCAAAGCAGGTTAACCTTCGTTCACGGCAAAGTATATGCTAATACTGCCCTTTGCCAAAAAAGCAGACCCTATACAGTTGAATGAGATGACGTGCAATATGACCTGGCAGCTACAGCTAAAAGGACGCGAAAAAAGCAAGGCATCTTATTCTTTTACACCGGTTCTTCATTAACGCATCGATAAACATAATAACAGGTCACTGTTTAATGAGTCTTCACGAGAAAAGAATGGGCTACGACTTTAATGATTTTCACCGCAGCCGTAAGGGCGTAGAAGTGAAAAAGTATATTGAACGCTACCTCTGTCATTGTCCAACCTTGATATCTGCGCGACACAAGTTCCTTTGGCTTGCTGAGCTAGCTTCAGTGAAATGGTTTCAGCATTTGAGAAGGTGAAGATAGTAGCTTCACAGCAATATCAGCATTGGAGACTGAATGCCATAACAACTAAAATTCCTGTGAGTCCTTAGCCAAAACATATTCAACGTGTGCACTGGATACACTGAATCTCCAAATGGAACTAATTGTTTTTTCTATGCGTTTTTAATTAACCACTTCTCACTCTGTGGTCTAACATATTCAAAGACTTGTTAACTTAACTGTTCTTTAGTTCCCTTTCAAACCATCACCATCCTCTTAGTTTTTCCTGATACCCAACTTAATATCTTTCTTTACCTACTCCATCCCCATTCATGATATTAGCTGCTTAATTACTGTTCTTTCAACTAAACTAAAATTAAAAAAGTACCTTCTTTAAGATTAAAACTATACTCTTCTTTCTTCTACTCAACTCCAAACACTAATTGCCTTACTGTTGATCTATAACCTAACCTAAAATTAAAAATAGTTAGAACCTAAAATGGTATGGAAACAAATATGTAGTAGACAAATTGAGTGGCAATACAAGAAAGAAGTCTACAAAGACAAGCCATGTCAGTGGCATTTGAAAATTCTACAACAAAAGACGAACTCAAAATGTGGGTAACAAACAAGAGAACAAAAGATGCAAATAAATTAGTTATGAATCAAAAGGGAAGAAATGAAAATATCAAAGATTTGTTGGAAAAGTTCCAAAGTAAAAAATGTGATTGCTTGATTGTGTTGTGTGTAAAAGCAAAATAAAGGCAGCATAAAACAATAAAGGAAAATTTACAATGGTGCCATAAATAAACACTCACTCATCTCTCTACGCACTCTTCTTCATTCCCATTCTTCTATTCATCTAACAATACGCATCGAAATAAAATTGAATATTTAGTCCAGAGCATGTGTGGCTTTTAGAGATGGTACAATCTTCAATCTAAAATCGATAATAATTGAAGCACTGGAGGTATTTGGAAATTTTGTGGAAAATGACAGTTTGAGAAACGAAATGATACAACGCAATCATCATATATGAACACTCTATCTCTCTGTGGGGAGAATAAAAAATCAGAGGAGTAAAAGAAAATAATCAATGGATCTTTTGCTTTTGAAATTCTGATATGGTGTTATGAGATTTTTACATCAAAGTTTTTATCTGCTCTTGCAGCGAGGTGTCACTGATTTCCCAACAGCATAATGCTCACATTCATATAAGCAATGAAATAAGTCGATTTTTGGCTGATTGCTCTAGTCCATGGTGGCCAGCCTGTTCTCATGGAGAACATATGGTGCTAATACTAAGAACGGTTTACCAGGTGTGTTTGTTGAAGGTTGCCGGTTTTACTAATAGATATCGCTAGAAAATGTATAAATTTCTATAATTTGGCATGTATGTAATTTTTTTCTATTGACATAAACCTACAAAAATACGCAAGTCACATTCCTCCAAAATAATAGCGTCATATTTGTTTACCTCAGTGAATATGTCGAGTTTCGTTCCAAGTAAATCGCATTTGCGGCATTCGTTGCTTTTCTTATTTCATCAAAAGAAAAAAGCAGCTGAAGCTGGTAGAGACTTATGGTGAACATGCCCCAGTGATTAGAACATGTGGGACAAAGTTTCGTCAATTTAAAAATGGAGATTTCGATTTGACAGACAATGAACATCATGGTGCAGCGAAAAAGTTCGAAGACGAGAAATTGCATGTTGAACCAACCCCATCGCAACAAAAACTGGCAGAAACACTACATGTGACTCGAGGAGCAATTTGCAATTTGTTTAAAAGCCATGGCAAAGATCCAGAAGTATGGAAAATGGGTGCCACACCTGCTGAACAATAGACAAATGGAAAATCGAAAAACCGTTTGTGAAATGCGGCTTCTACGATTCGAATGGAAATTTTTTCTGCATCGAATTGTCACGGGGGACAAAAATGGATTTATTTTGAGAACCTGAAGCGAAAAAAATCATGGTTTTCCCCTAGTGAAGCTGGCCCATCGACTGCAATGCCAAATCGCTTTGGCCGTAAGACAAAGCTCTGTGTTTGGTGCGACCAGTGTGGTGTGGTGTACTACGAGTTGTTAAAAGCTGGTGAAACGGTGAACACGGATCGCTACCGACAACAAATGATCAATTTGAATCATGCGTTGATCGAAAACGGTCGGAATGGTCCCGAAGACATGGCAAAGTTATCTTGCAGCATGACAACGCGCCGTCTCATACCGCTAAACTGGTGAAAGACACATTAAAAACACTTAATTGGGAAATATTATCGCACCCGCCGTACTCTCCAGACCTCGCCCCGTCCGACTATCACCTTTTCGCATCGATGGGACACTCTCTTGCAGAGCAGTGCTTCGCTAATTTTGAAGAAGTCGAAAAATGGCTCGTCGAATGGCTTGCCTCGAAAGAGAAAAAGTTTTTTTGGAATGGTATCCATAATTTGCCTGAGAGATGGGCGAAATGAGCAAACCGGAAAATTTCAACTAACACATCTGGTATATAAATAATCATCAATTTGACAATACAATTGAACTTAAGGTTGCAAATATTACTAAATGGTCTAACCTGGATAACAATCTTTTGAAGAAATTGATTGAATCGATGAAGAAAAGGTTATTTTGCGTTGGAAAAGCCAGTTGAAAATTGTCAGGGAAAATTTTTACTTAATTAATTAATTAATGACGCACGATGGAGTAATAGTGCTCAAAACACACCAATTACTTATTTTATGTTGTAATTTCTGTAATTTAAAGTCATCGGATGCTATACAAATTTTATAATTTACTCTTCTTGGTACTGGCACTCTATAGCCGGAAATCTATTGTAGATTTCTTACACATCGTTTTAATCATGATAAAATCCAAATATTAAGCATTTTCCAACTGATTCCGGTTACCTGCTCATTGTATATAAAAAATGAATATGCTATTCAAAGTCCATGACATGTGAAAACTTTTTATGCTAAAGAAAAACATTTTTCCTGGAAAAACTTTATAAAAGTAAATGCGGAATTTTTTCCATTTTCTAGTTACTTTATCGGTAACTTCTTCTATTATATACTTTTTATCTTAATAGGGAGGAGAAGGAGATGGCCCAGCTAAATGTATACCACCTGTCCGTCTAGCTGTATTGCAGTATATTTGGACACAAACTGGTCCCGTAATATTGGAAATATTTTAAACAAACTTGACTAACAGATGTGTGTGAAGATTTACATTCAATTTGGCATTCTTAATAGATAACAGCGAATAAATCTTTATACTGAAAATCATCGGAATTGGGGGACTATATTATACATGCATAGGTTCATGAAGAAAGACTTCCTAGACCTAAATCTTAAAAAATAAACAGTTTTTAAAGTAAAGTAAAAAGGTCGTTCGGTTTTAGTTTTATGCAAATGGTTCCAAACGGTTTTCTGGCTTATCTTTAGTTCCGACAGGCCTCCCGACGTGTGGTGCACCTTTGACATCGAAATTACCGGAACGGAACCTAGCAAACCACTTTTGTGCTACACGTTCGCTTACAGTGTCGGGCCCATAAACTAAATTCAGCCGCTTTGGCTGCTTTTTCGCCTTGATCAAAGAAAAATTGAAAAATCTAGCGAATTTTCTCTTTGCTGGTGTCCATCTTTGACGAGCGATCACAACGTACTGAGTCAATCAATCGAAAAACTGTCTAAGACAAATACCTATGTTGTAAACGGATCTAACCTAATTGAAAAACGATTAAAAATATCGATATATCGATTATTATATCTTGCATTTTTCCTGGCATGGCGACATCTGAAGATTTTAAAAATTTTATTGGAATACGACGGCCCAATCAAGGTCCAACAAGAGACTCTAATTTTCTGTTTGAAATCGTAATTGCCTCTTTTTCAAGGTAAACTAATTTCGTCAAACAATTTTCATACAAAAAAAGTTTAAATTTAGCAAATTTGGATCTGAAGTGGTTAGTTCATGGATAAGAAGTATTTCATTGATCTTCTATTAAATAGTAAAGAGATCGTGATGCTAAGAAAATTTTAAATTTAATAAAAATCTATTTCTTTGTAAGAAGTTTTAACGCTTATATTTTTTAAACTTTAAAGAGGCTCCAAAATATATTAACTAGATATTAATTGCATTCATAGTTATATGTGACGTGTAAAAGATAGGCTCATTTAGTTGACAAATATCTTCTATTTAGGCATATTTGTACCGGCACCAATTAAGCGATTTTCGAACACAAAAATTCAACTCTAGATTGCTCAACTTTGAATGGACATATTCCAGAAATTATTTATTACATAATAAACAAATAAGCTTTTTGTTGCAGTTTTTTTTGTTTTATTCCATACATAATTTTTCCAAAACACTACTTTTCTGTTAAAGCTAGTGTTCAAAATATTCAAAAAGAAGCTGGTGTGTCTCTTATGACTCTGAAACGCACCTTATGATAGTCAACAAACAAAAATCACTCATACGACACGTCACACGCAAAAACACTCACTTTCAAGTGTTATGCGAGGTATATACATACATCCATACATATGTTTGTATTTTAAAACAATTTATAAGAGCAACCAACAAACAAAAGCCAAGACACAGACAAGGCGTTCACAAACAAATATATTGTTTTTGTTGTTGAAAAATATTTCCTTTTTCACTGCCTGCCTGCATTTACATGGTCCTTTTTGACCCGGATGCTCGGTCGAGCCGCTTTGCCGAAAACACACACACACATACAGAATCGGCGATTGGCTGCCAGCCAAGGACTACAAATTTGCTTTTACTGAAAAATTTCATAAATTTTATTTGTCGTCGATGTTGCGGCATTGCGACCAGAAGCCGCAGTAAAATATGTTTGTGTGTGAACGAGTAAATTGACGTAAAACTAAATTTTACGACGCGTCATGGCTAAGAAATTTTTCGCGTCCCAATAAAAAAAACAACAAGCGTAAAATAAAGCGACCGCCTGCCTGTGCATGAACCTGTATTTATGCATGTGTGTGTGTTGTGTGTTGTGTGTAACTTTCATTTCCTCTGCCATAACAGTGACGCTTCAACGAATTGCTCTCACGCTGACATACTGCAGAATAATTTTTCCATTGCCGTCGGCTGACGCGTTCCGTTGCTCAAAGCGAAAGTGTCCTTGTTATTTTGCCTAAACGTCGACAGACATACAGGCATATGGGTGTGTGCTACTGCTGTGCTTGTATTAGTGTACCGCCGTTAAACGTGTCACCAAATCGTAACTCATTTCTCCAAGCCCAACATGCCATCGTGGTGCCAATTACATTTTTCACTGCGAAAGGTGGTTCTGGCAGCCATGAGCCGCCGGTGGCACCCGCAGCTTAGCGTGCAAAATGGCCTGAGACATGGGGTATAGGGTAAAGCGGGCAAGCGGGCAAGCGGGCAAGCATATTGCAATATCGGACCGTTAACGAGTAGCCTGAGTAGCAGTCAGTCATCGAGTCGTCATTTTGTGCCGCAAAGGACTTTGTCTTCTTTGTTAGTCATTTGGTTTCTCTATTTCTCTGTTTGTTTCGGTCGACAGGCAGTCTGTTCGCCTTTGACGCTGTGTTTTCAACGTAGCGTGGTACCGTTTGTTTTTTATTTTCATATCTGTTTTTTGGTTTTGCTTTTTTGACTTGGCTGACGGCGACATGCTGCCTTGACATGGTGGCAATAATTTTTGTTGCTGTTCCTTTTTTCTTATTCACCCGCCTCTTACTCTATATCCATGTACACTTTACTTTCTCTCGAAATCGCTAATATACCGCCGAAAAGTCATTTGTTTACAGTCATATGTGTGTATGATTGTAAAAAGTTGAAGGTTCTTTGCCACCGCAAAAAGTGGTTGTGGTATTTTCCTTATGTGTGTAAATTTTATTTATGCGACCGTTGATTGCTGTAAAATTTGTTTGGGCAATATAAGTTTTCTTTTGTTTTTCTTTATTCTTGAAGATGTGTATGTATGTATGTATGTATGTATTTTATATACTCGTGTGTGTTTATATGTCAACTAGACATATAAACTTTGTCAGCATAGTTGAATACTCTATTCATTGTATTCCTAACACAAATGATTAAATATAGTTTAAAAAACTAAAAAAAACACGCTTTTAAGGAATTTTAAACAAAAAAGTCGAAAATAATTTTGGAAATAAACTTAAAACAATAGTATATAAAAAATACTTGTATAATTGAGGGAAAAGCGTGAGGGGCTCGATATATGAAAATTATGGCTCATTATCTTTTCTTTATTTTATTTTATTTTTTTTAATATTTATTACCTTTTATAATAATTTAATTCTTATTTTCAATTTTATTTTATGCTATTTTATTTTTATATTATTTTGTTTGATTTTATGTTTACCTTTCTTATGTCAATATAAATTATTTAAATAGTTAGGCCACTGCTTTTTATTGGCTAAAAATATAATTTGGACCTTCTAGAATAAGAAACAAAGCGTCTTACCGAGCGCACCGGGCCGCTCCGATACATATTATGTGAGTCTCAAAACTTTAAATACATCTTTCTCGAATCGCAGCATAACTCAAAATATTTTCAATATTTTCAATTGGCTTTTTTCTTAGACCTTTTTAATATTATTTCAAAGAGAATAACGTACGGGATTTTAGATAACCTAATTTAAACAATAGTTATAAACATAGGTGCCGTTTTTTTCGGTCGAAAGGAGTTTTTTTCTTAAATGCTTCCAAATTTCACAAAAATCAATATTTTTTAAAATCCGTACGTCATTCTCTAACTATTCTCTGGAAGATAAACAAAAAATTTTTTAATTTAATTTAAGGGGTTATATACAGTTAATGGGCCAAAAAAAAGCGAATTTTTAAGAATTTTTTTTGAGAAGTCTTTAGAATTTATTAATTCAAAAAGTTCACATACTTATTATGGTATTATTCAACAATATTTCAATCCTTATAACTAGTAAAAATATTTCTCTGGAGAAGAGCTACAGCTGATCTCCAGGAGGTCCTCTGAAAAAATACGTCTTGCGGTGACCACTTTATCTCTGAACTGGATCATCTGAAATTAAAAAACCAAACAGATTTCATTAAAGTAATGTTAAATCTAGTGATTAATCACAAAGGAATAAGCAAAAAAAATTTTTTGTCAAAATGGCGCCTTCTCAAAGAAAAAAGTCGATTTTTCAGCGAAATTTCGATTTTAAATTGTTTATAAAAAAATTATTTATCGGAAAAATAAAACCTTAGATTAATCACTGAAAAATATATTCAAGAAGCTTGCGTTAAAATTTTTGACAAATCGATTTAGCCGTTATAGTGGTCACCGACTTTGAAAACACCATTATGAGAAAAACGCGTTTAAAGTTATACCTATACTTCCAAGCGCTCCGAAACGTCTTTACAAATGTGCGTGTGACTTCGAAAATATTTGCCGGATCGATTTGAAATTTCTTGGGTGTATTCTTAAATATATGTAGATACAGTAAATAAAATAAAAAAATCGATTTTTTGAAAATCTAAACTGTATATAACCCCTTAATATTTTCATTACAGTTTCATTAATCTTATATATTATATTTCATCTGATTTTGATGTGGGCTTTGTTTTCAGTATTTTTTCTCCCATGCTATATTTTTATATTTCTTCCAGATGTTAAAATAATGGTTTTCGGTAAAAGAATCATTTACCTGTGACGCGATCCCAATGTGAAATATTTAAAATGCGAATCGTTGCATACATCGTGGCTTTGCAATTAACAAAATACTCCAAGAAACAGGGTGATATGTAGAGTGCATACAGTATTTCAAAGAAACTGCATATACACTAGCGGTCATAAAAACCGCACCATTGGCAATACTGCAGTAATTTTGATAAAATTTCAAAACACCGTGGCAACTCTTTCCTTTTTATAATGGGGATTTCCCTTTTTACATTTATGTAACTGATTTAAGCAAAGACTGTCATTTTTTACCGCACCGCATTGGCTGTAAATGTTTTTTTGTAAAAGATGTCAAAAATATCTACCAGTTATAAGCAATTGACGCGTGACCAAAAGGTCGAAATTTTTGTTTTAAAGGATATGGTAGTTCCTTATCGTCGCATAGCACATAAAATGGCATGCTCACATTCCACTATTGTAAGACTCATGAAGAAAAAAAATAATTTGGACCCGTACGCAAGGACGAAAGGATCAGGAAGACCTCGGAAGACTAACACCCGGATAGACGGCGTTATTCGTAGAATAAGTTTAAAGGATCGATTTAAAAGTAACAATAAGGACTGAGATAAAGAGTTATCACAATGTGGACTTAAGTGCCGAAACTTCACGTAGAAGACTTCGGGACTGTGGACTGTATGGAAGACGACCGGCCAAAAAACCTCTATTGACAAAGCGGATGAAAGTAAACCGCTTATCATGGGCCAAAAAATACCGAAACTGGACCCTTGAGGATTGGAGAAACGTTTTATGGTCGGACGAAAGCAAACAAAAACCAGTGAAATTTTCTTTAAACTAAGCTGATGTTTAACACAGTTCCTTTTTTTGGTCTTAACAATAAATGAAAAATATTTGTTTCAAAATAAAACGGTTTTAACTCTTATTAGAAACAATTTTCTTTAAATTTCAGTGTGGTGCGGTTTTTATGACCGCTAGTGTAGATGTTGCCAAGTTGAAATGAATTAGTCCAAAAGGAGATTTACAAACTGACAGACATACAGACAGACAGACATACAAGTGAAGCTAATAAAAGCATGTTAAAAAAGTTAGTTTATACCACTGCGCCATTTTAAGGATTAATTTTAAGAAAGAGTTCTCGAGCACTGTTTCTATTAGACCTTTCGAATTTTATCAAAACGGCTTATAAATACATATTTTCTGAACAATGCGACTCATGCGTCACCAGCGGATATGAAACAATATTTAATTTCAAAAATCAAAACTTAAATAGGAAATTTCTATTTACTATGACTTTTGCGCCACCAAGAGACTAAAATATAGTCTGAAAACTTCGATTGATGCGCCATCTATTGAAGCCGGACCGGTATTTAATTCCATCGATATCGACTCGTATAAGTAAACTCCTCTCTTATTGACTCATGTGTCACCTAGCGGATACATGATAGTATCAAATTTCATTTAAATTAAAATATTAGTAGGAATTTTATAGACAAATCCATCATTTTTACATACCTTAATTTTGCAATAGAAAACTTTTTCAACAGTGAGAAATACACATACAAGGTGTTCCAATAAGAGGTGCTACTCTGATATTCAAAAAAATGGCATTTCTGGAGATAAATGATCTGATGCATATTTTCAATGTAAAGAAGAAGATATGCCATTAATAATGGAAAGCCAAATGGCCGCCTCGGCTACGCTTACAGGATCGTAACCTTTTTACGAAATATTCCATCACCAAATCATAAAGTGGCTGCAGTATGCCCTCAATAGCTTCACGAATTCCATGTTTGAGGTCATAAATCGATATTGGCCTGTTGGTGTAGACCTTCTCTTTCACGAGGCCTCAAAGTAAGAGGTCGCAAGATGCTAAATCACAAGATCGCGGTGGCCAATTATGATCATTTCTTCGAAAGATATCATGGCCTGGAAACTTTTCTTTCAAAAGTTCGATGGTTTCGTTAGTTGTGTGGTATGTAGCGCCGTTTTGTTGAAAGCAAACGTTATCCACATCAATACCCTATAATTCCAGTCATAAAAAATCATTAATCATCTCTCGATAGCACAATACATTCACCGAGTCTGTCACTCCTCCTTTTCGAAAGATTAAGATCTAATGACCCCACTGGAGCATAAACCTTACCACACAGTTACACGTTGAGAATGGAGAAGTCTTTCAACAATAAATCTTGAGTTTTCCGACGATGTAAAGACGTTTGTGAGGTATCCCCAATTTCAAAAACCATCGAGGATTGGGAAACCTGTGGTTTTCTCAACACTGGAACGACGTGCACGTTTTTATTTTTGACATCACTAACTTGTCCCAACAGCGTCATTTTTTCCTGCGATTTCCAGGACACTATAAATTGATTGGCCCAATCATCAACAAAGAAATACTTCAGAAGCGCAACAAAATCAAGCCATTTCTGAAGCAAATCATCAGGATAATGAAAAATGAATTAAATACAAGAATATAAAATAAAGAAAATTATGATCAAAGACCGGTTACCCTCCAAAAACGACTTCAAAGCCTAAATTTCAACGCAAAAAAGGTGTTGCTGGGTGTGTGGTGGTACTGTAAAGGAATCAATTCTGAGTTAAACTGTCAACAATGAGCTGGTCTAACATGAAAAGATGTTGTATTTCATTATAACAGTAGACCACATACATCTTTCATGACCAGATAAACTTTAGTCTTACTAGTCTTACTCGTCCAGTTTCGGATTTTGAGTGAACGGGCCAAACGGTTGAGGCACCACCTGTGTCGCATCGCTGTGTCAAACTTTTCGCTGCACCAAGCAATGGTCCTTTTTACGAATTCCGCATCCAACATGTTTATATACGGGTTCCCAGTTCCGCTTTGAGTAATTGACAGTATATGGTACCGTGCGAATTTTTATACTTTTAGCTTTTTATTCGTTTCAAAGACTGCTTTAATATTGTCCACTTTGTGGAGCAACCAAACACAACCTGAGAGCAGTACCAAACCTTTGAACAAATAACAAATCACTGAGCAATGGCTGCTACCTGACAAGGCCTCTCAACGCTTCAGTTACACTGTTTTTTCTTTGAATAGAATAAAGCGCTTGATGTCGGTTGTTGCAGGCATTAAGTTTGGGAAATGGCTCCTGATCCTGCCTGGTTTTTTAAATAGCAAGAAGTCATATTATCTTGGTGGGCTTTAAAAATTTTCTTATTTTATATTATATACGTAAATCTATTAATTTTTCTTCGAAAGTTTATGATGAAGGCTTTTTATATTTTATTAATTAGGATTTTTTGTTTTTCAATTTATTTTCCATCTCTTTTGTTCTCGTACTCATATAGCCAGCAAAAAATGCATATTTATTGGTAAAAAAAATCAAAAAATTGCGACAATGACATTTCAAACAAAATGTATCCTACACAGTAAATAAAAACCACAAAAGAGATTAACACCTATAATAAAATAAAGAACTCAAATAAAAGTAAAGTAAATACAGTCAATTAAAAGTAATTGCTCAGATACGTTTCAAGTTTGATTGAAAGAGTTTGGAAAGTATTTAAAATAAATTGGCTAAACCAAATGAATGTGGCTAAACAAAAGCTAAAGAAATTACTATGAAATGGCATTACATACACGCATGTCATACATACATATGTATATAACACAAAGAAAATAAAATATTTGCCCATACATATGTGCAATTACATAAATATACTTTTTCTATTGTTTGTGGTGTTAGATAAAATATTTGTCAATAAAAAATAATTGGACATCGTTAAAAATGATAAATTCATTTGGACGAGTGCGGGCGTGTTGGTGAGAAATTGTCGTGAGAATTAGTAGTAAGGTGTGTGTAGATGCATGTTGACTCACATACGAGTATGTATATACGTGTATTCGTCGTTTGTTTCACTCATCGATGGTAATTGCTACTCTACTCGGTACTTCGTTAGGTAACTTTTTCAAAAATAAATCATTTTAAGCAGCCAAAAGTCAACTGTCATCCAATAATTGTTCATTTATGTCACAGATTGGTACACACAGAGAAACACATATATGGTAAATTAAAATTAAATAGAATTATAACAAAAAGTTAAAGTGCAATAAAATAAAATTAATTAAAAAAATAAAAATGAAACAAAATGGATTGTAATAATAAATATATTAAGATAATATAAGCCAAAAAAAAAATTAAATTAAATAAATTAAAATAATAGAAAATAATATAAAAATAATAAAAAATAAGAAGTACCAGTATGTAATTAAATTAATGAAATGTTGATATTATGTAAAAAATAAATAAATATATAAAAAAACAAAATGAAATAAAACGGATTGTAATAAAAAATATATTGAAATAATATAAATCAAAAAATTTAGATTAAATTAATTTATTATTTTAATTTTTTTCTTGGCTTATATTATCTTAATAATATAAAAAATATTTAAATAAAGTAAAATTAAATAAAAGGGAGTGTAATAAAACATAATATTTTAAAATAATTTAAAGCAAAAAATAAAATAAAATAATTAAAATAAAAGAAAATAATATAAATATATAAAAAAATTTAATAAAACTATATCAAATTAAATAAAATAAAAAAGAATAAAATGATATAAAAATTGGAAACATAATTAAGATACATTAAATTAAATTAAATTAAATAAAGTAAAATTAAGTAAAATTAAATTAAATAAAAATAAGTCGAATATAATAAAACGCATTATAAAACAAAAAAGAATAAAACAAATGAAAATTAAATAAATAAAACGAAACAAAATAAAATGAAATAAAATAAAATAAAGTAAAATTATATTAAATTATATCAAAAAAAATCAAATGTAATAAAACACGATATATTAAAATATTAAAAAAAAAAAATAAAATAAAATATATTAAAATAAAAGACAATAATATAAAATAAAGCAAAACAATTAAATCAAATCATATAGAATTAAATATAAAAAAATAAAACAAAATGAAATATAATAATATTAAATTAAATTATATTAAAATAAATCAAATCTAATAAAACATTATATATTAAAATATTATATAACAACAAAAATTAAATTAATTCATATAAAAATAAAATTAAATAAATTAAAACAAAACTTTAAAAATTTTTTAATATTAATATAATAATGAAATAAAATTAAATTAAATTGATTTAGTACATTCAATATTCAATATATTCAAATAATGTGAAACAAAAAAATTAAATAATTCTAATTAAAATAATATAAAATTAAATAAATTGAAATAAAACAAAAAAATATTAAAATGACTGAAAATAAAATAAAATAAAAAACGTATATAAATGAATGAATGCCGGATCAACACACAGCCTAAACCATTGATTGTAGAGCCATGAAACTTCTTGGAAGGTGCGTTCTGCGCCACACGTATGCGCCCTATAAGAAACGATCTTCCGGAAAATGATATCTTCACTGAACAAAAGCTATGAAAAAACTTAACCGAGATCAAGAAAAAGCACGGAGCAATATTCTCTGAATTCGAAAGCTTTCCTAATTTCATTCCTTGTACGGTTTACTTCTTTGATTAAAACATGTTTTTCACGAAAACCAAATCGATGTGTAGACATTATATCGTTTTCATGGAGAAAAGTAGACATTTTTGATAGCAGCACATTTCCGAAAAGTTTGGAAAGAAAGTCAAGGCAGGCAGGGTCTAGCTGTTGTGGATAAATAAAAAAATTGGAAAGATGAAAAAATTAAATATTTTAAGGCAGTAGTATGCTTTAGACGCTTCAAAAAATGATTTTTTTGTCTCAAATCTATTTTAAAACTATTCAAGAATATGTCTTCAAAACTTTAGTAGCCATTGGGACATATTTGAGTAGCTGGAGCAGTTTTAGTGCCGAGCGTCGAGTATTTTGTTTTTCAAATTTCGAAAAAATTTTGAATTTTCCAACTTCTTCAGTAATTTTTAGACCATATAGAAGAAATACATACTCATGAAAACTCATCACAACATTGGTAAATTCCAATATTTTTGATACTAAAAATTGTTTTTTTAAGCTTAAATATAGTCTGAAATTTTCGTTTAAAGAAATAATTTCCTTCCCTTTCAAAAAAGATGCTTTTTTTCAGGTTCTAAATGATGGCAAAGTCATTTAAATAAAAATAAAATAAAAGATATAACAACTTAAAGTAAAGTAAATTGAAGAAAGAATAGAAAATAAATTGAAAATAAAACCAAATTAAATAAAAAGAAATGCAATAATACTAAGTAAAATAAATTATAAATAAATTAAATTAAATAAAAACCAAATGAAGTGAGTGGGCAGACCTGTGGGCCGAGCCAAAATGTCGAGTATGAAAATAAAATGACAGAATAGGCGGGTTGCAATTACTAAATTGCCGCGCAAGATGCCTACATTGGTACATAAAGAGCATATAAAATCACAAAGCCTTCACATTATTTGTGTCCATTTTTGCTTAGTAATAGTGCAAACTACCAAAGTCAATAGTTCCCTTTGATTTCTAAACGTTGTTAAGTTTTCTTTACTTTAGCATTTTGCCAGTTAGCAACTCAACTGTCATGTTTCCGCTCTTTGCCATTTGTTTGCCAAATTCGCGCACATGCACACCCACAAACGTTAGTCCAAGGTGTTACTTGTGGTAAGCATGTGTCGCACATTCAACGCCTTGCATGACAGTGCAAAGTATTTGAAGGTAAATACATATGTGGGAATACTTATATGTATATGTACATATTTTCAATGCCTTTGAGGCATACGTATACATAAATCTAAAATTCCGTTGGCAAAACCGCGAAAGTCACAGGAATACCATAAAAGACACTCGGTTTGCGCCGTTAGAACCGTTATTAATATAAATGTCACGCGGCTAACGGTTGGTTTTCAATCATCAGCGCAATGTCAGTGGCATGCAACATTTGTGGCTGACAGTTTGTGTGGTCTAATTCTACTTTTCTTTTTTTTTTTGCTTTTATTTCCATGCTTTCTTTGATTTGATTGATTATTGACAGATTGTCTAGTGAATGGCAAATTGGGTTAAAAAATTATAATAATAAATTGTGGTTAGATTATATATGTATGTATATTTGTGCTTTTATTCAATGTAAGGAATTGGTAAATTCCGAAAGGGTCAGTTTGAGATACTTAAACCCAAAACTATGATCTCAGATATTAAAAACCTTTTTTCTAAATAACAACTTTTCGTTAGATCACCACTGCGGGTTCCAACACTTACAACCCAAAATACGTAAAATCAAAGCAGAAAGTGGAAAGCTAAAAATAAAAAAAGGCCGTTCAAAGTATTTACGACTGCTCGGGGATTAGTACTTTTGAGTCATGGCCGCTGAAAAGTCTAAAAGCTTACGATAATGGTATGAAGACTGTCATTTCTGCTGTTTCCATCATATTTCCCTTTTTAAAATAATAAGTGTTTCTTCTTCTTGATTTACGTTATCACCACCTACGCGGTTATAGCGGAGTCAGCGCCCTTTTCATTTCTTCCCTTACTTGCTCGACACCAGTCGGAGGTATAAAGTGAAGCTAAGTCGATCTCCAGCTGCTTTTTCCAGAGTCACCTTCTTCTTCTACTGTTTCCACCGGTAAAAACCTTCAAACAGGAGTGTTCTTTACCTACTCGAAAGGATAACATAACCTAGCCAGCGTATGTAGTCATGACAGCCGCCTGAAATAGGTCAAGGTCGCGGAGTTTTGGGTTCGTTAACTGCTGGTTATTCACTTTCAATGCAATTTAAAAATCCATATATTCAGTAACTCTTGGCAACAGTCTCCAGATCACCCTCCTTTTTGGAACCTAAATAAATATGCTCCGGTCTTGAAACCTTCTGTAACCCGGCGAGCTTCTGAAACTCTCAAGACTCCTTTGGAATTTCGCCTTGCTTCTCCCTATTTCAGCATACAGTACGAAGGCTGCTATATATATTTCTGGCCTAGGCAACACTAAGTGTTGCCAGGTGCAATCTGACATTTCCATTGGAAAGTTTGACATTTTTTATCATAACATCACTCAGAACGTTTTGTCATTTAATCGTGAATTGTTTTATTTACAGGGAATTAAAAAGTTCATCTCGGCAAAAAAATGGAATTAACTCGTGAACATTTTTGTGCGATCATTTTTCACAAGTTTCGACGTGGATTATCACGACAAGAGTGCATCAATGAACTAAAATCTTTGTATGGCTATGAAGCACTGTGAAAAACTGGTACAACGAATTAAATCGCGGCCGACGCTCGCTCAAAGACGAATTCCGTGAAGGTCGTCCAAAAACAGCCGTTGTGCCAGAAAACATCGATGCCGAACGTGAACTGATAATGCAAGACCGCCATGTAACATACCTTCAGATAGAGGCATGCCAATGCATTTCTCTCACCAGCATACATTCGATATTGCATGAACACCTCCTTGACGTAAAAAAGTTTGTTCTCGTTGGATCCCGCACAATTTGACAATCACTCAAAAAAGGCTCGTGTGGATTGGTGTAAAGAAATGCTGAAAAAATACGATCGCGGTGCTTCAAAAGACGTTTATAAGATCGTCACAGGTGACGAATCATAGAACTATCCGTATGAGCCCGAAACAAAACAGCAATCGACCGTGTGGGTCTTCCAAGGCGAACCAAATCCAACGAAAGTTGTTCGTGGAAGAAGCACTTCGAAGCAAATAGTCGCCTGTTTCTTCGGCAAAACTGGTCATTGGCGACTGTTCCGCTTGAGCAACGTAAGACGGTCAATTCTGAGTGGTACACCACCATTTTTTTGCCTGAAGTCTTCAGAGAAATTCGAAAAACGAACAAGAGAAGACGAATCATTGTGCACCATGACAATGCGAGCTTTCACACATCGGCTCAAACCAGCGCCTTTTTGACCCGGCCAAAACGTCGAATTGATGGATCATCCGCCGTACAGCCCTGACTTGGCACCCAATGACTTCTTTTTATTCCCACACATCAAGAAAATAATGCGTGGTCAACGATTTTCGTCGCCAGAAGATGCTGTTGAAGCATTCTAAAACCGTGTTTTGGAGGTGTCTCAATCGGAGTGGAAAAAGTGCTTCGAAAATTGGTTTGAGCGCATGCAAAAGTGTATAAATCTTGATGGAGAATATTTTGAAAAACAATAAAACCATTTTCGTTGATAAGTATTCGTATTTTCATTATACATATATAATTATATATATTTGCTCTTTGTAACCGCTGTAGCGATTTTCGGCCGAGCTCCTCCTCCAATTTGTGGTTTTGTGTCTTGATGTTTTTCCAACAAATGAAGGGACCTACAGTTTATACTAAGCCGCCTCCGAACGGCTGATGGTTTTTTTATGAGGAGCTTTATTTCATGTCCGAAATACACTCGGAGGGGTGGACATTCCCTGCCGAGGGGCGACCGCAATTAGAAAATTTAACTTAATTTTTTATTTAAATTAATTTTTCATAACCTTTGGATGTTGGTGGCACCGGAATTTGAACCCGAGTCTTCCGAATGTCAGTACGCAATGCTAGCCACTCGGCTACCGCGGCCGCCGTATTTTCATTCATTTATTCGTATTCAGAAATATATATAGCAGCCCTCGTACACATTCAGTTGATCGCAACCTTGGGAGTTTGCAATTTCAGTCGCATGAGCACATACTTCGACTTTTTGATGAAAACCAAGAGTTTTGTTGGAGATTGTACGTGGAAGGCTTAAAATTCCGTCTTTATTCACAGATTTTCTTCTAAACACTAAAGCTCAGAGTGTGATTTGGATGCTTTAGAAGTGGTAATTTTCGCATCGCAAACAAAGAGAGTCCTGGTGGGACCAGACGAGTATGGTCCACTTCAACCTGGACTTCGTAAAACAAGTAAACTCATTGATGTGAAACCTTATCGACTACAACTAATTCGTTTGAATTATACATTGCATGAAAAACGGCCAGAAACGACCGAAAGCCAAGGTGATTTTAAAATATGACAACACTCGGCCCTATGTGGGTAAAACTACCTGGAACTACTTGGAAATGCTGAAATAGGAGGTCTTACTCCACCTGTTGTATTCGCCAGACTTCGCTCCTACCGACTACAGAATATTTCGACGGTTGCAAAACGATTTGGGGGGCCACTGGTTCGGATCTTTTAAGAAACCGAAAAATGACACTATATTCGGACCGAGGGCAGAGATGCTTAATTTTTTAGAGATGGTATTTGAAAATTGCCAGAGAGAAGGGGAAAAGTAATACTTTAAATGATGTATTTTTCTTTTACTTTCTTCCAATAAAAACCTTCTCCCAACACAAAAAATGGGGCGAATTAATTTGCACTTCCAATATCTTGTCGAAATATTATTTTCTACTTTAAGCGGAAGTAAATACGGATGATTTATTATTTTCTTAAAAATAAGAAATATATATTTTTAATCTTTCTATGGTGAAAAACGAAAAAAAAGTTGTAGCTTTCTTCAAAGTGAGTAATAAAATAAACTCCTCATCGAAATTACACATAAGTGAGTGTTTAATTTAATTCCAATAAGACATATACATGAACAAACAAATAAATAGAATTATTTTTAATTACGCTCTTGAGAGACTCAAGCTAAAAGCCACTAAATTCATCTTATATATGTACATACACATGTGCATGCAGTAAGCCACCCAAAGCTAAGCGAAGTAAAATAATAAATACGAGAGAATATCATCTAAAACGCCAGTGGGTAGTAAAAATTAATTTATATATCAACAACAACAACAACAATCATTATAGTTAGCTAACTTTGCAACGCCGCCGCTTGGCTGTCAGTAGCAAACAGGAAATTCTCTAGTCCACACTCTATATACCCACAACAACAATTTTATCATTACTCTGGCAATAGAAACTCCTAGTTTTGTTCTGTCAAAACCACCAGTCACAACTGTTTGTTGCAGATATTTTTGCAGCTTTTTTTTTACTTATTATTGTCTTTATTATTGCTTTTAGCTTTTTATGGTGAGCTTTTGTAATACCACACAACAGTAGAAAATACTTATAAATAACAGAAATAACAACAAACTACTACGAGGGGATTGACAAAAATTCGGTCATTTGGTAACTTTCGATTTATTTTGTTAAATCTAAAAATATCAGATACTTTGCAATTACTATATTGGTCTTCCTTTCAAATTTTAAAACGATCGGCTAAAATGAAGACGAGAAAACCCAAGCTAGCTGAGGATAAGTCAGACGAAATTTCACCACCAACGCAAAGAGAAATTCACCATATGATTCTCTTCGGATTTTGGCGTAATTTGCAGCCAATACAAATTATTCAGTGAATGACAAATTGCATATGGAACGATTTCACCATGTTTAAAGACTATTTCTAAGTAGTTTCGAATATTGCAGACCAGACATTTTTCCGTAGAGAACGAGCCCCGAGAAGGTCGACCAAAATCTTATACTGATGACGTCACTGCAGCTCTGGTGAAGTCAAAAATTGACAAGTACCCACGATTGACACAAGAAATGATTTCTAATGAATTGGGCATGAACGCCATGGCTTTATCGGGTATATTAAGTAATCATCTGGAATACACGAAGAAATCTGCTCGATGGGTATCACGAATTTTAAATGAGGCCCAAAACGAGACTCGTGTGCATTTTGCTCAATTTTTCTTAAACAAATTCGGAAATGGTCAGAATAGCAACTTTAATAAAGTCGTTACGGGTGACGAATCTTGCCTAAAAGTATGATGAAGAAACCAAACAGCAGTCCATAGTATGGAGCCCAACAGGAGCAAACCCACCCGTAAAATCTAAGCAACGAAAATCAGCAGCAAAAGTAATGAAGCGAAAAGCGAATTTTTAAGAATTTTTTTTGAGAAGTCTTTAGAATTTATTGATTCAAAAAGTTTAAATACTTATTATGGTATTATTCAACAATATTTTAATCCTTATAACTAGTAAAAATATTACTCTGGAGAAGAGCTACAGCTGATCTCCAGGAGGTCCTCTGAAAAAAGACGTCTTGCGGTGACTACTGTATCTCTGAGCTGGATCATCTGAAATTAAAAAACCAAACGATTTCATTAAAGTAATGTTAAGTCTAGTGACTAGTCATGAAGAAATAAGCAAAAAAATTTTTTTGCCAAAATGGCGCCTTCTCAAAGAAAAAAGTCGATTTTTCAGCGAAATTTCGATTTTAAATTGTTTATAAAAAAAAAAGTATTTATTGAAAAAATAAAACCTTAGATTAATCACTGAAAAATATATTCAAGAATCTTGTGTTAAAATTTTAGACAAATCGGTTTAGCCGTTTTCGAGTTATAGTGGTCACCGACTTTGAAAACACCATTATGAGAAAAACGCGTTTAAAGTTATACTTACCATACGTGTATACTTCCAAGCGCTCCGAAACGTCTTTACAAATGTGCGTGTAACTTCGAAAATATTTGCCGGATCGATTTGTATTCTTAAGTATATGTAGATACAGAAAATAAAATTAAAAAAAAATCGATTTTTTGAAAATCATAACTGTATATAACCCCTTAACGCGGTCTAATATCGTAGCTGCTATTCCACTGAAAAAGGATCAGACGGTAACTGCAAAATAGTACACCGAAGAGTGCATACCAAAAGTTTTCAAAAATTTGTTGGAAAATAGGAAGAAAGAGGATTTGCGGTGCTACTTTTTACATCATGACAACACTTTGAAATTACGAGTATTGCGATCTCGGGTATCTAAGAAATACGTCCAGCATCATTTTCCTCCTTTTGATTTCTGGTATTTATTTTTTTTTTTTTTAATTAAAGAAAATTTAAAAGGAAAGGTTTTTAATAGCAACGAGGACATAATTAATGCGGTTAATGTTGAACTTGATAAGTTTAAAAAGCAAGATTTTGAAGACTGTTTTCAGAGAAGATAAAAAAGGATAAAGATTACGAATAAATAAAAAAGGATTTTTTTTTTGTTTATTCTGGTCAACTTACCGAACTTTTGTTAAGCCCCTCGAATACTTTCAACTAACTATTATTTATTTCAAATGTTGTTCTCATATAGCAAATGCATACATACATACGAATATAAACAGTTATATTACTTATTGTTTACCGTTGACGGTTAGTGCAAAATGAACTCCTAAGGGGTTCCTGTGTTTTAAATGGGAATAATAAAGACAGTTTGGCAGTAGTTTCATTTCTCAGCCTCAGCCATTCATGGCTTTTTGCTTTTGTAGCGCTTTTCTCTGCTCTCGATGACGCGATTATTTTAAGCCAACACAATTACACAAATGTAACGTATTTTATTGTGCCACAAAATGGCATACTCAAAACACTAAAACACTCTGCATATGAATATGTGTGTGTGTGTGTGTGTGTATAAAAACTATATTATTTGTTTATAGCAACTCAAGCTGACTAAATGTTCTTAGACTGTTTAGTCAGTCGGTGTTTGTAGCTTCTTGAAATGATAATAGCAAATGGCATTTATTTTAGTTTATTTCAGTGTTTATATGCACATTTATTTACACACATATATATATATATATATATATATATATATATACATACATTAATTGTCATTCCTTTGTATTTGTCTTTTTGTTGTTTCTGACAAAAATCATTTTACTGCTGTGAGCTGTCTGATGTGCATACATACAAACATATAGTACTGCTGGTAGTTAATCATACCCCGTGGCGTACTGCATTATTTAGTGTGAGTATTTTTGTTGTTTTTATTGCAAACAAAATGACACATTTATGTAGTTGCTTCTCTGTTTTTCCGCATAAGTTTATTCACTTTTATTATGGAATTCCGGTTAAGTCTTTTAACATTTCTTCCGCATTACTTGTGGTGGGGCCTACCTATCCATTGAAGCAGCTTATGAAGAAAGCTTCAGCACTCTTGGAACTCAAAAAAATTATGTCAGGAATTTTTATTTCTCCTTTAAATAAGACAGGAAGAAGAATACTCAGAGTCCTCTCTGACTCCGAATCCCTTTTCACAGATTTTGAGCACTTTAAGGGTAATTTTTGGGATTCTAAGTGCTCAGTATATTCAATCTCATTCGCCGAAAATTCGTCATAACTCTTAAAGTATTTAAATAATACAAATCTGTTGCCCGATGTCCAGAAAATACATGCTATACGGAGGGAGTACTTCTCCAGCCCCCTGAATGGCAGTGAAAATGGAACACCAGGAGATGATGAACCCGAAGCCCAATCGATTATGACGGAAAAAAAGTTCCATTACCCGACTATGACGAGGTTCGAATAGCGATTGTCTGCTTAAAGGAGAAAAAGGCCTACCGGCTGAGCTATTTTAATAAAGCGGTAAACAGCTCACAACGTGCATGCATCAACTCCTTTGTGGATTATAGTCGGATGAAAGCACTCCCGAAGATTGGAACTTAAATGTCCCGCACTTGAAGATCCCGCAATACCATGGGATAAGCTTCTCAAGCTCGCATATAAGGTCCTATCAAGCGGCTTTATCCGCATAGACTTAGGACTTTACATATTCCCACAGGAAAAGGTCTAACGGTGTGATATCACACGATCTTGGTGGCCAATCGATCGGCCCAAACATGAAATTAACTGCTCAGCGATGTTTTTTTTTTTCAATAAATGTATTGATTGTTGTGATGTTGAAACCCTGAGATCTTTAAACTTCAATTTCAGTCATCAAATAGTCGGTTACCATGGCGCGATACCGATCGCATCATCATTTATAGAAATAAGGAACCGATGATTCCACCGGCCCACAAACCACACCAAACCGTTGTTTTTTTCTGGATAAAATAGCAGCTCTTGAATCTCTTCAGGTTGCTCTTCGTGCCAAATGCGGCAATTTTGCTTGTTTATGTATACCCATTGAGCCAGAAATGGGCCTCATCGCTGAACAAAATTTGGCTCGAAAACATCGGATCTTCTTGGAACTTGTCGCTTGGAAAGGTCAAGCGGCTTTGGTTCTTTCACAAGCAATATTTTGTATGCTTTCAATTTAACATCTCGACGTAAAATGCTCCAAGTTGTTCCCTACTTAGGTCCGACTTGCTGCAAACGGCGCCGAATCGACTCTCCACGGTCTTCATGTACATTCTCAACTACACGCCTCTATAATTTCTTCACCGCGTGCTGGACATGGCACTCAAGATGGGTGATGGTGTTGCGAATAGTACACTCAGTAGGCCGATGGTGTGGAGCATAAGTTGAGCGAAGCGCGCGAAACACATTCTTTACGGAAGTTTAACGATTTGTAAACACTTTTCAGGTGTAATGAAATGCCAAGCAATACTAAATAAAAATAAATACATGGCAGCTTGACAGGCGTGAAGCTATTGAAAAAAGGACTTCTACTTGGATCACGCGATATATATTTAGTGCTTTGTAATCGGCCGGGCTCCTCCTCCAATTTGTGGTATACGTGTTGATTTTTTATCCAACAAATGGAGGGACCTAAAGTTTATACGAAGCCACCTCCGAACGGCTGATGGTTTTTTTATAAGGAGGCTTTTTTGAAGACGAAGGATAAAGATAACCTTAAAGTATAATATAATTTTTCTAAATAATTTTGAAAATTATTGATATCGAAACGGAAATCCACTGTTTTCATTCAAAGAAAAAGGTTTGAGAAAAAGTATTTTTTAAAGTCTTGTTTTCCGTGGGACACACCTCAATAATGCACATTTCGTATTAATTATCTTGTCAGCATTGGCAGCATTCATAGTAGTTTATTAAATATTTGTTTTACCAAGCAAAATTTGCAATCTCATCACTTTGTCATTTCGTCTAGAGACTGCAAAAAGTTGTCTTTCATATCAGCAAACCCTACAGCAATGACTATTAGACCAATCTGCAGCTACCTACTTTGCACCTCCTCTCTTTTCTTGGTTCTACTCATATTCGCACTACAAATATAAACTGTCGCCCTATCTTTCGCTCTTCCCCTCTCTTATTTGACAATAGCGTTTTATGCCCGAAATCGTTTTGTCTTTGATTTCCTGTTTATACCTATACTTAACGATTTTGTTTGTATGTACATATATGTATATGTATATGTGTGCAGGTATGTATATATGGGTGTATATAAAATCTTATTCAGCAGCTTGATGACAATAGATAACTCCAGCTACTGCAACAACAAAAGCAACATGTAAGAAGTAAAATACAGAAAAGAACAAAGTGTTTGGAAAGTATGGGAATTGAAAAGAAGAAGGCGCAACAACAACTAGCAAACATTATTCTTTGAGCTACTCGAAAGCATACAGCAAATACTCCTATATAAATTGTTGTATGTGTGTGTGTGTTCACGTGTGCCTGTGTGTGTGTGTGTATGTGTAGATGTGTTGTACATTCCATTTACCCAACATATTATGTAAACAATACCTCGAGTGTTGTAAAAACAATAACAACAAGCTACAACTCGAACAACTTCAACAACAGTAACAAAATATATTCGACGTACAGCATAGTTTTACTTAGATGTACCGTTATTTCCAAGCGCTACAAGATTTTCATATAATTAGAACGCACTCTTAGGCACTACCGGTCGCTGGCCCCAAAAAAAAACAAGTACAATACTCCTTGTTTGATATTTACAAACATACATATATACATACATACATGCATCCATATACTCGTAAAAGCCAAGAGCACAACATCAACATCAGCAGTTGCACAATAACACCAACAACACGACTTCATTTACTCATAATGTTTATTGTTTGAAAGTCAAAGAACTAACTAAACAGTCAACGAGACAGCAACAGCAACAGCAGTTTAAAGTGGAAAGTGGAAAGTGGAGCAGAGAGTAGCAAGATCACTTCCAACACAGTTAGAGCAACCAACAGCCAACAGAGGGTACTCGAATGTACATACATACACGTATGTAGCACAGCAAAACTAAACTAGCCGCCAGCATGAGCATATACTTGTCGTCGTACAATAGTATTATTACGCGACCCGCCTAAGCTGCTGCACGTCGTGCGATGCAAAACGGAAAACGGAAAGCGTTCATTTTTCAAAAACAGAAAAACAGTCGTAACAATAACAACAATAGCAACCAAATAGCAACGTCTAAACTCACATGCATGCATATATACATATGTACATCTGGGTATCCGTGTGTGTGTACATGTCTATATAGGGAAGCGTGCGCATCCTGCTACCTCAACCACTCGCGCTTTGTTCCTGATTCCGTTTGTTGTTGAACCATTTGACAATATGCAATTGCCGTAAGGTAAATGTAACCTGCAAAACTTTGGAAGCTGGAGGCAGCAATGGCAATGTCCTTTTATCTTCCACACAGGTCCACAGTTGCAGCAGTGTCATTGAAGCTTAGAAATGCTAGTATGACTACTGTAAGTGTTCAAATAGGACTTTTGTTCTCGTTTGGTAACAAATTTGCTGCACCTTGTCCATTTGAGTGCTATTCCCTTCATTTCATTGGTATTGTTATTTCTGCATGTGAAGTTTTGCTTTAAAAAATGTCCAGAATATAAAGCAATACTTAGAAGAAATGGCAGACGGCTTGGTATAAATTGCAGAAGGAGCTCGGCCGGAAATCAATCTTTAAAAGCTCTAGGCACTGCTAAGCTGTGGGGAGATTGGAACTTCACTTGCCGCAAATCCGAATAGAGTTTGGTTAGATAGGACCAGAAGAAGTCTTTGAAGCAGATGAAGTATCAAAACTTAGTCTTGAAAGACCACTATCTAATGGGATATCATGCTGTAAGGTAAGGATCTTACTTTAGAAAATATTTTCAAGTTGTAGGAACTAAAAGAGGAGAAAGATAATTCTTCACTTACTATATACGGCCGCGGTAGCCGAGTGGTTAGCGTTGTGTACTACCATTCGGAAGGCCAGGGTTCAAATCCTGGTTCGAACAACATCAAAAGGTTATAGAAAATTAATTTAAATAAAAAATTAAGTAAAATTTTCCTATTGCGGTCGCCTCTCAGCAAGGAATGTCTACCTCTCCGAGTGTATTTCTGACATGAAATAAAGACTGACAGTCCTGCACTGGATAGAAGCAGTCTGTGTGATGTTAGAGCCGGTTTTCGCAATAATCTTTGGCTTGTGGCTGACGTTAAGTTAAACCATTTGACTCTCGTAGAACACTGAGAGTCGATCTAGTGACTGATGCTCAGAGTATACTGAATTTAAGGAGGAAACACTTCTCCATGCCAGCTGTGAAAGTGCAACACTAGGAGGTGGCGAGCCCCCCGATTCCCCTCCCCAATCGATGAAACAAATGTTTAATTGCAACCATGTCGAATCGCAAACGCCTGCTGCGCCTGGAGCCGATGGATTACAGGACGAAATTTTTGCAAAATATGGTCGGATGAAAGCATTCCCGACGATTGGAATCTAAGTGTACTCTGTGCAATCCACATAAAGGACGATCTCCCCGTCTGCGTCAACTACACGGTGTGTCCCAAAAATAACCGAACTTTATATTTAAATCATACAACATACAGCGCCATCTATTGAAAATTTGCAACATTAAAAAGATACATTCATCCTCTTTCAAACGCACCTAACTTCATGTAAGTCGGATGACAGATGTAAAAGTGACAGCCATTTCAATAAAACCAAAAGTGTGCTAATGGTTCAAAAATAAAATGGAACAAAGAGCAAATATAAAATTTTGTGTCAAACTTGAAAAAAAAAATTGAAATTGAAGTTTAAAAAATTAAAAAAAAATTGAAAAAAATGAAGCAGCCGTAACCGAGGTACTGAAGAACATTTCTATAAATGACATAAAAAAACCTATGCATGCGCTAGTTGATCGTTCCAAACGTTGTGTTGAGTCAAATGGAACATATTTTGAATAAATAACTTTCAAAGATAATATAATGTGTATTTTACTATTTTATATCCAAAAAGTTCGGTTAGTTTTGGGACACACCGTGTACAGTGGGATAAGCCTCCTTAATATCGTAAATAAGGTTCTACAGAACGTATTGTGTGGAAAACTAAAGCACCTTGTCAACAATCTGATTGGACTTTATCAATGGGGTTTTATTTAGACCATTGACCAGATATTCATTTCAACTGAAACTCGAAAAAGGCCCGTGAAATGAGGATTGACATTAATATCCGCGGATATTAAAGCAGTCTTCGTCAGCACAAAAAGGAGTTGTCTCTACGCCACTATGTCTGGGGTAGGAATAAACATCTCCTGTATGTATACGCCAGTAAAGAAGAAGGAGAATAGCCACGTGGTGCATACCAGCATGCAGAAGGTCGTGGGCTTAACTTTATTACTTAATTCTTTTTTCAGCAGAAAAGCCATTCAAGAGTGGCCTAGAATAAACTGTTGTTGAACAAACAAAAGAGATTTTCTAAAAAAAGGTATTTTTATTTTCAGCTACTGCACAGTATTAGATCTAAAACAGTTCAGCACAGTCACAGATCTTTTATGCCTGAGCAAAACAAACTCTTCCATTTGAGTACTTTGTCTCTCCTAGAAGATAAGCCATCTCAGATATTACAATCTTTAATAGAACAATGTATTGAATGGTTTTTGCTTCCCTACGCAAGTGTTTTGGAGCTATAAGAACGACGTCTCATAATGATTTCCCTTCAACATCGTGACTGTACCAAAATCCTATCTCTTAAGCATTATTTTTTTTTCAACCTAAAGGTTTAGGATAATATTATAAATATTTTATGAAACATACGAAACCAACACCCATACAAACAAGTAACAAATATAAATGCATACTTTCGGAAAAGCAGAAATATTGTATATTTCAAAAAAATCTATAATAATAGATCTTCAAAATGTTTAATCGCGAAACAATTGTTATTCTATGAGCCACTTATTTGTTATATAGAGCTATATGCAATTGACTGAACTAAGTTGACTTCAGCTGACTTACCCTCTTGTTATTCGACTTATTGTAAGTAAGAAACTTACCTCTAAACTGCACTATTTATTATGAGTATTTTATGAATCCTGACAGATTACTTACACTATCAGCTGTAGTGAAATCCCTTTAGCATGCAGCCCTATAATTATAGATTTTAAAAACTTTTCCACTTAATTTTATTACATAAAAGTGTGCAGATAAGCATGTCCCGTGCAATATTTTTGTGGGACAATGTTTTAAACTACATATCAAACATATTATTAAAAGAAAATGTACTGATAAAACTAAAAGTTACATCCTTAAAAGAGTTAGAAATAACAGTGATGCATACATAAATTTTTGTCCCGTGCAAATGCCATGGTTTAAACTTTGTTTATCTTAAAATTGACAAAATTACACAAATCTGACCTTACCCCAAATATAGAAATAGATTTAGAGTTTCTAATGAAAACTACCTGTACGATGCAAAGCTCCGCTTTGGCATATACCCATTGAATATATAAAAAATTAAATCATAATTTTATTTACTCAATACTTGTGGCTATACAATAAAAAAAAGACTTAGATGCAATTATATATGCGCGCAATCAATATTTAAGTGTAGACCACACAATTCCGATGATTGACTGAGATTTGTTGATAGTGACTACAAATGCTATTCGAACAAGGAACTGTATATGATTTTTTTCGAATAGAGCAGTCTCTGGTTCACTTCCAAAAAGTTTTCTTGTATAATCCTTCCAGAAAGCATAGAAACAATCTGACAGAATGTCAAGTGAATCGGTAGGAAACTTTTGGAGATGACGGTATCTTTACAAACGAACATAAAATAGGTATGTTGTGAATTCAAGTTTTTTCTGTTTGAATGCATCCATCCAATTGTCTCATGTAACAGAACATAAAAATGCAAACACTTATAAAGAACATAATTTTTAAGCAGTATCTTTTTCATACACATTGGAGTTTGGAGGGCAAGTAGACTAAATGGCTTGGCTTCTACCATATTACTACTACTAGACCCTAGACTCATCTTTGCCATAGCATGTTCTTATAGGATATATGCTTCAAGTTAATTAGAAAATAATCATATCCAAATATTGAAAATATCGTTGTTGGTGACATAAGATTCAAAACTTTTTCGTACATATTTCAACTTGAAAATTTAAAAATCTGGTCCCGCAGCTTAAAGCAAAACTAAATCTATAATTTTTATTCACCTCTTTGATTGAGAAAGCAGAGATTTGTTAATTTTGTTAAATTGAAAAATTTGAATAAGCAGTACAAATTGCTTTTACTCGTTACACACAATAGAATTTAAAATATTTATTATATTTTGGGCGGCAAGTGGTAAGTGCTATAATTTAAGTGCGCTATCAATCTCTATATATTTTCAATGAATTTAATTTAATCTATAATCCCTAACAAATTGCCATCACATTTCTTCTTTAACGTAATATTTTTCCCAAAATATTTCTCAAAAAAAAATTAAGTTCCAAGTAATTTAATAACCCAAAACGGCAACCAAACTGCGGATTCATTGACCGATTTTCACTATTTACAACACATTGACGGGCATTTTTTTTAGCGTCAACAGAACCAACAGAATGACAGTTCACAAATTTATTTAAAAAAATACGAGTACGTTATTAAGCCTTCAGGTGCAACACAAAAAATTCCGTATCCTTAACAAATTGTGCCGTTGTGTAACTGTTAATCTGCAGCGAATGTTTACGTAATAAATTCACATACATATTTATCGTTGGATGTGTATATGTTTATATGGGTCGGCATATAACCGCGTGAGAAGATTATAAAAACCAAAGCAGCGACGTATCCATAATATGAAAAGTGTAAATGCAGAAAAAACATGATTTACATTTTGCACAAACCATTTGCTACGGGAAAGGTAAAATTAAATGAAAAAATAGTTATTGGTTTTTCAAAAATTTTCTTTTGCAATACGTACCAATTGAGCTCATGATTCTCATACTAGGGTGTGGGAAAAATTTTACTATATTTACCTATAATAAATATAAATAAAATTTGGGGATTTGTGGGTTAAAGAGAAGATAAAAAAGGATAGTGATAAAGATAAGGATAAACAGTATAATCTTAAGGTTGAAAATTTTAAAGGTTAGGATAAGTATTAACTCAGGTTAAGGATGAATAAGCATAATCATATCAGAGATAGAGATAGAGATAGAGATAGAGATAGAGATAGAGATAGAGATAGAGATAGAGATAGAGATAGAGATAGAGATAGAGATAGAGATAGAGATAGAGATAGAGATAGAGATAGAGATAGAGATAGAGATAGAGATAGAGATAGAGATAGAGATAGAGATAGAGATAGAGATAGAGATAGAGATAGAGATAGAGATAGAGATAGAGATAGAGATAGAGATAGAGATAGAGATAGAGATAGAGATAGAGATAGAGATAGAGATAGAGATAGAGATAGAGATAGAGATAGAGATAGAGATAGAGATAGAGATAGAGATAGAGATAGAGATAGAGATAGAGATAGAGATAGAGATAGAGATAGAGATAGAGATAGAGATAGAGATAGAGATAGAGATAGAGATAGAGATAGAGATAGAGATAGAGATAGAGATAGAGATAGAGATAGAGATAGAGATAGAGATAGAGATAGAGATAGAGATAGAGATAGAGATAGAGATAGAGATAGAGATAGAGATAGAGATAGAGATAGAGATAGAGATAGAGATAGAGATAGGGATAGAGATAGAGATAGAGATAGAGATAGGGATAGAGATAGAGATAGAGATAGAGATAGAGATAGAGATAGAGATAGAGATAGAGATAGAGATAGAGATAGAGATAGAGATAGGGATAGAGATAGAGATAGAGATAGAGATAGAGATAGAGATAGAGATAGAGATAGAGATAGAGATAGAGATAGAGATAGAGATAGAGATAGAGATAGAGATAGAGATAGAGATAGAGATAGAGATAGAGATAGAGATAGATATAGAGATAGAGATAGAGATAGAGATAGAGATAGAGATAGAGATAGAGATAGAGATAGAGATAGAGATAGAGATAGAGATAGAGATAGAGATAGAGATAGAGATAGAGATAGAGATAGAGATAGAGATAGAGATAGAGATAGAGATAGAGATAGAGATAGAGATAGAGATAGAGATAGAGATAGAGATAGAGATAGAGATAGAGATAAGAATAAAGACAACAATAAATGCAAGGATAAGGAAGTAGATAACGATAAGGGTAAGGAAATAGGACAAGCTATAGGAATATGGATGAGATTTGCTTGTAAATGAGGAAAGACCTAGAGTTGAGAATATAGAAAACAGCAAGCAAAAGGATAAACGTATTAAAAAGCGTAAGCATAGTAATAAGAAAAAGGATAAGGGTGATTTGTATAAGGATAGGGATAAGGTTGAAGATAAATGTGAAGATAAGCAAAATAATTAGAAAAATCGTAAGGATATGGATAAGGAAAAGGTTCTGGGAAGGTATAAGAATCAGTTCAAGAATAAATATTTGGATAAATACACGGATAAAAAAAAATTATAAGGATGTGGACAAGTAATGAATAGGATAATGATAAGTATTATTATTCCACCAAATATTTTTTTCATAAATTTGGAACCTCCCTTACACAGACTCATAAATGCATACATATATACATACATATGTGTATGCTCCTAGAGATATCCATATTTTTATAGACAACGAGTTAAATTGGCTTCATTCATACAAATAAACTCGCGCACACACACTTTTTCACCTCTACAATATTTCATACATACGCGTAATTTCCCTCTCTTTCGCCTTTTCCCATGTGTATTTATTTATGATTGTTTATAGACAAAATATAACATTGTAAGCGGATGACGTAATTTTTTGCTGCAAGTGTCGATGCCAAACAAAATGAATAGTAAATAAATATGCACGCACACATACTACTACTTACAAATGCATATATTCATATTTATATAAATTTCTATCCTTATATGTGTCTCAAAATAAACACTTCCAAATAAAAGTCAAAAAATTCAGAAAGACTGTCAGTGATGATTGCATTATTACTAGTATAAAAGTAACTACTTGGAGTACTAGTCTTTTTTTTCAAAATAAATTTCAAGTATGAATATATGGAAATTTTATATAAATTGTGGTCGATTCTCTGACCGAAAACTTTTGTCAAAAATCTTACCAGTTACCGCTCTTTAAGAACTAGTTGTTCACTAATTCAGTAACAATATTTTCAGTGTTGGGTTATTCGCATGCATCCATAGGTAAATATTGAGAACTGCACTATCTTGCAATTCATTTACTGCAGGTGCTGGTGAGAGTAATAAAAAAACACACCACAAAATACGTTCTTAAATATACACACATACATTTTTATATTTATATACAAAGTGTCTGAACAATCATATTTTTGCGACAATGTATTGCAAGTTTGATGTTACTTGCCCCATTGGCATTGCATTGAAGTGAAAATTTTCGCAAAAACGATTTAATTAAAATGTGTTCAAATTACACATCCGTAGGGTGAACCAGAGTGAGTGAGTGAGTGATAGCCACCGGTGAGTAAGTGTTAAATATTTGGAGTGTACAAATCAGTGTCTCCTATTCAATGCTATCCAATGGTGCACAAACCCAAAATGCTTACAGCCATGTAGTACATATGTATGTGTGTATTTGCATACATATGTACATACATGCTCACCCATACAAATAAATTGAAAGTGGGTCGCCTGAATTTATAATAATGTGAATTGTTGACAGATGATGGAGATGCTGATGAGCGTTGGACAGGTGATTGAGGGAAGAATATACACAAATACATCTCTACAGATGACGAATGTATATGCGTAGTATATTTATTGAGCTATTAAATTTTCAAATTTAAATGGGGTTATGCTTATTTTGAGCAATTTTTGCAATTTCTGATCCACAAAGAAATTTAAAGTTGAGGAAAGTGAGAATTGCTTAAAATTTAGCGAAAAAAATTTAAATAAGAAAAAGCAAAATTGTTGTTGTTGTAGTAGCGACCACGTTAACTAAACTATGCTGCACCGAACTGGGCGCCGGGTACGAACGAGACGCAGATGAAGTAGTTAAAGGCTTGTCAGAACACTGACCTCAGGGCCGCGACAGGAGCATCACTTGCAGAGCGATGCATCTATGCTACGAGTTAAGGACTAAGCACCTCTTCAAATGCCCCCTTAAGCCGACACATCTAACCCCCCTCTCCCTCTGGGCCGATCCCGTCGAAACGGCACGTTTCCAGGACCTCCCGTTAGATGACCTCGGTGACTTAGATTGATTTTAAACCTGTTCCTAAGCGGGGTTAACGTAGCCACTACTACAACAACAGCGAAAAATCAAAGTGCAAATGTTTGGCAAAAAACGAGAAAATGAATGGTTCTAAAACTATAGAAGACCTAACATCTCATGAGTTTTAAGTGAGTCTATCAAAGAACAAAACAGTTTTATTTTTTATTTTTAAGGTTTCTAGACAAAGTTTACTAAATCACTGTTTACATAACCTCCATATTTAGCAGTAGTCGTCTAGTCGGTCCGTTGACTCCTAGGTTACGTTCTACATATTTATACTCTCGGGTTGATTTGGCTGTAATGGCGTAAGTGATGCCTTCGATAAGTAAGGAGATGAAGAAGTTTTACAATCATTTCTACAGCTTTATTCTTTTTTTTACTGAGCCGAGCCACAACATGCAATTTTCATTAAAGTACGACACACAACATTGGAACGTCCAACACAACTGACGAAGCCATTTCTGTTCGGAACATGCTCTCTATAAGGTACCGGTGCTCTCGGGAATGAAGCTACGCATTACTGAGTCTACAATATATCTGAACTTATGGGTCAAAACTAGGCAACTAGGTAGTGTCGGTGGTAGTGGAATTTATTCACAGAAGCTTGGGATTAGCAAGTTCATTCAACCGGAACTGGCGGCCACACATGAGTAGATTGAAGGCTTTAAGGGGCGTCAACTTTTAGAGACTTGTGCGGGTATAAAGATGTGTCGATTACTTTGTTTTTCTACCCCAAACATTGGTTTGACTACCAGATGCGGAATACTAAGATTCTTAGCGGTATCACTTCAATTTAATCTATCTTTGCCTACTATATCAATGGTCATGTGCTCGAATCCTGGTCAGACCAACATAATTATAAAAAAAATCGCTCACCGTACTGCAAAAAATGTCTAGGCCCCTCCATAAGTGTACTTTAACTACACCCGACTGTTCTCAATAAAACTTGATCTTTTTTAATTAAATTTTTTATCCATTCGGAAACAAAGCAATTCAGCTCTCCCAACAAAAAACATATTATGCGGCCCCCAGCTTTCACCACTGGCCTCTACCTAAATAATAATCAATAATATGTCAATAAAAAAAGTTTACTATATAAATAAGGTTTTATTATGACATCAAAATACAATTAGAAAAATTTACTGCTTAACTAAGAAAAACTTTTTTTCGTGCATATTCCTGGACACGATTACTCTTGATAACGCTTTCCTATTAAAGTAATATCCCGATGGAACATCTAGCTCTCTCAGAACATGTATATGACATATTACACCCCAAAACTTTATATGACTTTATAAGTTCATTTATTATTTATTTATAATTTTGGTTCCGTTTTGCAGCAACATTGCCTTCAAATCAATTTTCGAAGAGTCAATAAATAATAGACTCACAACAGGAACAGTATTGTTTAGTATCGTGCAGATTTGAAACATATTCCTTACTAGATCGATTTGGAGATGTTGACACAGCAAGTCAGCACTATGTAGGATGGGTGTTTTTGGCCGAAGTGTGGATAGTAGACTGTGTGTTTGGACTTG
The DNA here is from genome assembly GCA_037013455.1 of Ceratitis rosa. Lineage (NCBI taxonomy): Eukaryota > Metazoa > Arthropoda > Insecta > Diptera > Tephritidae > Ceratitis > Ceratitis rosa. Next base: position 16,248,344 of record JAWMAG010000054.1, read on the forward strand.
GTTGTAATTTTTTATGTGGTCCTTTGTTTTCGTCCAGTCTCTTACACGATTTATGTGGAATCTGACATTCATCTAAAAAAAGCCTAAATAACACTATTCAGTTAACGTGAAATTTCGCTGCTGAGGTTTAAACCTTAATTATTCACAAACACTGAATAGGATCTGAAGGGAACACTTTCGTGGCATATTTACGAGGTAATTAACGAAAATACAGAATTATCCATTCATCGGTTTCGAGAATAACTGAAAATGAAATTTTTTTATTATTTAAATCTTACCATTATATGTGAAATACTAAATCATTCGTATGACCGCCTTGCGACCTTTTGTAAGCATCGATCCACTTGAGCTAATTTTCGACCACTTTTTGGTACATATAACTTGATGAAAATTGGTTTCCAAAAGTCCAACAATTAAAAGTTTATCCGCATAAACACGGTGTTTTGCGTAGCTAAACAAAGAAAGGTCCAACGGTGTGATATCTCACGATGCCGCTGGCCAATTGACATCACCAAGACGAGAGACTACGCGGTTGGAAAATTTCTCTCGCAATAAAGACCTATTGTGTGGCATGTGGCACCATCTTGTTGAAATCCCATTTTTCCCAAATCTTATTCTTTAAGGGGTTAGGGGTAGTCAGAGGCACGAAAAAATGAGAATTTTCAGTATTTTTTTTTTTGCCATTAAATAATTTTATTTTACAAAAGTAGGGATATGGTATTATTAAACAATGCTTTGATTTATTTTGAATTTATTTCCGAAGTTACAGCTGTCTGTGTTAACCCAGTTCCAAAAAAAGGTCTTTGCGGTCACAATCATAAGTCCTTGGAGATTCATCTGAAATCAATCGGATAAAAAAAATTAGTTTTATAAATAAATAATCCTGGGCCTGATCCAAAGATTTTTTTTTTCAAAAATTAACAAAATGGCGGCCTCAGGAAATTTTTGTCTAGATTTTTTGGAAAAAATCAACAGTTAATTGGTCTTAAAAAATCGAAATTTTTCAAAAAAAAAAACTTTGAATAAGGCCCGAGTTTATTATGTATTCTAAAAGCTGTATGAATTTCATTAAAATCAACTGAGCGGTTTTCGAGTTACAGTTGTCACCAGTTCAAAAACATAGTTTTGAGAAAAACGCGTTTAAAGTTTCACACTAGATACTAGCTACCTGCTCCCGAGCGCTTTGAAAGGCCCGAGCTCTCTTTGTTATTTGTCGAATAACTTAAAAACGAATTATCGGATTAACTTGAAATTTTCAGAGATTATTTTTAAGATTTTTTACTTAACGAAAATGCAAACAAAAAAATGTTATTTTTTGAAAATTCTGACTACCCCTAACCCATTAAAAGAAGTAGGTTATCACACGACTATAATTGGCCTCAACAACCCCACCATGATTTCTGCTTTCTCCAGACTGCATAAGGAAGACTTGGATCCCACGTCACTGTTGTCAGTCATAACTCTGAAGTCGTAGATAATTTCGTCTATCTAGGAACCAGCATTAACACCAACAACAATGTCAACCTGGAAATTGAAAGCTTATCAACAGGTGCTCCTTCGGACTGAGTAGGCAATTGAAAAGTTAGATTGACGGTCCTCTACGAGTTGGAAACGGCGAATACCGCAGCCGAAGTATGATGAGCTGCATCAGATATACGGCGACATTGACATAGTTCAGCGAATCAAGAATCATATAGTCCGGATGGATAAGAATACTTCAGCTTTGAAAGTTTTCGATGCAGTACCCGCCGGTGAGAGCAGAGGAAGAGGAAAACCTCCATGCCGTTGGAAAGAACAGGTAGAGAAGGACCTGACTCTAATTGGTATCTCCAATTGTCGCCAAACAGCGAAAAACAGAAACGAATGTCGCGATGTTATACCATAAATTCGGCTATAATAGCGAAAGCGGTATCTGCGCCGGTAAAATAAGTAAGTAACCGATCCAGTCCCTTTTAAAATTTTACCAATTTCTTGAGTAGTTGGACGATTATGAGCACTATAATCTACTCTTAAAGCACAAAAAGTGGCCACGTTTAGATCACAGTTTTTTAATTTTATCCCATTGTACAGTTGTTAAGCGAGTCATTTTCATAAAAGCCTGATTTTTAACTAAAGCAAAACATGTTTGGTTTGCCACTTAAGTTTGACAGATGTCAAAATACAGGCCTCTACATTTTAAACCATGAGTTGGATAACCCTATGTAATCCCTATAAAACCGCTTTGTACAGATATATGATTTTAGGTCAAAAATACGTATAAAAGGAATCAAAGAACATCTATTGTAATATGGTTTTCTGCACACATAAATATAATAAATTGCACATTGTTACGGAAAATCATCGAAATCGGTAAATTTCAGATATGAGAGTTAATATTCAACCCTACCTCGTAAAATGCAATGAAGCAAAACTGATAAAGATTTTACTTTAATGTATTTTTATTTTTTATATTTCCTTGGAATTTCTGCTCATTACACAATTTCGTTGTTAAAGAAAGTGGCACATCATTTTAATTTTGATTTTAACTCAATTTTCGATCAAATTTTCACACATTTTCAACTCATTACTAATGATCCACTTATCCCAAAAATTATTGTATTGTATTTAACACACTTCTACGAAAGACACACTCAAATAATCACACGCCCACACCCCACCTTCACTCATATCTATTTGATGTTCCACATTTCCACATGTTAAAATGTTGTCCAAACCAAAAACCAAAAAACAAAAAAAATGAAAAAAAAAACAAATTAACATTTGCAACATCATTTAAGGATACATTTAAAAAGTGATTATTACATTAAAGTTACATTAAAAAAGTACATTTAAATTCGAATTAAAACTTTCACCATTTTACTTGCTGTTGCTGTTGACATCGTTAGTCGTGACGCATGTTCATTGCTGTCGCTGTTGTTGCTGTCATTGTTGTTGCTGTTGTTGCTGTTGCAGTTGCTGCTATTTAAGGCAATAAACATGAATGCAACAAAAACAACAAATTCCCAGTTACCTTTAGTGTATTTGTATTTGTAGATGTTTATGTTTTTGTTTTGGGCGCACTACTGTTGTTGTTATTGTTGTTGGTTTTGTTGTAGGTGAAAATGTACAAGTTAGCGCGAGGCGACGTGAAGCCATGCGAGCGATACATTTCCAGCAAGCACAACCCTTTTTCGCAATTAATTGCAGTCTGAATTTTGCATTTTACATTTTAACGGAGTGTTGCGAGCAATAAACATATACAATACATATCGTATAATATGTATTGTACATACATACTTACATATGCATGCAAAGTGCAACTAGTTATGAGTTAAAAGTCTAGCGGAAATTCGGTTTCGGCTTTTATTCGACGCTGAAAAAGAGAATTAAATTAAATTAAAAATGCTACTGGCACCTTGTGACGTCATCGATATGATCTAACGACAGGTCCAGCAAATAAGTTATTTCAACAAGTTCGGACGGGAAGGAAGAATTCCCGGAGGACTTGAAGAATAGTGATTGTCACCAATGACAAATTCAAGTAGAGTCAATAATTATTGGAAGGCTGGGCTTTAGGCTCGATCAGGAACCTTTGCCGGAGCTGCGAAGTAAAATAAAAAAGGGAATAAGGAAACTGTAATCCATTTATCACACAACACTTGGAACCCATTAGGTACCTCATCGATGCCTAAAACTCATCGGCCAGCTCTCCTACCTAACTACCTACTACCTAAGTCAAAGCTCATGTTCGGCCTCGGCTCCCATAAATCTGTTAAAAAGCCGATCAGACGAACTGTTACTGAGGACTGCAACTGTAACATACGATTTCGGTTACCATCGACGGTGAATCCAAAACCGACAGTGATGGCTCTCAGTAAAGTATGAAAAGAATTTTTGGATATTTTCAATGAGTTACAGATCAGCCTCTGTGCTTCTTCTTCATCTCTTTATTGGCGTTGGCACCGCTTTCGCGATTATAGCCGAATCGATATAAGAGCGCCATTCTTCTCTTATTTTCGCTGTCTGGCGCGAGTTGGAAATACCAAGTGAGGTCAGGTCACTCTCCACTTGATCTTTCCAACGGAGTGGAGGTCTTCCTCTCCCTCTGCTTCCAACGGCGGGTACTGCATCGAAAACTTTCACAGCTGGAGTATTCGTATCCATCCGGACCACATGACCTAGCCAGCGTAGCCGCTGCTTCTTGATTCGCTGAAATATGCCAATGTCGTCGTATAACTCATACAGCTCATCGTTCCATCATCTGCGGTATTCGCCGTTGCTAATGCGCAAAGGACCATAAATCGTTCGCAGAACTTTTCTCTCGAAGACTCCTAGAGCCGACTCATCAGATGTTGACATCGTCCACGCTTCTGCGCCATTTAGTATGACGAGCGACTTGTAGAGTTTGGTTTTCGTTCGCCGAGGGAGGACTTTACTTTTCAATTGCCTACTTAGTCCAAAGTAGCACCTGTTGGCAAGAGTGATTCTGCGTTGGATTTCAAGGCTGACATTGTTGTTGGTATTAATGCTGGTTCCTAGATAGACGAAATTATCTACGACCTCGAAGTTATGACTGTCAACAGTGACGTGGGTGCCGAATCGCGAATGCGATGACTGTTTTGGTTGATGGCAGGAGATATTTCGTCTTGCCCTCATTCACTACCAGACCCATTCGTTTCGCTTCTTTATCAAGTCTGGAGAAAGCAGAACTCACGGCACGGTTGTTGAGGCCAATAATGTCGATATCATCGGCAAACGCCAGCAGCTGTACATAGCTGATTGTACCTTCTCTATTCAGTTTTGTACTGCTTTCTCCAGCATTAAATTAATAAAGTCCCACGATAAGGAATCACCCTGTTTGAAACCTCGTTTGGTATCGAACGGCTCGGAGAAGTCTTTACTTTAGTTTCGGTACTCTAATCTCCATCCCTAGCATTATCGACATACAGATATATTTATATACACGTACATACTCGTATATATGAGTATTTTCGCGGCGAGCAGACTTTGCATTTTGGCTGCTGTAGTTGGGTAGCGACCAAATCACATTTGATGCCACGTTAAGCATGCAATTTGTAAATTCACTACATTGTCGAGAGCTATAAAGTGAAAGCTGTAAAAACGAAAACAAAACAACAAAAACAAAAACAAAAACAGTAATTACACTACCTTTATGCTGGAGTGCTGTTACTGGTACGCACTGAACGGAGGGACGAGGGAGGCAAAACAAAAATTAAGCCTTTCATTGAGCAATGCATCAGTTGTAATCAGTGGAGGAGCAACAGCGCTCACGCGTTGCCAACTTGCAGTCGCTGAAAAGCAAATTCGAAATTAGAATGACAAAATTTGTACGCGTGAACGGAGCGCGGATATGTGGGAGTAGAGGAACACGTTTTCCGCGCGCGAACTTAACAACGACTGAGATAAACATGCCGTCAAATGACGAAAATCAAACAACAACAAAAACAGCGAATAAATTTCCAACAAACGGCAAACTGAAAACCCAAAAACCCAGTCCATCGACCAATATACGGTAACGCACAAGAGCTTGAAGCGTGCGAACGACCGCGCGAACAGTGACAAAGTCGGCCAGCTCGAGCAACAGGATGCAGAGACTTTGCAGGATGACAGTTGAAGGCTTCTGAGGCTCATTAAACTTGCATTAAGCGCTGATATACACACATACACACACACACATACAAATTCACAGCGCAAACCGTTTGTTTTGTCAACGTGTGTCAGCCAGCACGCACTGTGGCAAGCTATGTAAGCGCGGATCCGCCTTTCTGTAAACACCTGTGCAAACAAGCCACAAAACCAACGGAGGCCGCTAACATTAACACCTAGCCAACTGGGATGCAACCACAGCGTGCGCGCACACTAGCACTCACGCACACATACACACACATTCGTGCAGTATATACCACATTTTTGCCACTCATGAGCTGAAGAGTGGTTGACTGTTTGGCTGTTTTAATGCCTTTATGTTTGTTACTACTGTTTTTGCCGTTATTGCTGTTGTTGTTGTTATTATTTGTGAGCATATTAACGACACTATGAACGTCAATGGTGAATCTGCGGTTAATTGTGACAACACTTTGCTCTGCGTCAGCGTACGTATGTGCAACATTTTTATTTATACATATATTTTTATGTACTTATGTATGTATATGTGTATGTGGAGCATAATGCATGAGCAACCCTTGTGGGAGAAGCGATAATCAACCACGAAAGAAAGACAACTTCAGTGTGGCCACTCCGGCATATTCGGCTTAAAGGCTCAACAGAGTATTGTGCGGTGGACTTGGAACCCGCCACCAGCTCCACTGAAAAAGCAAAACATTACCACGATTTTGTTGACGGCCACTGCAAACGTTTTAAGAAGCTTGATTTAAGGGTATTCACTTAGAATGTGCGGCCTCTTAATTGAAATGTCTCCGTAGAACTAAAAGCTGGCATCATCGCTATCGAAAAAATTCAATAGACGAGACAAAGCCGCAAACGAATAGATACTACAGATTTCATGTAAGAGAATGCAAATTTGATACCGTTTTTGTTGTGGGAGAGAGAATCAGTCACCGAATGAATCCTGTAATTCATGCTGGTAGATGAACGTCTAGCTAAAATCCACATCAAAGCTAAAGCTAGTTCTGTATATCGCCCCGACGACAATTTGACCAAAATGTTTTCTATGAGAAGCCAGATGAAAGGTCTGACGAGTGTAAAATTGAAGATTGGAATATTAATGTACTCTCTCAATCCACAAAAAGGGAAACATCACAATCTGAAATATACCGATTGTAGAAAATATTCACCATGAGTCAGGAAAGAATCGATATCGATATACACCACTTTTCCCACGATTTTAAAGCAGCCCGCCCTGCATGAAAAAACTTATTCTAAACCACTAAAAATATAAATTTAGTGTCCGCGCTTTATAAGCTAATACAAATCAACACCAAGAGCTCTCTCAGAATTGAGAGCGACCTGACCGAATCGCTGTATACTAAACGAGGTGAACTTTTATACTTTTTGATTTTTGTGAAGTCCCAACGAGCGGACTTCAGCATTGACCCGGAGTTCGTCATAAAACCGTCTCACAGAAATCTACTACCTTATAAATAATCTATGACAGAAATACTGTCAGGAGAACTAACCTCGTCTTAAAAGAGTTCCAATTTTTCTTTGCTCCCGATTGATTATGCGCCTTCAATAATAAGCCGGCCGGAAGAGTTACGTATAGATATGGTTTCTAAAGCCCCTGGACCTATCGCAGTCAACGACAAATTCAAGTGAGGTTGTTACTTGTAGAAATAGCGTAGGCTCGCTAGGGGGTCAACTCGCTTCTCAATAATTTACGTTCCTATATTTCCCATAGTAGCATTTCAGTAACGAAAAGACGGACGAGTTGGCCGATTCGAGAACATCTCTTGACAAATCTGAAGTGGTCACTTGCAGTTTAAGCGGATGGAAATTCATACCCAATTGTAAGATAGCGAAATAGATTTAGTCTGAGTAAGACTAACTAAATAGGTCGAAGAAAAGTATACATAGTCTTACAGCCAAAAAAAAACCAGGCTACTAACTCTTCAAGGAACATATAAATATAAAAAAGTGGTCTGCCGTTACCGTAGCAGCGAGTTAAAAATAAAAAGGAAACAGTAATCTATTTTTCTTGTGTGCCCAGATTCCTCATAGATTTGACACAGAACACTTGGAACCCATCAGGTGCCTAACCGATGTTTTAAGCTCATCCTACCTAACTATCTTTCAGATAAGTCAAATTCAAACCTCAAATTCAAGCGAGGTGACTCCCTTTCGTGTGACTTTGTCAACAAAATTCTGGCGAATATAATAAGAGCTGCTGAGCTGAATAGAGTAGATACAATCTTCTATAAGAGGGTACAACAGCTAACGTATGTCTATGATGAGGTCATCAATCGAGCCGTCTGCTCTGTTTTTCCAAATGGATAAATAAGCGAGCAGCTCTGAAGATATTCAACAGGGTATCCATCGGTGAAATCGAAGCAAGAAAAATCCTGTAGAGAAGCCGAAGAGCAAATAAAAGAATCGACTGGCATACAATAAAGATGAAGTGATATTTTAAAGAGATATTAAGCTAAAAGCATGTCAATAGAGTGATAAATTAAACTTTTATATTTTCTTACTTTATTAATATTTTCTCTCTAATTGCTTTATTTCTCCCATTTATATTACTTCAATAAATCTTATGGTTATTATCTGAGCTCAGCATAACTCAGGACTCAGCACAAAAATGGGCAAGAATTCAAAATGACATTTATGCACTAAGACAAATGCTGCTGACTCGTGATTTCACTCTTTATTCTTGCGCCCCAACAATATTTCGCTTTCTTTCGGTGGGTAATAAGCACAACCATTATTGTTTATCCCAGTTTTATGAGGTCTCTCCGAATGCGATTTAATGACTTCAAATAGCCTTTTGAATATTAACATGAAATAAAGGCAAGCATGCACGTATGCATGTATGTATGTATGTATGTATGTATACGTTGAAGAGAAAAGTATCATGACAATAACCGAAGGAAAAATAATAAGGAACACAAACAAAAATAAAAAGCAAAAACAGTCATAGGCAAATAGCTCCTAAAGAAAACTACCCACACACACTATTGTATAAATAGGTCAGACCAGACCCGAAACAAAAGGCGCAACAGAGCTTAAGATGCATTAAGACAACCGAAGAAAGAGCGCAAATATGGCAAAGAAAGTAGGAAAATGAGAAAAATCTAATGCCCAACGATGAAGAAAATAGTTAAAATGAAGTCAGCGATTTGTCGGGCAATTAGCAGCAGCTGTCAGCAACGTTTAACCCATTTTTGGGTAGTTTTACTAGCTATTGACCAAAATAAGAAAACGTTTCGTAGTGGAAATGAAGCAGCTCTTTTGGTTACTAATATTTGTTTTGTTTTGACACTTCACTTTGCACAACTTCTATTTCTTTCCTATTATGCTTAATCTTTTGTTTATCTTTCTTTACTGCTTTTCTTACTTTTCTTTGATTACACATTTAGTTAAACAGTCAGTGGGGCAAATGAGTGCCCCAGGAGTTGGCTTTTATGGGTTTTTTTCGATTAAACTATAATTGTATATTTACGTTTTTGTTATTATTTTTTTTTTGTTTTGAAGTTAAAGAGGACATTGTAGGGTTTTTCGAAATGTAATGGCTTTATAATCTGCTTCCTCTTCTTTTCTAGAACAGAGGTATTTTTATTTCTCCCACCAGCGGGTCTATTTTCATTGCTTTCAAAGCTGGACTGTTTTAATGCCTCCGGCTTAGTTTAACGTCAAGAGAGGAGTTTAATTTCCAATTGCCTACTCAGCTCAAAGTAGCTGTAAATGTTAACCAGAATGATTCTGCGTTGGAGATCTGGCTGACATCGTTTTTGGTGCGGATATTGATCTTTTCCCACACAATTTTGACATCGTGACAGAGACAGCACTCTTATATGTATTTCAGAGACTCATAGAAAGCTTCTTTTATCACAACATCCTTTCCTTCCCTCGGGACATGGTCGCGAATCGGCGAATTGTAGCAGGAGCCTCTCTCCCAATACAAATCCAGCACTAAATTAAATTCACAAGAACTCACCTACTTCTGTGCTTTTCTCGTCCAGCGTATTTCTCGAACGACGGTGACGTCGGTCCTTACTTTTTACGAACACATCAACTGTCGGTGAGTGGCGCCTTCCCCATTAACATGATCCTTGCCATCAAAAAGATGATCTCTCATTCGATAATTACTTTTATGATTTTTCATTGGAAAAGATTTTTTATGTGTTGTGTTCCGAACTCTTTGCACCGTATCCTGCAAAGAGGTCTAGCTTTCCCACCTTAACTCGCTTTCAAAAAGATCTTTCTGAGCTACCCAGAGGCTACTTGGTTTTGAAGAAGTCGAGAGCTGCTTAAATCATATCTGAGAATGAAATCACATTCTGGATATGTGTGAGAGAGCGTGTTTATGTTCGTAGAATGAAAGGGTTGTACAGAGGTGATTCAGCTTAACACCAGTTGCGACCATAAAGATCTCCTTAGTTCACGATGTCGCTTATCCAGGGAAAAATCATAATTTACAAATGGCACAATTTATTTAAACAAGGAAGATAGTCTCTTGAAGACGACCAGGTTTGAGCATGGAGGTGACGACAGCAACACTTTTCGGAAAAGTTATGAAAAATTTGTCCGGTGATGCTTGACTGAAGAAGAAACGACTCGCGGAAATCGTTACAACCTTTTTAGAGTCCTGCATTACCATCTTGGGATGACTAAAGCCAGCGTAAGGATACCGTTAATGCTCATGCATTCGCAAAAGTACTAGTCACGAGACACACGTTCCGTTGCTCAGCTCAGACCTGGTCTCGAATGATTATTATTTGTTTCCAAAACTTCAAAAAGGCTTGAAGGATAAAAAACTTTCCGCGTAGTTTGAAGATAAAGAGAAACATTTTTTATGTATTTCCCTTGCAAGTAAATACATTGGAATGGAAAAATATGTCTTTAATCCAATAATAATTAAACCAATCCCTCTTCTGCCCACTCTCAAATTAATATCAGAAAATCCTTTGCCACTTATGTGTACTTCTACATATAATTACATTCTCTGGCGATATACTTACTGATATTGCCTAGCAAATGATTTACCACATAAGCAATATCAACAAGGCTGAGTCATAGAGAGAGATGAGTTGGTGGCGCTGCATGTGGATTATGGGATTGTGCAAGGACCTATTCCATGCAAAAAAAAACACAGTGAATATGTTACCAAAGTTTTTATGCCGAGATGGTGACTGATATATGAGAGTCTCACAAAGCAGCTCGTACTCTTTGCCAGCAAACCTTCTGTTAATCTTAGACTTCAACGATCAAATCTTAGACTTTAACGATCAAACTTCACTTAAATGTATTTAATTCCTGATTTCTCGCTATAAGAAATCCCTATTCTAGCTTGAGAAATCTCTTTGGAGTACCGCAGTAGCCGAGTGGTTAGCAGTGGGTACTATAGAAAATTATTTTATCGCCTATAAGGTCCTGTCGAGCGTATTGTGTGAAAGACTGACAAACTGATTGGACCTTATCAGTGTGACTTTAGACCTGGTAAGTCAACCATTGCCCAGATATTGACCAAATCTTGGAAAAGACCCGTGAAAAGAGAATCGACACCCACCACCTCTTCGTCGATTTTAAAGCCGCCTTCGACAGCACGAAAAAGAGCTGCCTTTACGCCGCTATGTCTGAATTTGGTATCCCCGCAAAACTTATACGGCTATGTAAACTGACGTTAAGCAACACTAAAAGCTCAATCAGGATCGGGAAGGACCTCACCGAGCCGTTCGATACCAAACGAGGTTTCAGACAAGGTGACGCTCTCTCGGCGAACGAAAACCAAACTCTACAAGTCTCTCATCGTTCCCGTCCTGCTATATGGTGCGGAAGTATGGACGATGACAACATCTGATGAGTCGGCGTTAGGAGTTTTCGAGAGAAAAGTTTTGCGTAAGATTTATGGTTCTCTTCGAGTTGGCAACGGTGAATATCGCAGACGATGGAACGATGAGCTGTACGAGTTATACGACGACATTGGCATAGTTCAGCGAATCACGAAGCAGGGGCTACGCTGGCTAGGCCATGTGGTCCGGATGGATGTGAATGCTCCAGCTTTGAAAGTTTTTGATGCAGTACATGCCGGTAGAAGCAGAGGAAAAGGAAGATCTCCACTCCGTTGGAAGGACCAGGTAGAGAAGGACCTGGCTATACTTGGTATTTCCAATTGGCGCCACACGGCAAATAAGAAGAAACGAATGGCGCAATGCTGTTATCTCGGCTAAAATGGCGTAAGCGGTGTCTACGGCAGTAAAGTGAGTAAGTAAATAAAAAGCTTCCCATAAAAATCTATCAGCCGTCCGTAAAAGGATAAGTCCGTCCAATTGTGATGAGCCGAAAATCACTCCATCAGTTATAAATTGTAAACATATATCATGGGAAAACAACGGCTGACTTCTCTTTTGTAGTATTAAGATAACTCCCGTTCTATGACTCGCTATCAGCTCAGCTTGATTCTCAATAAATCTATTTTCTGGGCGTCAACCAGATGCTAAGGAAAAGTGATAAAAAAAATGGCTCCGGAACTCCCAAGCGTACCTCTTACCAGTACAGGACAGTCATATGGGCCCTCCCTTTCTCCTCTTTGTCTTACAGCTCCATCAAAATCCACTGTAGAGAGCACTAGCTAAGCGGCATTTCGTTCAATCAGCGGTCTCATTTCAGCCAAGTTTGCTTGGATTTGTCTCTAATAAAGATGTCTCCGCGGCGTAGGATTATTTGTCCTCTTTCTCTTCAATATAGGTTCACTAAGTCTTATCTGGTACCCTGAACTTTCCTCATATGACGCCGATACTACACTCGCCTGTATTCAGAATTGCTCGTCCCCTAGAGAAGCAAAGGTATTTATGTATTTCACTTTAATGGATTTTCCTGTGGAATTATGTCATTTCGTATCCTCAAATATTTCTTCTTTAGCAAATTTTCTTCTTCACTTTAGATAACTTCAAAGAAAATTCAAGGCGCGTGCAAAGTACACGAGCTTAGTACGCTTTAGGAAACCACAAAGAAGATTTAAAATTAATATCTTCTACAAAATTAAATTTTTGAAATTTAGAAACACTTTACCAAATTGCTAAGCTCTTGGCATGCTCTTTTACTTTCACTCTTTTTGCTTCTCATCTTTTATGTTTGTGGTTTTGACAGCGTTTATCTGCTTTTTGTCGGAAACAACATTCTGTGATTTCCGCGTCTTTTTATAATTTTTTTTTCAATATATTTTATTTCTTTTATAACGACATTTTGTTGCGGTTGTTTTGTTATTGTTATTGCTCTTGTTCTTCTTGGTTTTTTTTTACTGATTCTACTGATTGTTCGTTGTTATGTTGGAATCTGTTATTTTTTTTTTTTTGTTTTTTTTTTTTTTTGACTATTATTGCTGTTGTTATTGTTGACATTCTTCGCTTCTCAAGATGAATTTTCCGCTGTTTATATTCTTGGCACCGGCCATTTTGGCTACTTTACCGGCATCGGGTCGGCACGGTGCAAGTGGAAAATATGAATTCAAGCCGCGTGACCTGCTTGCCTGCCAACTGCATTTGAGTCACTTACTCACAGCGTTTGCCATTGAAATACGAATATGAGAATAAAGAGAATTTTCAACAAATTTTCGCTTTCGTAATGTGATTTTTCAGTTTCTGTGCACTAAATATTTCACTTTATTCACACATTCACTTTCTCGTCCAACTTGACCATTTTTTCTTTCAGCTCTTTTTTGTGTTTCTCGACATTCATGACAGTTTGCCAAAAACTTGACCACTATGCACTTTTTGCAGTTCTCATGACATTTATGCAACAACTCTTGTGAAATTTTTATATTGTTTCCCCTTCCCACGTTGAATGAAGCAGTCTTCTTATTATTCTTTTTCACTGGCGTAGACACCTCTTACACGATTTCAGCCGAGTTAACAGCATTGCGCCACTCGTTTCTTCTGTTTGCTATGTGGCGCCAATTGGAAATACCAAGTACAGCCAGGTCCTTCTCTACCTGGTCTTTCCAACTGAGTGAAGGTCTTCCTCTGCCTCTGCTTCCACCGGTGTGTACTGCATCGAAAATTTTTAAAGCTGGAGTATTTGTATCCATCCGGACCACATGGCCTAGCCAGCGTAGCCGCTGCTTCTTGATTCGCGGGAGACATAATTCCGCATTCCATCAGCTGCGGCATTCGTCGTTTCCAACTCGATGTTGTCATAGTCCATAGCTCAACGATAAGCGACTTATAAAGTTTGGTAGACAGAAGACTTTACTTTCCAAATGCCTACTCAGTCCGAAGTAGCAGCTGTTGGCAAGAGTGATTCTACATTGGATTTTCAGGCTAACATCGTTGTTGGTATTAATACTGATTTCAAGATAGACGAAGTTGTCTACGACTTCAAAATTATAAGACATTTCGTCTTGGCCTCATTTACTACCAAATCCATATCTTTAGCTTCCTTATCCAGCCTGAAGAAAGCAGAACTCACGGCAGGGTTGTTGAGGTCAAAGAGGTCATCGTCCTGTACACTCTTATAGAAGATTCTACCTTCTCTACTTAGCTCTGCTGCTCTTATAATTATCTCCAGCAATAAATTAAAGAAGTCACATGATAAGGAATCACCCTGAAACCTCGTTTGGTATCGAACGGCTCGAGAGGTCCTTCCCGATCCTGACGAAGCTTTTAGTGTGGCTTAACGTCAGTTTACATAGCGGTATAAGTGTTGCGGGGATACCAAATTCAGACATATCAGCGTAAAAGCAGCTCCTATTCGTGCTGTCGAAGGCGGCTTTAAAATCGACGAAGAGGTGGTGGGTGTCGATTCTCTTTTCACGGGTCTTTTCCAAGATTTGGCGCATGGGGAATATCTGGTGAATGGTTGACTTACCAGGTCTATGGCCACACTGATATAGGCCAATCATTCTTTTGACGGTGGGCATAAGTCTTTCACACAATTTGCTCGATAGGACTTTATATGCGATATTAATGTAATTGGCGCAAAGTATGTTAGCAGACTTATGTTCCAATCGTCAGTCATGCTTTCATGCGACCATATTCTACAAAGAAGCCATTGCATTCTCTTTTCAGCTCTTCACTAGCATTTTTGAATAGCTCTGCGGGTAAGCCGTCAGCTCCAGCCGCTTTGTTGTTCTTTAAACTGGCAAACGCTATTCGAATCTCGTCATAATCGGGTAACGGAACGTCTTTTCCATCGTCGGAGTTTCGGCTTCACAATCTCCGGATGTTCCATTTTCACTGCCATTCAGCAGGGCATCTGTTACTAGCTCACCTCTATGTGTCTTACAAGATCCGGTCTTGAAACCTTTTGGCAGTCCTCAAAAGTTCGCTTTGACGTGGATTATGGGGAGACCTTCATCCTTTGGTGTGAGTGCCAGTACTCGGCTACCGATGCTGTCTTCCATCACAAATCCAAAACCAAATTTTCGCTCCTTAATATGGTCGCTGTAAAAATGTCACAAGGACCTACTCGCTTTCGTCCTTGTCCCGTCCATCGCACTTTTTGGACGGCGGTGATGTCAGCATTTATTCCTACGAGGATATCAACCAGCCTCCCCCAGCGGCATCTTCCCATTTAAAGGGCCGAACATTCCAGAAGAAGAGAGTATCTCATCGGATGCAGAATTAATTTTTTCATTGAAGTTGGTTTCTAAGTGGCGGGTCCAAAATCCAACGCAAAACCTTGCGATAAATGAGATTAGATGAAATGAGATAAAATAAGATGGGAACATATGACAATGAGAGTGAGAAGAGAGAATGTCATGAGAATAAGAGAAGAATGAGAATGAAAATTATAATGCCTAGAGAATGAGAATGAGGACGAGAACGAGATTGAGAACGAGAACGAGATTGAGAATGAGAACGAGTATGAGATATGGAGAGTGCTTTGATAGCATTGAGAACCCAAGTGATCAAATTTGATCACATGAAACACTCACTTCTTTTACCTTATATTTAAAAACTTTGTCTGTACGAATCCATGTCCTTTACGAGCGTCTGCCACATCTCTTCATGAGGGCTATACAAATCGTTGAAATTGTAAAGGATCACCAAGTTCTTTTTTTAACAGCCTACTTTCAACAGCTCTTTTATTGAATGTATTTTAACTCTTTTAAAAGTCTAGTTCTGTCTCAAGAGGTTTGAGGTTGATAACAATATTGCTCTAACTCTTTTTAAAGAAAAAGACTAAACACAATCTATATATAGCTTGAGCGAAGAATTTCATTTTTCTTATCAACTAAAGACAAATTTCAAATTTATTCCACCAAAAAAAAAGGAATGCACAAAATATATTTAAGTAGAAGCAGGAAGCAGTACCAAGTAAGTCGTCATCATTGAAATGCCACAGGAATATTTGCAGCAATAATAAAGACATAAAAATACGAAAACGTTTGGAAATGTATGAGGAAATGAAAGAATTTTTATACCAAACTTTATGAGATTTCTTTGAAGGATTTTTCGTTTACACTTGAAAAAAAGAAAACAATGAAAATTTTTGATAGAATTGAAGGCAAGACAAATACTTTTATTGATATAAAATATGTATATTTCAATATTTATTTAACAGCAAACATTTTCTACATGGAAAATTGGCAACGTTGCAAATAATAACTATGATTGATGCTTCTTAGCCGCTGAAGTGATTTTAGGCTGAGCTTTCGCCATTTCTGATGTTTTTCCAACAAATGGAGGGGCCTACAGTTTATATTAAGCTGCCTCCAAACGGTTGATTATTTTTTATAAGTACTTTTATATTAAAAGTCAGAAATACTCCCGAAATGGGTGTCATTCGCTGTCGCAGGATGACCGTATTTAGAAAAATATTTTTTTCTAGATTTCGAATCCAGCCCTTCCGAATGGCAGCATGCAATGCCAACCACTCGACTATTGTGGCTGCCAAATAATATCTACTGATTTAATTAAATTCAATAGAGTAAATCTGAAGCTAATTTTGCCCAGTGTACTCGTGTGGGTTTACTTAAAAATGCTTCAAACATCAAAGCCAGCGCTATAAAATAACTATCAACTCTAGATGATTGCTAGCGATTGTCGTGTGTTGTACGGACCGCCGGATGCGGGTGACCAGTTGCAAAGCAGTAAGTTTGACTTTAGTGTTGTTTTACTGCATACAACCACTTACATACATACATGCATACGTAAGTTTTAAGAGAAAACGAAAATGCAAAATCATGCGCATTTATATTGACTGTTTAAAATATGGGAGCAAAAATTGATTTCTTCAAGCAATCATAATGCGAGTTATTGTTAAAGGACGAAGGATACTCACTTACATGTGAGTGTATATATACATTTCTACCCACAAATAGAGTTGTAGTCTTTTTTTTTAGGTAGCTTTTACGAACATAAACAAGCCCACAAATGAACTGGAACTAAGCCGGTAAAATATGAACGAGAGTACTATAGTGAGAATATACCTACATAAAGCTCACTAGTAAGCCTTATTTGTGTGGCGCTCATTGCAGCATAAATGAGGGATTTTCCTGCACATAAAAGTGGCAACGGTAGATAATGGTTCATAAAATTATGCGGAAGAAGGAAATCTATTTAAGTTTTTTACTTTCTTTGGCTTACTTTCCCATATTTCTTTTGATTTTCTTAGTGAATGTAAAATTTTCCTTAGGAAAAGTGAAAGTAATAATTGAAACAAAAATGTTCACACAGAAATATTGAGTTGAATTTGACAGGCCATAGTCTTAAAGACATCTAACGAGCTTTCAGAATATCATTGACTTCAGCTTAAAGGCATACAGGTCTTAAAGATATATATTTGAAAATGAATTTCCAAAATTTGCTAAAGGAAAATATTCATAACTCCTTTATTGTGAGTTCATTTCCGGTAACCCCTCGGAAAAGGAATGTGTCTAGAGCTCATAACTCCATCATCCGAAGTGAAAAAATTAGATATTAATACAAAAAACTAGAAGTTTGACGAAGGTAAATAAAAAAATTAAAATTAGATTTTTAGCGGTTTTTTTTTATAGTACAAAAATACGCAAATTTTGATCAAATTTGCTCAACATTTTTATTTTAAATAGTTGCGATGGAAAAAAAATTCTTCGTTCAATTCCTCGTGCATAGTGCCTTGAAACCCTTTCAACAAAATCGGCTGGGTGGTTTTCGAGAACTTTTGACAATCGACTTGAAATCACAGTTTCGAGAAAAATGCATTTAAAGTTTAAAGCATGAGCCTACCTGCCTTTGAGCGAGTACGTTCCCAGGGCTGTAACTCCGAAACTTTTATTCGGATCGACTAGAAAATTTAGAGTAATATTCACGAGTTGTTGTTGAATTTAATAAGACTATGAAGTTGTGAAACCAATGTAACCCTTTAAGAGACTACACTGGTATTTTTTGGTGGATTTTCCGGTTATGGATTTCAACAAATCTATCACCTTCAACTTCGTGATAGAAATTGTTCAAGATTTAGTCGACATTTCTTCTTAATATAAAAATGAAAACTTAAAAAACAGACAATTTTTTAAGGGTCCCCCATATACACTAGATCAGTGTGAAATCTTTAAATTCTTGGCCATTCTTGACTTTGTAGTGGCATCTGAAAATTCTTAATGAGAATCTAAAGAGAGAAGGTGTATTAATAGTTGTTCTTATTTGGTTCTTTCTTCATCTCTTGTCCAGCAAAACCACTGCATATTAATCAGCTGGACTAAAACAATGCGGCCGCGGTAGCCGAGTGGTTAGCATTGCGTACGCGACCTCAACGTGAATATTTTACTGTATTCCTTTTCATCTGCTGTCTTCCTCTAATGAAGCATCTAGATCGTGATTATCGAGTTAAGTATGCTGGGTGCGAAGTTCTATTCATATAGCCTAAAAAAGCCTATCCTTAAAGTTACTTCATCATATCATGTCTCGTTTCTTGCTCACTGGGCTAAGAAATATTGAACAGTCCAAATTCTATTAAATTCTTCACAATTTCCCATTCCTTTTAATAATAAAAAAAACAAAAATAAATAAAAGAATTTAATGATATCACCACTACAATTGATACTACAATAAATAACACCAATGACAATACGCGATATTTGTGATAGTAAGTTGTAGCGGCACTACAAGAATTCACCTCGAGTACTCGTATGGCAAAGGATGCATTATGGAGAGAATTTGCTTTATTCATAGCACTTAAATATGGTATATGTATATGTGAACAAATATACATTATTACTCAGGCTTTAACGCATGATATGCCATGACACGCTCAATAAACATATGCTCAATGGCACACATACAAATGTATTATGTACAATAACCTATATGGTACAGTTATTGTTAGTTTCAACTATGAAGAACTACCGTCACTCTTCCTGGATGCGTAAATACTATAAAAGCAGCAACACAAGTATCTATGTATATATTACATGTGATATCAGTACTTTAGTTTCATCACACCTCTTGTGCATGTGCTTACAATTTTTATCTAATATTTCCAACAGACTGATTTGAGCCGCAATATGTATGGCTTTCATTTATAAGCTTATAACAAAGTTTGCTTAAGTGTTGGAACAACAACACAACAAAAAAATCATACACAGTTTAAGTGGCATGAACAACTAAATAAAGAAATAAAATCTCAACAAATGTTATTATACTAAATGTGCTTTAAAGAAAATATGCGTTTGGATGGCATGGCGTATGAGTAACTTTTTGTTTGATATGAAACTACAATTCATATTATTCAAAATCAATGAAGGTAACGAGCGTTAAGTGTATTATTAGTGATAAGTTGAATAATACCACTACAATACACAATGTGATATGAATGAAAATAATATATACTTTTGAATGATAAAAGGACTCATGCAATACCAGATTATACTATATTGAGCGCTTCTTCAGGTAAGATAATTGTAGAAATGCATAAAGGAATATGCAAACGTGAACATGTATGTATTTTTATAATTTGGCACGTGACAACAAATCAGTTTTCGTGAATTAGTTGGTCACACTCGTAACGAGTAGAGGTTGGAAAGTGGTGTGAAAAGGAAAATTGAATGTTTTGAGTTTCATAGAAAATTCAGCTTTTTACCATACAACGGAGACATCTTTTTTTTGGGTGTTTAAATCTATGCTAAAAGGAATTATATAAAATTGACACTATATAACCGCTGAGCAGATTTTCGGCCGAGCTTCTCCCAAATTTTTTGCTTTCGTCTCAATATTTTTCCAACAAACTTACAGTTTATTCTAAGCGGATTTCGTAACTGCTGGTGGATTTTTATGAAGATATGAAGAACTTTTTATTTTATCTCAGAAATGCACTCAGAGTGGTTGACATTAGCGACCGAGTGAGGACCACAATTAAATTTTTTTAGATTAATTTTTGAAGTTGTCCTGGTCAGGTTTCTAATTTTTAATGAGTCATTAAAGGTTGGGCTAAGGAGTTCAATGATCCATACTTTACCAAATGACTCTTTACCTCACTTGTTAGATTCATTTTGTTGAGATATGGCTCAGTTGCATGGAGTTCGCTATATCAATTGTATAGTGATAAATTGGAATCTGTACAAAAGCTATTCCTATTATTCGCGTTAAGAAATTTAAACAGAAATGCGAATAAGAACTTGCCTTCTTACAAAAGTTGTTTACGGCTGATTAATCTGCCTACACTCCATACTCATTTTCATTGTGTTAATGCAGAACAAGCTTGGAAATGCACGACTCTTTTAAATCTTTGTGTAACGATTTTATTACACATTTCGCCGATATTGATTCCTCACTTTTCTGTATCAAATCCTACCTACTGAGTGCTTTAAATAAGAAAGTAAATTCCTCCTTCTTTTTCCCATGTAATTTATAGCAGCTGAAGAACAAAACTGTAGCTGTTTAGTGTAAGGGAGTGTATCTGGGATTTTTTCTTGTATTCAGGACAGTCCGGACTGTCACTGGTTTTCGGTCACCGGTCTGATGTATTGTATTTTTCGATTTTTTAGGAACGTTATACGAGGTTGTGGGTAGAGCCCGATAAGCCGTACTGTGATCTCGCCTTAATGTAGCCTTTTTAGTGGAAGTTTTCATGTGGCGAAATTTCTTCTACTGAAGTATTCCGAGAGATAATGGGAATTTCACGTTGGATGTTTGAAGATAAAGTAGCTTTTTATAACAGAATTTTTGAGGTTTTCCCAAATCATAAGCAGAACTTACAGAAAATTCCCCTTTCAAAATTTAGCTCGTATTTAAGTAGCTATCCAGAGAAGAGAAGAAGAGCGAGAGTCGTAAGCTAAACCCTTTAAAAAATAATCGTTTTTGGTCAACCCCCACATGGATGACAGTTTTTACTTACGTGAACTTCGAACATCCACAAATAAAATGCATTTGGATAATGATTCTGCGTGTCTTGGCTCCCTCATCCTTGAAATCTAACGCAGAACCACTCTTAACAACAGGTGCTACTTTGGACTGAGTAGACAGTTGAAAGGCAAAGTCCTCCCTCCACGAACCAAAACCAAACTTTACAAGTCGCTCATCATTACCAGTTTTCGAGAAAAAGTTTTATGAATGAGCTATACGAGCTCCCAAAAGTTTTCTCCCGTAAACGCTTGATACCGACCTATCAGATGTAGGCATCATCTGAGCTCTTGCAGGACGGGAATGATGAGCGTCTTAAACAGTATAGCTTTTAGACGTCTGAAACATTATTCAGTACCGAACGGCTTGGAAAAGTCCTTCTCAATTCTAACCATTGTCATCTTAAATTTGTGGTATTTTGCAAAGATTTTGCGCATAGTGAATATTTAGTGAATGGTGAATTTACCAAGCCTTAAGCTACTCTGTTAGAGTCCAATTAATTTGTTAACGGCGGACTTTATTCTTTCTTACAGAGCGGTAGATAGGACCTTAAGTACGATATGGTGGTGGCATACACCACGATAATTGGCACTGCTTGTGGAGGGGGTAAGGATCCAAAGCCTTCATCTGACCATATTCTGCAAATAAGCTGGTACATGAAACTTGTAAGTACTTCGCCAGCATGCTTGAATAACTCAGCCTATAAGCAATCGACTCCAGCCACTTTATTGTCCTTTAAGCGGGCAATAGCTATTCAAACCGGGTCGGGTAATGAAACGTCTTTTACAACATCATCGATTGGGTTTTAAGGATCAGCATCTCCGAGTGTTGTGCTTTCACTAGAGATGTGTTACCTACGTACACTAAGAATGTTTTGGTTATCGGTCAGCAGATTGTCCCCTTGGTGGTCTATCTCAACGTTGCGAGGTAGGCGGATAGGTAGTCCTTATCGTACCAACTGTTTTTTGTTTGATATTGTCCCAGGCAATGATATTTCGGATAACGAGAAAGTCGCTCAGTTTTACTCCGCTTAGAGATGTTTCGTCATGGAGGCTGAATTTTTCAACTGGTGTATAAAAAATACCTTGTTTGCTCCGCATAGCACGCAAGTCAGCGATATGTTGAAGGACTTTGCTTTGAAACCCCCACCAAAAATCCAAAATCAAATTGACGCTTCTTTATAAAAGCACTGTAGTATATTTCACCAAGACCCACCTTCCTCGGTCCTTTTCCCGTTCGTCGCACTTCTTGCATGGCGGGGATTTAAGCCTTAAGTCTTACGAGGACATCAACCAGTCGGGCAGCATCACCTTTTCAATGGCGGGAGCCGAGTAGTTAGCATTGCGTACTGCCACTCGGAAGGCCAGGGTTCGAATCTTGGTTCGACCAATCTCCAAAATAATAGAAAATAAATTTTTCCAAATGTGGCTACCCGTCGGCAGGGAAAGTCAACCTCCCGGGTGTATTTCTGACATTTATTGTGGCGGTATGAAAGTTTTCAGTGCAGGACTCGTAGAAGAAGAGGAGAGGAAGACCTATGGAATGATCAGGTGGACAAGGTCCTAGTGACTCCTATTGGCGGCGAAAACACAAGAGAAGAATCGAATGGCACGCTGTTGTCATCTAGATTATAACGGTGTCTATGTAAATTACAAAAAGAGAACAATAAAGAAGAATTTATATGCCGCTGCAAGCTCGCGATTAGATAGATTGAATGTGAACACATTCTGGTCACGTTCTCATGTGTAAAAAATGGTGTAAAGCAGGTCTATTTTTGGAAAGTTTTATTCTTTTTTTCATTCTCCGACGGAATGTCTATCACACTTGCCTCTTTCCCTTTGCTTCCTTCTGTCATTATTATATAATCACTTACGCGCAATCTTCCCTTCAAACCTCGTCACCGCGAATGGAAACTTTGTCTTGTCATTACAAATTCATTATGCTGACAATTTGCATATATACACATAAATACCTATGTAGATGTAGATGAACCCACGCAGAGGCACATACACGTATTCGACGCTTGTATGTAAACACAAAGTATCTTCGCGCAGCAAACAGGAAGCGAATTTGGTTCAATTTATGATTTCCGCTGTCCCGTTTCTGTGTGTATTTTGTGTAATTGAGCGATTGCACAGTAAATCCACGTTGTTTATCCAACTTCCAGTTGCAACACACCAACGTCCGAGTATAGTATATGTGTATACACATTTCCTCAATGCAAAGTGACCAATTTGTGAAGGAGCGATGGAAATGTTACTTAACTGTATAACAACATAATGAATATCTTCATGTTTATATGTAAATGTACATATATAATAAGATATAATGCAGTTATACCACAGTGCATTATTATGCATTTAATGTACATTTGTATGTGCATACACATACATATACGTACATATACACGTATGCATATGCAATTGTATTGGGATTGTGTTGTGGCACGTGTTAATCGTAAGCGTGTAGTGGGTTGTGTTTAAAACGGAATTATTAACCGCATGCTGTCACATTCAATTATGCACAATACGCGCCTGTTCTCCCGACTGACACGAATTTACCTTTGACATACAAAAATACATACATGCATACATTTACCATAAACGCATGCAAACAATCATCTCTTGTATGCACTTATGATATGTGC
The DNA here is from genome assembly GCA_037013455.1 of Ceratitis rosa. Lineage (NCBI taxonomy): Eukaryota > Metazoa > Arthropoda > Insecta > Diptera > Tephritidae > Ceratitis > Ceratitis rosa. The sequence goes on from JAWMAG010000054.1 coordinate 16,271,924, forward strand.
TTATGTTTGTATGTATGTATGTATGCATACACTTATCAGCATGCATAAGTGCACAATTAATCAAAGTAGAGTAAATAAATGAATTAATAATTATTAGGTTTGTGTGGTTATTCCATTATTCGCTCAAGCTGTTCGACTTTTGAATTATTCGATTAAAAAATAATTTCATCAATACCTTTATTAATTAAATAATACTGAATAATTTAAAATTACAATTACGATTACTTTTCGCAGTGAAAAAAATGTAATACAAAAAATCTTCTTTAGTTTCATAATTTTTTTCTAATAAGAATGTTCCCACAGAGAACCTATGTTGAAGCAATTTCCTGTTATTTCTTCCGAATTTTGTTTATTTTTGTAATCTTTGAAGTTTATATTAGTTACAAATATTTGTGAAAAAAAATTCAAGAAAATGTAAAAATCTACAGCGAGGGGCAGCTGACTTTTTCGCTTAATGCAACAAATGTATAGTTTTATGTTTTTTTTTTTTTTCAATATAGTCTTCCTAAAGTGATATACACTTTTCACATCGCGAATACAATGCCTTCATACCGCTGAAAAATATTCTTTAGATTTCTCTACAAACTGGTTTTCTCACTGTCGTCTGAAAATCTTCGTTCCAGCAACACCTTTTTTAAATTTGAAAAACGGAAAAAGTCACTGGGAGCCAGGTCCGGATTGTAGAGTGGATGGTCAATTTCTGTAAATCCAGTAGCTTTTAGGGTATCCCTCACAATTCAAGCGGAGTGAACGGGTCCAATTCTTCGATCAGCCAGTAATAATTTTTCGACTTTCTAAACACTTTTTTCTTCACAGATCTCTCTTCCTTGTTGAAACAGCCGAGCCAATTTTTTCACCATCGTATGTGAAGGAGCCGCGGTAGCCGAGTGTTAGCATTGCGTACTGCCCTTTCGGAATGGCAGGGTTCAAATCCTGGTGCGACCAACATCCAAAAGTTATAGAAAAATAAATTAAATAAAAAATTAAGGTAAATTTTCTAAATGCGCTGGCCCCTCGGTAGGGAATGTCAAGCCCTCCGAGTGTATTTCGGAGCTTTGTTTCATGCTCCTCATAAAAAACCATCGGCCGTTCGGAAGGGGCTTAGTATAAACTGCAGATCCCTCCATTTGTTGGAAAAACATCAAGACGCAAAACCACAAATTGAAGGAGGAGCTCGGCCGAAAATTGCTTCAACGGTTACAAAGTGCCAATTATATATATATATATATATACCATATATTAATGAAGGGGCAGAGTCCTGAAGAAGACCTGAAACTTATATTCATACATATGTTAAAAATTGTTTCAGGACGGTACGTAGCGGTCTCTGTCGTCGCATTTTCCCCAACAAACTAAGAGTTTCGGCAACAAGAATTACTCAGTCTAACTCAATCTAACAAATGAGAATTTTTTGAAGTCGTGCCGGGCTATGCGCTGCTCTTATATTAGAATAATTATATGAGCTTCGAATTTGTCTTCTTCTTTAATAAACATAGATACGACATACTCGATTAAAGCCGAAGCAACATGTAGCATGCCAATCTTTTATTTTTTCTGCTGTTGTGAGCTCATTAGAGACTCCTAGGGTAGCCAGATCATTTTCTAACTGATAATTCAAATGAACTGGAGATCTTTCTCTTCCTTCACTTCAACCTAGCCAGCGTATTTATATTCATTTTATAACTTCTAGTGCTGATCTATCGGCTTTCGTTTTCGACCACGCTACTATACACGTATAATGAGAGACTTTTAATTAAAATGTATAAGCCCAGACGCGAATGCGCTGACTGTGTGTTTAATGGTGGGAGATAATTCGTCTTGTTCTGTATACCCTTTGATTTCCTATCCCTATCTTCTATTAAATAGAAGAACTAAAGTGACGGTTGTTGAGTTTGCTCTAATTAACTCTGCATGGGTTTACCACTTTCAATTTTATCATGGAAGCGTTTACTCTATTCCTCAGGGTTTATACTCGTATGCTTTTCGGCTGTCCTAGCGTTTCTTCATACCGTGGTTAATGAATGCTCTCAGAAAATAGTGCGAAAAATGGTTTTTGGTTTGATTTCAAATTGGAGAAAATCACAAAAATTTAGTTGCGAACAAGAATGAAAAGATCATTCGGCCTTTATTCTTAAGTATCTTCAACAAGCGGCGGGTAATCGATATTCCAGCTTCTGAGTTATTTTGCTCTCTACACTTTTTGCCTTGTAAATAGACCAGCTCTGCGGATTGGTAGACGAAAACATGCTAACCATTAGATATGCGTGTAGTATGAAGAGACTAAAATTCTTCCACACTTTAGAGTTAAATGAAATTGATTGGTATTAGTCAGTTAGTTCACAACGAGGTTTGACGGCAGACTTATTTTTGTACAATGGGAAATAGTAGCTTACTCTAGGGGTTTGGTTTCGGAAAAAAAGGTTTCCTAGGAGCTTCGTGCAGGTAACTAAATGTGGGTAGACCCTTGTTGGATTCGATGTGAAGTTGCGTCGGACCACCAATGGCACTGATCAATGATTTTTTTTTAACCGAGGGCTTAATTTAACCAGGTCTTCAAGTACTTACGTAAAAATATCGTATTTATAAGGTTTTATTTAGTATACTTTGTGAAAGATTGAAACTCAGTGCGTTCACTATCGCCTACATATTTACCAATCGCAAAGTCTAAGCAAAGATTCGAGAAAAAAGTATCGGCATAATTTGACGGAGAAGATCTCCTGGTGGTGTGGTACCACTCCCACTTTTGTTCAGATATTTCGAAACGAGGAGCTTTTACTTGCCAACCTTGTTCGCTTTTACGAACACACACTTATTTACAGTACGTAATGGCCTCGAGATTACTTTGAGTGTTAAATAGGATGAAGACCACAGAAATTTATGCAAGCAGCAATGCAGATCGTCATGAGATGATTTTTTCCAAAATGATAATAAATTTCATCCAACTTTCTCGCTCATTGTTATATTATATTAGTATGGCTGAGAGTGCGGCATTCGCAGAACGAATATATTATTGATCAAGATTGGTTGAGATTAATTGCGGCAGATTCAATATTCTTATACATCCACATGTAAATACATATGTATGCGTGTTTGTACACTCAAATATAATTAAATTAAATGAGATTTTATTGTCAATTAAGCCATTAATGCATAATTACAATAATTACGCACTACATTACAATGGCGGCGAATGAACAATTTAAATGCTGTGATACACATACATACACGGATATACGGATATACAGGATACGTAAGGATACGCAATTTTAAGCATCAACTGACAGTGTAGTAAAAATCAATTGTTGCATTGAGTGGACTTCGATGTTTGAGTGTAAATATGGTTGATCAGGACTTTTTGCAATGTCCCAGCAAATGCACTTCACATATTTATGCATATGTAAATATTTGTCTATATTTTTTTGTTGTCCTGTGCTACTCTAGAGTATTGTTTAAATAATTTTTTAGTAATTAACTTTTTTTTTTAGTTTTTTAAACTTCTTTTTTTAACATATTACCTAAATTTCGTATAATTAAGTCAAAAACATACTAATTCTGCCATTTTAAGCGCTTCTAAAAATAAACAAATTCTGTCTTTATTTTAACAATCAACAAATACATTTACATATGTACATATGTGTCCTGTGAATATTCGCAGCTGCCACAAAATGTTGCGTTTAACCGAAATTGCGCAATTTCTGCAATAATAACGATAAATGGCTTTGTTTGTTTGTTTGCACATAACAACATGGGTATTTATGAATGTATGTAAGTACGTGTATGTATGTATGCAGGTTAAATAAGCATATTAATATAATCCAGCCAACAAACAAACCGTTTACTGACAACATAAAAATAACAATGAGAAGATACTAAAGTCTTGTTTTTGTGTAAGTATGTTTTTTACTACATAGGTATATCGGGCTGCTTTTTGATGTGGGTGATATGAACGAAGGATGGAGCCATGTGTAGAAGATCACTCAATTGCTTCAAATTTTTCACTGCCATTCACCTGTGAGTAGTCAGAAATCATTCTTTTACATATACTTCAAGCAGCTCACGACTTCCGCCCTTATATCAAGTAGCCAATACTTCCATTTGAAGGTGAACTTAAGTGAGAAGCTAAATACGTTGCGGTTGTGCTTAGGGTATGGGAACCACAACATAAAAAATATACTCCGATGAAAGATCAAAATATGCCTCTGATGAGAGACCCTCCTTTCAAGAACGACCACCGCAAACGTTTTGAGGATAACGATTTGAAGGCATGCACCTGATATGTCCGGTCTCATAATTGGGAAGGTGGTGCTGCCCATCTGGTTGATATGCTAATAAGATTAAAGACTGCCATCGCCGCCATCCAAGAAGTGCGATGGACGTCAGAAGGACAGAAGAAAGTCATAAAAAGGATCGCAAATTTGGTGTGAAGCAATGGACGATGACAACATGTGATGAGTCGAAATGAGTGAGATGAGAACTTTCGATAGAGAGAGAGAGAGAGAGACCTATTATACTTTGTACATTATTGGCAAAGACGCGTATCGCAGTCGATAGAACGCTGATGGTTTTTTTCCATAACTTTTGGATGTTGCTGGCACTGGAATATGAACCCGAGCCTTCCGAATGTCAGTACGCAATGCTAACCACTCGGCTATCGCGGCCGCCGATATTATGGTGATAAGGCCTTAAAAGAAACACAGTGTCCAAGTTGATTTATCAAATTCCATTAGGGAGCTTTCTAACTCAAAGATAAGCCGCGGTCCGGTCAGCCAAGCGAAGTTGATGATGACGATATCAAGGCTTTAATTGAATTGGATCGTCATGTAACTGAGCGTGAGATTGGAGAGAAGTTAATTATTCCAATAAAAAACGGTTCAATCATATACGACGTCTTGGACTGGTAAAAAAAAACTTTATGAATTGAAAGATATTCATTTAAAAAGTAGCTTCAACGCTTGTAATATGCATCTTAAATACAATGAATATCATCTGTTTTTGAAGCAAAACACAACTGGAGATGAAAAATGAATTGTTTGCAACAAGGTCAATCGAAAACGATCATGGTCCAAGCATGATGAAGCTCCGCAAACAACTCCAAAAGTTGATATTTACCAAAAGAAAATTATACTGTCAGTTTGGTGTGAACCAAACGATTAATTCTTATGCCTATTGTGAACAACTGGTCAAACTGAATACATCCATCAACGAGAAGCAGCCAGAATTGGTCAATCGTAAAGGAGTCATATTCCACCAGGACAATCTTTGGTCACTCGTCAAAAATTGAGAGCTTGGCTGGGAACTGTTGAAGCATCCTTTCACCGTCAGACTATCATTTGTTTCGATTTTTGCAGAACTCATTAAATGGTGAAACTTTCGAAAATGATGGTCCGATTTGCTTAATTTTTGAAAAAAAAAAAAAATCATGTATTATAAGTATTCAACCTCAAAATATCCAAAATTTAACGGAATGAAATTTTATACAGATGGCCCGTCATGAACCCGGTAAAAAAAACATAATTTAGTATTTTGCTGGTATCCTGAAGACAGTACAGAAACAGTCATTTGGCGTTGACAATGAGTAAAGGACCATAAATCTTCCACAAAAAAATATTTTCCGATAACTCCCAGCGTCGACCCATCAGATGTTGCCGTCGTTCATGCCTACGCACTACTAGGTAGGGTGAAAAGTAACCTCCTTGACCGCCAGAATGCACTGCTACTACAAAAAAGGTTATAGTGCCTTGTAGTTCCTTCAATATTTAGGCAAACATGCCAAGATGGATTTCAAGTGTTTATTTGTTTATTTGTTTTTCAATTTTCATGTGTTTAACTTTCGTAGTGCTCTTTCCATAATCTCACTGACTGTGGAAGAAAACTCTCATAATGCCGTCAACGTCGACTATAGGTATATGCTTCTCCGTTGTGCTGAAGTAGAATATCGTTGAGTGTAATCAGCCAAAAATGGAAAGGGAAAGGACATCTCTTAGGGAGTCCCTTTGCTTGCCTTACTTCTTTATGTCGCTGAATCGTTTGATGCTAAATATACGAGCATTATGTTTATAGGCATCGATTATATCCATCTGCAAGTCATGTCATCTACCAGGTGTGTTAGTTGAAATTTGCCGGTTTTTTGATAAAGAATACACTTAATTTTTTTATTCAAAGTATTGACCATTGGTTTCTACACATTTCGCCCATCTCTCAGGCAAATTATGTATACCATTCCAAAAAATTTTTTTCTCTTTCGAGGCAAACCATTCGACGAGTCATTTTTCGACTTCTTCAAAATTAGCGAAGCACTGCTCTGCAAGGGAGTGTCCCATCGATGCGAAAAGGTGATAGTCGAACGTGGCGAGGCCTGGAGAGTACGGCGGATGCGATAATATTTCCCAATTTAGAGTTTTTAATGTGTCTTTCACCAGTTTAGCGGTATGAGACGGCGCGTTGTCATGTTGCAAGAGAACTTTGCCATGTCTTCGGGCCCATTCCGACCGTTTTTCGATCAACGCATGATTCTAATTGATCATTTGTTGTCACCAGGTTTTAACAACTCGTAGTACACTACACCACACAGTTCCCACCAAACACAGAACATTGTCTCACGGCCAAAGCGATTTGGCCTTGCAGTCGATGGGCCAGCTTCACCAGGGGAAAGCCATGATTTTTTTCGCTTCGGGTTCTCAAAATAAATCCATTCTTCGTCCCCCGTGACAATTCGATGCAGAAAAGATTTCCTTTCGAATCGTTGAAGCAGCATTTCAACAACGGTTTTTCAATTTTCCATTTGTCTATCGTTCAGCTGATGTGGCACCCATTTTCCATACTTCTGGATCTTTCCCATTGCTTTTAAACGTTGGCAAATTGCTCCTCGAGTCACATGTAGTGTTTCTGCCAATTTTTGTTGCGATTGGGTTGGATCAACACGCAATTCCTCGTCTTTGAACTTTTTCACTGCATCAGGATGTTCATTGTCTGTCAAATCGAAATCTCCACTTTTAAATTGACGAAACCATGTCTCACATGTTCTAATCACTGGAGCATGTTTACCATAAGTTTCTACCAGCTTCAGCTGTTTTTTTCTTTTGATGAAATAAGAAAAGCAACGAATGCCGCAAATGCGATTTACTTGGAACGAAACTCGACATATTCACTGATGTAGAAGCATTACCTTCACCCTTTGCCAGCTTCTTGCGATATAAAGTAGTTGGATACTAGCTATGTAGAACTCTTCAAGTCTTTGCACCATTGGTTCCTTTAGCTTCTGTAGCATTATGAGAATAATACCATCCGGATCTAACGTTTTGAAGGATACGAAGCTGTTATAGTGTAGCAATTTTCTTCTTGCTTTCTATGAGACCGGACTGGTCTGTTGTATTTGCAAGTGGCTCTGGTGTACTGCCATAAGTCTGCCATGAGTCTGTTTTTGCTTTCGTGACAACTTTTTTTGTATTGCTTTAAGATATCTTTAAAAGGTTGGCAAATTTTGGTCTTGTAACTTTCATTGAAAGCTTATCTTAGTTGATTTCTTAGGTTCTTAAGATTACTTTTCCACCAAGAAGGAGATTTCCTCTTTTTCATGACAGTTAACATAGTTGATTGATTGAAAGAGATGGTTAAAATATTTTCAATCTTCTCCACCTCTGCATCTATCACTTGAAAATTTTTGATCTTATTATTCCTTTCGCTTTTTCCTAAGCTTTTTGTTGCTATTCTAGTGAATTTTACCAATACTGTTCTTCTAGGGTTTCGATATTGGAGGAGAGTAAAGAATAGTATCCAAGAGTTATCCGGCAGCAGTGATCCCTCCAGTCATCGACGACAGGGTTATCTGTATCTGTGGATATCGTGAGGTCGAAGACTTTCAAACATGGGATTATGAATGTTGCTATATCGCCCCTACTTGTAGAGTTTAATCATTAATCGTCGAGAAGGGACTTAACGTTGAATTTCCAGATTGCCAATGTTGTTGGTGTTAATGCTGCTTAAAAGATAGACGAAATTATCAAAGAAATGACCGTCAACAGTAAGTCAACAGAAGATATTTCGTCTTGTTCACTCTCACTAATTGTAAAGGGTGATCCATTTCGAGGTTCCCTACTTTTTTTAAAGAAAAAAAAAACACAGAAAAACATTCTTTGGCATTTATTTTTGAATATTATGTCTTTCAAATGTTGGCTGCGGCTACGTCTCAGATGGTCCATCCGTTGAGTTCAATTCTCGATAACGCGTTCGAGCATTTCGACTGGTAACTGGCCAATGACACGCGTAATGTTTTGCTTCAAGGCTTGAATCGAAACGGAATTGTCCGCATAGACTTTAGACTTTACATATCCCCATAGGAATAAGTCTAACGGTGTGATATCACACGATTTTAGTGGCCAATTGACCGGCCTAAAACGTGAAATTATCTGCTCGTCGAGGTGTTTTCTCAATAAATAAATTGATTGATGAATGAAATGGCAGCTCTTAAATCTCTTCAGGTTGCTCTTCGTCCCAAATGCGGCAATTTTGCTTGTTTACATACCCATTGAGCCAGAAATGGGCCTTATCGCTGAACAAAATTTGGCTCGAAAACGTCGGAATTTTCCAAGCGCCCTTAGAGCGAAGCAACGTCGCTTGGGAAGGCCGAACGGTTCCAGTTCTTGCACAATATGTATTTTGTACGCTTTCAATATAAGATATCAACATAAAATCCGCCAAGTCGTTCCATACGTCAATCCAAGGTGCTGCGAACAGCGCCGAATCGATTATACACGGTCTTCGTGTACACGCTCAACTACAGATGGTGTTGCGAATAGTACGCTCAGTAGGCCGATTATGTTAAACCTAAGTTAAGCGTAGCGCGCGAAACATATTAAAAAAAGGCTATTGGATCAAGTGCACTTTGGCCAGCTGGACCGTTGTGATACCTATGTTGATTCTGGTAAGGAGATTCCTTCTATTTTTCCAGATGTTCAAGTCATGAAGTTTAGGAGATCAATAATATCTATAGATAATGTCACTGCAGCTACAGCAAAACAGAAAGGGACCATTTTTCTACCATGAGTCCTCACAGCACAGTGTCCAGTTTTTACGCCGTTTGTTAAGCTTATAGAGGTTCTGATTACAAAGAGTAAAGACTAAGTTCTGCTCACTTCGAACAAGTGTACGTTATTTCATTTTACCATCTGCTGTTGGCGTTTAAGGTGAATGCTAAGCCTTAACAGATACTTTGTCGAGGAAACATAAAGATAACACCAAAAGTAATTACAAATCTCCAAGTTGATGAATATCTATAAGTGGCAAGATCAAGCTAATCTGAAGAAACACGTTTAGTGTTAAAAGTTTCGAAGTAAAACTACTTTGTAAAATTTTTGTATCAGGGTTCAAACCTTTAACTTAATTTTTCGTTCAAATAATTTATCTTCACTTACCTTGTTTTGGCTTGAAAATGAATGTAGTAAAAAGCATTTGAATTTGAAGTTTTTCATTTTATTTTATTTTATTGTGTCTACTATTTTATTATTCACGAGTCACTGTAAATAAGTAAAAATATGTATGTATGCATGTTGTTTTTAATTATGTATGTTGCTGTTACTGTAGATAGATATTTTTTTGTATTTTTTTTTTTTTTGTAAAAAAGGAAACACTGGAAACAAGTTGATGCGCCTGCCGCCTAACTACGCAAAAGTAGTTTCAATTGTATTAATTTAAAATAAAAATAGATAACATGAATTTATATTTATGCAAATACCAATTTCTAATACTCATATTATATTAGTTACGATTTGATTTTGCGTAATAAATGTACAGCGCAACAACTTTTATGTTTTGTTAGGAATTTGTTTTTGTTTTTTTTTTTGCTTGCGATTTCCTGTATAATTTCATACCTGTGTATAACAAAGATTGACATACAAGTTATATACATCAAAGGTATATAATATGCCTGTATGTCATACGAAAAGTCCCAGGAATATGTATGTAATTATTATTAATGGATGTATGTATGCATATTCTGAAAAAAAAAAAATATTTTAATTGCTCTTTTTGTGTTGCCTTCATTTATTAAATCTCTGCTCTAGTGCGTTGCTTTATAATCCTTTGCTTTTATATTTTCGAATTTATTTATTTTTTTTTACTTTATTTATTTTATTTTTATTTTTTTAATTTGTATTGCCTCGCTAAATGTTCAATGCATCCAAATAATTTGTTTTCTTTCCAATTCGACCTTACTCACTCTCTCTCTTTCACGCTGAACCCCGTCAACGAATTATAGTCATTTGAATGCGTTTTTAAAATTGTAATGGAAAAATTCTCTGACATCACCTATTATCAATTAACTAGAGCTACTTTTATTCAAAGATATTAATATTTAATTTGTTTTGTTGTTTTTTCTTTTTTCTTTTTGTATTTCATTATCAAGTTACAAAATACATAAAAAATAAACGTTTGTCTGCTACGGACAATAATTAATGAAGACACTCATGCAGAGTGTTGCAAATATTCCTTTAGGAAGGAAAAAAAAAAGTAATTAACCTGCTCAGCATAGTTTAACGGTATATAAGGTCTCAAGTGTGAAAATTAGGTTAGGAAATTGGTATGTTAGTGTAATAATGAATAGTATTTGATAATGCGCAGACATTGTGTGTTTTCGTAGTTCTTTTTATTTGCTTCCATCATGTCAACTTCATCCTCGTAAGAGTTGTATGCATAATAATTTAGTGTATTTTATTTTACTACAACCGCACCATATTTAAATTATGCATATAGGTATGCATGTGTGTTTTTAAGTTAAATTTGTTATATATTATTGTTATATTTATTGTAATTGCTAGTTTGCGCATGCATTAAGCGCTGATATAATGGTTTGTGGGATGTTTTCTAAATATATTTCATGTTCGAGCATTCAATTTCCCTCTCTTTTGTTTTCGTATTTGTTTACTTTGATGTTAATCTACACATTTATTCAGCTTAAACCTTTTTTTAATTGAATTTTCAGCGTTTTTAATTGATGTGTATGCATGTGAATTTATTTTAATGTATTTTTAGGTATCTAGACGTTATCTATTGGTTCAATTGGTGTTATTACGGCTGCTGGATTATGTTTTGCACATGCTCTTGTTGTTCTTGTAAATATATAGTAATATATAGTTAAAGTTGAATTGCATATCATATGCATATTGCAGTTGTATTACAAATCCGCAGTCTTCTCATCAGCAGATATAGCGTTCGGTTTTGATTTCTCATCAACATGATTTACATCATTGGCAGCCGCATTCGATTCAGTATCCGCAATGTCCTTGAAGACGCGCGCGTACTTGAAACGTTGCTGACATGTAGTCCGGTATTGCCTCAACTCTGTAGTACACTCACCGAAAACGCCACTACGTAGCGCTTCGTAGATCTTTGTGGCTTCCTTTAGAGGTAAGATAAGATTTCAACATGATAGCAATTATTATATGTAAAAATTCAAAATTAAATTCAAATAAAAAATAAAAAATAAAAAAGAATCAAAAAAAATTAAAACTAAAAAAAATAAAACATAAAAATTAAAAAAATAAAATAAAATAAAACATTAAAAAAAAAATAAAAAATTTAAATTAAAAAAAAATTAAATTAAAAAAAAATAAAAAAATAAAAATTAAAACAGAATCAAAAAACAATTAAAACTAAAAAAAAATTTTAAATTAAAAAAAAAATAAAAAATAAAAAAAAATAAAAAATAGAAAAAAAATAAAAAAAAAATATAAAAAAAATAAAAAATAGAAAAAAATAAAAAAAAAATAAAAAAAATAAAAAATAAAAAAAATTAAAAATAAAATTAAAAAATAAATAAAAATTAAAAAAAAATCAAATTGAAACATAAACAAAAATTTAAAAAAAAATAAAATTAAAAAATTTAAAGTTTTATAAAAGCATAACTAAAAAATAATAAAAAAAAATAAAAGGAATAAAAAATAGAATTAAAAAAAAGAATTAAAAAATAATAAAAATTAAAATCTAATTAAAATTCAATAAAAATTAATTACATTTTAAGAAATCAAATAAAGATTAAAAAAAAATGTAAATGTAAAACAAAAAACAAAAATAGAGAATACATGTATAAATTAAGACAAAAACAAAAACTTATATAAGTAAATAAAATAAAAAATATATAAACATACATAAACATACATAAATGAAAATAAATTTAAAAACCATAAAAATTAATTAAATTACAGAGTATGAACTAAATAATAAAAACTGAAAATAAAACAAATTCGAAATTAATTTAAATTAAATAAAAAAAAAAATAAAAATATTTAATACATAAAAACAAGGTTAAAAAATATAAATATGAAATATAAAAGCAGATATATTAAAATATTACAAATAGAAATTAATAATAAAAAATAAGAATAAAAATAATAATAAAAATATAAAAAAATATAATATAAAATAAATAAAAAATAAAAATAAATAAAAAATAAAAGAAAAGAATAAAAAAGAAAAGAAATAAAAAATAAAAATAAATTAAATTAAATGAAACCAATATTAAAAAAATTAAATAAGAAATTAAAAAAAAATTTTAAATTTAATTAAAAACTTAATGACGAAATAAAATATGTGAAATAAATAAAATTCTAATAAGATAACAAAAAAGCAAATAATAAAAAAAATATAGAAAAGGAAATAAAGTTAATAGCAAATAAAATAAATCTTAAATAAATAATTAAACATAATAAATGATAACAAAAATATAAATCAAGGATTAAAATAATAAAACCAACTGAAAGATAACATTTTTGATTTGTAAAAATTAAATAAAACAAGTAAAAATATAATGGTAATCACAATTTAAAATTAAAAGGAAAATTATAAAAAGTAAATGAAATAAAAATACAACAAAATTTAAAATTAAATATGAAAATGAAATATTTAAAGTTAAAATAAAAAATTATTAAATAAAATTTTAAAAATATATAATATGAAAAATATGTTAATACTCACTTCCAGTTTTACTTTATTAATGTCGAATGAGGTAATCAACTTTATGGCTTCATTGCGTTTATTCGGATCAAGCTCGTACATGATACGTGCACCCTCGTACAGATGCATTATGGAGTCAGACTTTTGCGCCACAAACTCATCATTCAATTGTTGTACACTCTTTGTTCCTATCAGCTCTTTTGTGGCCTTGTCTATAACTGTTTGTACGCTTACATTCAACTCCCCATTGGCTGTTAGTTGGGGCAATGCTTGCGCAAATCTAACTATGCATGCATGTATAGATGAATGCGTCGCATCGATGGCGATCGCACGTCTAATCGATTGCAGCATAAGCAATATTTTGTTCTTGCGGCAGTATATTTCAAATGCCAGTAAATGCGTTTCAATGCGATCTTTGGCCAATTGTTGTAATGGTTTAAGGAACTCAATAGCCTTATCGAGTGGATCATCCGGTCGCTCTAGTTTTTCTGGTATGAGCTCATCTAATTGCGGCGCCTCTGGATCAGCCTCCTGATTTGCCTGCTGTTTGGATTTTTGATGTTGTTCACGCTTAACTTGCGCTTGTGCAGCTTGTGCGCTCTCCAGTTCGGCTTTTTTCTTAGCTTTACGCTGCTTACTACGCAGCTTCTTCAGCTCCGATGGTGGGAGATTTTCTATAAGTTTGTATAAAAGTTATACGTAAATATTTTATACTTTAACATATTGTAAATTTACTACCTGAATCAATTTCTTCAATGGTCTCTTCCGATTTAAGCGGTTTGTCGTATAAGCGAATGTATACCTTGATAAAAAAAAAATTTAATTAAGACAAAGAATTTTCTACACAATTTCAATTTCGCTCACCTCTATGGCACATTTCGCCGCTTTAAAGTAGAAAGGATGGCGACGTAACACATCTTCCAATCGCAATAGTCCGATATACGCACGCAACGTCATCTTACGCATACAATACGTATGGAAGTCGAATTGATCCTCAATAATTTCGGAAAAGTGACGATCTACTTCGTGGCATTTCTTCAATGAATCACCCCAAAGACCCATACGTTGGTAAGCCAGTGCACATTCCGTTTGGAACCACATGCACTGCATCTCGTTCAAGTTCTCCATGGCAGTCACACCTTCACGTGTGAATTTTGAACAAATTTCTTCAGCCTCCTTAACCAAGTTCGCACGCAACATATACTTGGCGCATTTTGAGTTGATGTAACTGAAAAAATAGAAAGTATACTAATAACATTCTATAATAATATTCAATATCTACACTAACCGATCAGCGGTATCCATGCTTTGAGCTTCATCCATCCACATGTAAGCTTCGACAGGGTCACCAGCATGTTTGTAAATACGACCTTTGGTCATGAAAAGCTCAATGAGCGTAGGCGTATGTTCAATTGCCGCATTTACATATTCTAGAGCATGTTCCGTATCGCGTTTGTAGTCATAGTGTTGTGCCAAGAACAATGCCGTCCAAACAAGTGCCGACGCTGGCTCTACTGGAAGATTTGCATCGGCATCTTCCCTTGAAAAGTGTCCAGAACGTGTTAAATTTTCATAATATTGTAACGCTAATTCCTCAATAATCGCTGCTTTATCATGAATACGATGTAATACACGCACATTTACGAATAATGGTGGTACACCTTTACGTAAACCACGACGCAGATAAGAATCCAGTGCGGCCCTAAATGCATCACCACTAGCAACATCCAGTGGCAATCGTTTGGGACACATGGCGCGCGGGTATATTTCCTCGAATTGTTTGAAAGCAGCCAACTTATCGGCTGGTTCCGTAAATTCTCGTGCTGCAAAGTATTGCGAATAGTATAATGTGTTCTCCGGATTACGACGAATCAACTCCTCAAAAATGGGTACAGCCAATGCCGGTTGTCCTAACTTAATATGCAAATCACCGATGGACTCTTGAACAGCCAGCTTATCGACAATTTGACTCTCATATTGATGAAGATGTTCAAGCGCTCGCTGAAGATTTCCAGCTTCTACAAGTATTTGATTTTGGTACAGTAGAAGTTCTGAATGGCGATAATCATGTGTTTCCTGTTTGTAAAATATACGTTAGAACGCAAATAAAAAAGTATATAATTTATGTATACATACTATAGAAGCTTGTGATTGACTGAAGGTCTCCAGTATACTATTGGCCATTTCGAGATCCCCAATTAAATGATAGCTCATTGCGAAACCAATCCAGCTGGCATGTTGCGAGGG
The DNA here is from genome assembly GCA_037013455.1 of Ceratitis rosa. Lineage (NCBI taxonomy): Eukaryota > Metazoa > Arthropoda > Insecta > Diptera > Tephritidae > Ceratitis > Ceratitis rosa. The sequence continues at coordinate 16,287,116 of JAWMAG010000054.1, forward strand.
TCTTAGAGTAAATAGGTGATGGCGTGTTTCCTTATAGCCTTCGAGATCACGCATTTGTATCTGTAGCAGTGACAAATCCTTAAGAATTTGTAGATTATCCTTTTCCCATTTCAAAGCGTTTCGATAGCACTTAATCGCCTCATCATATTTTTTATCACTCCGCTGGAGTAAGCCGTAAACATGCCAACAAACATGGGAGCGTAAATCTTTGCGCAAGCCTAAACGTACATACTTGTACGCTTCATCCCGACGACCCAAACCATTTAGGGTCAAGCCTTTCATAGCCAATGTTTCACCATGCTCCGCATATTTGGGATTCGAGAGAATCTGCTTCGCTAATTTCAAACCATTTTTGTACTGCTTCATTTCATAGCATTTCTAAAAGATAAATAATGAAACAAGAAATATGATTTTTTAGTTAACAATTTAGTCAGCAGAAATTATAATTTAAGGAATACGAATATCAACAAAATTTTTCATCGCACCATTTATCTTAATAGTTACATTTTGAGGTTATGTTTGGCCAATATTTTGCAATAAAATAATTGGAGCTTACTCCAAAGTTTGTATATAGCCTTTGCATCAATCAGCACCATTCTAATTAAAAACCATCAGTAATTTATCTTACAGAAATGTACTATGATCCCTTTAACATATCCAAGATCTAAAGTGGTATGACTTGTAGAATCAGAATGTCATTGAAAAATAGATGAAAAGCCGCTTAGCTCAAGGAAAATAGGATTTTTTATTACAATTTTAAAACATTTTCGTGTTTTCCTTCTGAATAATTGATTTGTAATGCAGACACAAAAATTCTATATGAAACACCTACCAACAGCTTCCTGAAGAGCGCACTCTCCTTGGGCGGCAGTGGATCGCTGGAAGGCATCTTGCACACTCGAGTTTTAACCAACGCACAAGATTTACACTATTCAGACTGTTTGCGTTAATACAAACGTAATACACAAATCTTTCACAGAAATTTTCGTCACGGACGGTGAAAATTTTCACAAAATTTCCGTGGAAGCTTGACCACGAGCAAAATTGAGATGTCGATCCGTGCTCGACAGAAAAGAAGAAGAAGCAAACAGAGCAGTATCAAACACACAAACACACACGAGTCATAAAGCGACAGAATTGTCAAAACCGTCAATGACAATGGTTACATGATATGCCAGATTAATTGCATTTTAATTGAAAAAGCAAAACTATTTTAAATTTACTGATAGAGAAATTTTTTTCAGACAAATCGAAATGTACTTTCGGCTTTGTATAAAATTTATAAAAGGTCTTTTTATTATAATAAATGGCTGAGGCAGCTGAGGTAAAGACTTAGGTATTCACGATAAACTGTGATTTCTGGTATAAAAAATATGGCAGCGCTTAAAAACTTGAGCTGTCACTGAAATGTAATTTCGGCACAAATCGAACAGCCCTCCTTAGGGATTTCAAACAGCTGTTTTTTACAAATTGGATAACAAACCACAAATCTTTTATAAGGGATAATGAATCAATTAACCAGCAGGATTGGCTCCCTCGTCTGCCAAAGCGTACAAATAGCAGGTTGTGGTGTAAGTGAAAATAAAATTAGATTGTATAGCAATTTTAAGTGCATTTTCAAATTTGTCTACAGCTGCAGCAGGTGCGCACAAAATACGCCGATTGGCGTATGATACGCGATGTCAAGCGGCGTAAATGTGTTGCGGAACACGCCAAGGAACGTCTGCGAGTTAATGCCTTACGTAAAAATGACATTCTACCAGTAGAGTTGCGTGAGATCGCTGATGCTGAGATAGCTGCTTTCCCTCGAGATTCATGTTTAGTACGAGTGCGCGAACGATGTGCGCTTACGTCACGTTCTCGAGGTATTGTCCATAGATACCGACTGAGTCGTATTGTTTGGCGTCACCTCGCTGACTACAATAAATTATCAGGCGTACAGCGTGCTATGTGGTAATGATATATGTCTATCCAAAGAGAAAAAAACCCCTCGTATGTTGCAATTAAATTTAATTACGTAAATATAAATTTTAAATGAATATTATAAACAGTCAAACTAAAATTGGTAGTTCAGATTGTAACTCCAGTAAACTCAAACTATTATAGGACATTGCAGCAGTGCGCTTGTAGCTGTCTTTGCATATTTCCGGATATTTTTCAACCAGTTGAAGGATGGATTCTGCAATACAATGGGATTAAGCTTCTTTAAATATTATAACTTGCGGAATTTTCGCGAATTACCTTTTATGGACTTTTGTAAACGTAGTTCGGGTCCTTCATAGTGCAAAAACATCATATCGAAAGCTTTTTTAATAAATGCCTCCCAAATTTCATATTCAAATTTGCCTTCCTCGTCGACCTCGACTTTGCTAAACTTAGGGCGTAACTTTGGTATAACCGCTGCAGCTAGTTCACGTATACCGGATGCAGGATCATCCAAACGTTGCAGGGTAGCTGAAAACAGGTGCAATTAAAAACATCAACAATATCGCAATTTATATTAAGAACACACCATAGGCAATAGGCTTCAATTGTTCTACCCCGACTTCACCAAAGTTAAAGAGACATTTAACAGAGTAATGACGAGTTGCAACCGCACGGTCTTCCAGTAAACTCGGCATGTATTTTCCAACGCAATCAGGCAAAACAAAGGTGGCTTCTTCGATGGCACCTTGTGACATAGCACACAAAGTAGCCATAGCAAGTGAACGCATAGTCTCTGCATTCGCTCCTGCACGCCATTGTAAATGAGGCTCAACCACACACATCACAAAAGAACGTAGTAATTCTGAACTTTCAGCTACCGGGCGATCAATAGTTTCTGACCATTGCAACATGACGATTGATATGCTTGTGAAAATCTTTACTTTAGCTGAATCGGCACAATTCTCCCAAACTAAATTAATTTTATTTTGTAAATCTCGCAAATATGTTGCACGCAGCTTGGCTATGTTGATTAAACCATTTAGTAATAAAATTGGCTCAGTAAGATCGTCCAGTGCTGCATCTAGATTTTGTACATAAGTTAAGGCATGGACAAATAAATTTTCATGTAAAGATGAAATTGAAATTTTCTGCCGATTAGCTAATTTAGCCAGTATGCCATGGCCGATTTCCTGAAGTTCTGCTGCATTGGATTGTTCCGAGTCGAATGAGAGAGCCATAACTTTAATTGTCGCAATATAACAATTCAAATTAAGATCTTGATTTGACGAATTCATTTGCTCATCCTGTTCTGTCCGAACTTCGATTTCGCTTGATTTTAATAGTAAAGTTTCTACCAGTTTTAAAACATACAGTTGCAATTGTGGCTTGAGTGTATGAGAAAATTCGTTTTGGATTAACATTTCTGATACTCTCACAATATCACCCAACTTGGGCCCTAAACTGGCATTAAACATGAAGTAAAAACATTTCAAATACCCATCCTTCGCGTTTTTCGCCAGACCATCAAATCCATGTTCGATCCAATCATCATATGAAAAGAGACGGCCCATTAAATCGGCAACTTTCATAGCCTCAGCGTTTACTAAAGGCTCTTCATCACGGCAGGCGCGGGCGACATCACCATAAATTTCAAAAAACTTTGCAGTCATGGCGGCTTCAGCGTGCAATACAAATTGGTACAATAATTTGAGCGAATGAAGACGAACGTTCACTTTCCAATCGTTGGACTCACGAGTGATAAGGCCTAATAGACGCAGCGAACGTTGTACTATTGCCCGACAGCCAATTGACGGACGTTCAATATCCTGAGGATAGTTTTTTGCAGGTATGTCCGCTATTTCCTGTTTGCTTAGCTCTGATTCATTTTCATCATAATATTGCTCACCACATTTCACCCATAATGGACGTATATAGGTAACTACTTCTGGAGAATCGTCTTTAAGGCTGTTAAATTAAAATTGAACGAAAACGTAAGTATTCAAAGTTAGAATTCCTTGAAAAACTTACCAACACAGCACAAAAGGTATAATACGTTCGAAGAAAGAATATCGGTCTCGCAATTCTAGCGCTAATAGTACACCCAGTTTACCACATTCACGCCGAACTAGTGGCATTGAGTCCATCAATAATGGTGACACTTCCATAATCAAATGTGATAAAACGTCATTTTTTGGATCTACATGCAATGCCAGCCGACCAATCGCTTCTACAGCTGATATACGCGCCAAGGAGTGTTTATGATTTAGCATACTATAGAGTGGTTTCGTCAATTTCTCTATAAATGGCTGTATTGCCATAGTATCGGCCGATTTAGTTAATGCTATCACACACGAACAAGCCATTCGTTGTACTGCAGGGAACGCGTCACGAAGAGCTTTCGCCAAAATGCAAACAACATCGGCGTAGCATTCTTGAAGCGAACGGTTATTCCCAGTGGCCACATACTTATCAATGAGTGTATATAACTGTTGTACATATTGTAAACGAATTTCCTCACTTGGTTCTAATGTTTCTTGTTGCCCCATGCGCTCGACCAAAGATGAAACAATATTTGTTAAATGGAAGTCATTTGGTGGTAGATGATTTATGAAAATCGTGACAGTTTCCACGGCCTTCTCGCGTACGCTTTCAAAACGATTGGAATAACATTTTAATAAATGCAGATATGTATCGTCGAACAAGGAATGTATTTGGGGTGAAGATTCCTTTTCACAACGGCATTGTAACTGCTGCAATGTTGAAAGCTGTTTAAGTCGGTTATCCGATTGTAGATTTTCGCAAACTTCTTCTATGTTGCTAGACATATTGAGTTAAAATCAATGATTGTATGAAACCTTTTTCGATTTTTCGAAAAAACTTAAAATCAGAAATTACTAGATTTTCAAACAAATATATGTTGCCAAGTAACATATCGCCTGTAGTCTATTTACATTTTTCCATTGGTCGTCAGACAGCTGTTTTTGACATATTTAAATACCATTCACAATAGAAGTCCAGAAATAATACAAGGCGAAATTATAGAAGGTGAAGTAGTCACATCAAACATTTGCTTGTTCTTCTGTCCATTTTAACAAAATACGATAGAAAAAGGTTTTGACATTACGAACTTTTTATTACACCAACAAAATACATAGAACAATTTTCTTTTTTGACTTTTCGAAACTACGATTTTACAAACAAAATACATAGGTTTTTTGTTTTTGTATTCTTGCTACTACCGTGTGTAAATTTGCCTTGAAAAATAAATTGAACCATACACGATTAGTGAGAATTCTTGGTCATTCTGTAATCAGCTGATCAGCTGATTTATTTTTGTTGCCTGAAATGAAAATTTCATTTTTACCCGCTGCAGAACCATTGCACAGTCCCACAATGCAATTTAAATAGCAAATAATAGATAAACATTAGTGATTGTATTGATGAAATTGTAATACTAAATATGAGTGATTTAACAGAAAAAGTGATTGCCGCGAAAACGGCTTTAATAGCTGCTTTGGGTGACAGTGCCCCAAAATATTTAGCAAACATGAAATTGTGGTTTCGTTATAAATGGACAAAGGAGGAATTTGATAGTGAATCAAGAAAATTCCTTACACCCGATAAAATGCATTTACACAATCAATTCCTCATAGCTATACTTAATAAAATTGACGCATTTCAAACTCCGCAGCAATCGCCTTCACTTTTTGCCAACAACAGTGGTGTTGGTACTACACCTAGCGGTGCCAGTGGTGGAAGCAGCAGTAGCCGTAGTCGTAAACGCAAACGAAGCTCCAGAGCCGTTAGCGATCGTGTAACATTTGAACCATATGATTTTCTTGATTTTATTGTGGAAGATAACTTGGAATGCATTAAACCCACCGCTGGTACGGATGCCAATGTACAGATATTGCCTACACAGCGTTACTGTGTACAGGAGTTATTTTTGCCAGACGCTGGATTTGTACTTGGTCGTTTTCTTATTGGTGCTTGGGAAGTGGGACTTACGAATGTGGAAGATAATGTGGCTGAGTATGTCGCAATGGCAGTGCAGGTTCTCCTAAAAAATCTTATCTCTGCGATTATAACGAACCGTAAACATTATAAAGTAACAGGAGATGGCTCTTTCTATTATGATGTTGGTGCACCGCTAAAAGACCCCTCCCTGCGAAATACTGTTACCCGACAAAAAATTGATGATGGTCCACTGGAATTAGATAAAGAAATAACATCACCAAATTTCATGCGCCGTTCAAATGAGGATGGTGTTTTTCTGTCCGCTTGTGAAGAAGTGTAAGTAGATACAAAAATATAACTAGAAGTATATTTCAAGAATTTTTTCTTCATTTTAGAGAGCCACAAAAGAGGGAATTGATTACACTAAGAGATGCGCAGCGAGCTTTTAACGATCGCAATCTCATAGCTTCCCACACTGTTTATGCTATCAATATGGAACGACTCACACAGATGCTGCATTAAAATTATTGAATAATATTACTAAGCTAAGATAACTTAAATTTTCTATTAAATTTTATTTATAAGATTTTTTTCTTACATAAAAAAGTGTTTACTCATATGTATTTACAATTTAGAAAATTTTGGTTTTTCCTTGGTTAAGGCAGCTACCGCTGCATTAGCGAAATCTTCAGATTGCAAATTCAGTTTATTAATTTGACGCTGTAAAGAAAGAATGCGAATATAGTTTCAGTTTCGTATTTATGTATAAGTGAAGTAGTATTTTGCTTACAATATGATCCAGCCCCTCCTGATTCGTTCTAGATTGCGAATAAATTAAATTTGCTTTTGTGGCCTGCACTGCAATGGGACTCTTCTCAGCGATGATTTCGGCCAATTCCAACGCACCTTCCACACAAGCTTCTTTTGTTGGGAAAACTTTGCTTACCAAACCTAAACTGTGCGCCTCAGTAGCACCAAAGCGTCGTGCAGTATAGCAAAGTTCCCTGGCTAACGATGCGTTACCAACAATTTTCGGTAGACGTTGTAATACGCCTACATCCGCAGCCATGCCTATGTCAACCTCTTTAACAGAAAAAAATGCATCCTCACTGCAATAGCGAATATCAGCAGCAGTTATTAGGTTAACACCAGCCCCTATACAACCCGAGTGCATAGCTGCTATAACTGGCTTTGCGCATACTTCCAAAGAAGACATTGAATCTTGATAAAGTTTGATGGTATGCTCCAAAAAAGCTCCTCTCCTGGCCACGTCATCTTGTGCACCTAAATCTTGTGCTAATTTCATTGCATCAGTTAAATCAAGTCCGCCAGTGAAGTGTTTTCCCGCTGCAGATAAAACAATGACACGGCATTCCGGATTTGTGCTAAGATGTTCGAAGCATTGTTTAATTTCACTAAAATAAAATACCAGTACGAAAATTAAATAAAATTATTTATACCGTACATTTATGAAGTCATGGACTCACATCCACATATCCCTATTAAATGTATTTAGTTTTTTTGGACGATTCAATTCTACATGGTAGACAAACTGCTTAGGAGTAGTCACATTTAAAGTATGAAATGAAACACCTTCGTCTTTATGCAAATGATTACTACTCATGTTGCGCTCTACTTGGGTGATCAAGGAATTCCGTAAGCCTAAAGATAAACAGAATATTTACATAGCTGAGGATAAATATGTATATATATTGTATATACACATATGTATGTAGGATTATATATACATATGTATACTTATATATAAACAAATCTTGTTAAATTATGAACTTTGGACTTTAATCTGGAAATACTAACCAATTGAACCAAGAAATGTATGAGATTTATTTCCTAATGCTCTTAACGCCATCTTCTTAAGTAAGCCGAACTAAAACTAAATACATAAATAAAATAATTAACTGCGAAAGAAGGAAAAACACCGATCGCAGTCACTGAAATCACTGTGGTATGTATACATCAATAAAGCAGCATTTATTGAAAGTGAATACAGTAATACTTGGATTAAAGTCCCACGATTTGTTCTGTTATATGAACAGCGAATTTGACAAGCAAACTTTTTTTCTGTTATCATGTAGTTTGAAGGGATTTCGCTACGATTCACAACCCTTTCGACGATGTGTCCTGCTGTTTCTGGCATCAATTCATCCAAAGTATTTAACAGTCGCACCTCCAAATTTTAGGATGAAATCCTTTGCATACTGCCAAAGAACGTATATTAATAAGAATACTTCAAAAAAAAAAATGTCAAAAATATTGCTTGAAGAAAGTATCTCTGTGTGAACGTGAAGGGCGACACAAAAAAGAAAATTACGATAATAAACGACAAAAGTATCCTTATGTAAACTCAGGCTATGCAGAAACTCGTGCGGCTCGGGTCAAAAAAACCAGTGTGTTCAAAATTTTACTGCGCAGTGATACTGCACATGTGTTTCTAGTTTGTGTTTGTTCTTGAGAATGATTAATGCAACGTAAAATGTCTGCAGTAAACGTGCAGCACTGCGTGCAATGTTACTGCACATGTGTTTCAGGCATAAGAAGATTATTTATCAAAACGACTATATTACTAACCTGGGGTAAATTTAACTTGCCAAATCAAAGAAAAGTGTGTACACGATGTTATAAATTTTATTTGAAATCTTAATACATAGATCACCCTGTGTGACATTTTAAGTTTAATACTGATGTGATTTTGTAAAGTTGTATTTTTTTTAATTTTTATTTTCACTTTGGTTGAGTAGAGAGGTTTTCAACTTTTTCAAATGGTAATTGTGGAAGTTTACCATCAAACTAAGTCAAGCATTGTCAATATGACCAGCTCAACAGCGTCATCGAACATGGCTAACACAAACGTCTCAGTAACTGGTGGTACAGCCAGCGCTGGTGGATCAGGCGCGACTGGTGCTGAATCTGAAACGGTCGCGAAGCCAGCATACCCACGTTTATTTAACAAAATTGTGTTGACTTTAGAGAATAGTCTTATACATGAGACGAAACTCAATGCTACACCGTCGCATGTGGATGGCTTGGATCCAGAAACAGAAAAAGATCTACGCATACTTGGATGCGAGCTAATACAAACTGCAGGCATATTGCTGAAACTACCACAGGTGGCTATGGCTACTGGGCAAGTAATTTTCCAACGCTTCTTCTACTCGAAAAGTTTTGTGCGTTACAATATGGAGACAGTGGCAATGAGTTGCGTCTGCTTGGCATCCAAAATTGAGGAAGCACCCCGGCGCATACGAGACGTAATTAACGTGTTTCATCACATTAAACAAGTTCGCGCACAAAAGTAAGTGTTTTAATATTATTTTCGCTTGATATTTTGTTTCACTATGTGCCTACATATTTTTAATTTTTATTTTTACAGAGATATTGCCCCAATGATTCTAGACCAGACATACACGAATATGAAAACACAAGTTATAAAAGCTGAACGTCGTGTACTTAAAGAGCTAGGCTTTTGTGTCCATGTAAAACATCCCCATAAGTTAATTGTGATGTATTTACAAGTAATGAAATACGAAAAGCATGAGAAATTAATGCAGATGTCATGGAATTTCATGAACGATTCACTACGTACTGATGTTTTCATGCGTTATCAACCGGAAAACATTGCTTGTGCTTGCATATATTTGAGTGCACGTAAACTGGGTATTCCTCTACCAAATAATCCACCATGGTTTGGTGTATTTTGCGTAAGTGAAGATCACATAGTTGACATCTGTTATCGTATCACGGAATTATACATGCGTGCTAAGGTAAGCATTTGCTTTCTCAATATTGATAAATTTAAAGTGTAATTTATTAAAAAAAAAAATTAATTTTACAGCCTAATGTCGAAAAATTAGACGCAGCTGTGGAGGAATTAAAAAAACGATATATGGAGTCTCGCAATAAAAGTAAGGAGCAAAATACGCCACCTGCAGTTACCACAGTAGATCGTAACAACGGTTCCCATAATGCTTGGGGAGGTTTTATACAACGTGCAGTTCCTTTGCCATTACCAACGGAAAGTAAGTCACCCGACAAGGATTCACGTTCGCGTTCACGCTCTCGTTCTCGCTCACGTGGCTCACGCTCACCTAAATTTACTTCGCGTTCGCGTAGCCGCTCACGTTCTGCTTCAACTGGTGTAAGCGATTACAAAAGTCGGAACAAGAAATCACACCGCTCTCGCAGTCGTTCACGGTCATTGCCTGTAAATAAAAGCAAGAAAAAGTCTAGACATTATTCACGTTCTCCATCGAGCTCCCCGCATGCAAAACATCGAAAAAGGTAAACATTTCATACGACGTAAATATTTTATGGATTTTACTTCTACTAAGCCAATTAAATAATTGCAGGAAATCACCACGGGAACATGATCGGAATGACTACTACTCAAGTAAGGAACGTATGAGCAGTAGTGATAAATATCGAGAAAGGGACAAATATCAGGAATATAAAGAGTCAAGTAAACATCATCATAGCTATTCCAGCAAACATCATCATGGTTATTCTAATCGTGGTTCAACACATCGTGGAGGTCACAAGCATCGTTCTAGTGACCAGGAACGCTCCCGCGATCGTAAGAGGTAAAAGAAGTTTTAAACCTCGTATGCATACATATAATTTGAAGTAATTGCTTTCCAACCAACTCTATATATTTCATCTCTTATTATTTTCTTTTTGTGCGTTTATCTGTAATTATAGAATAAATGATAAATAAATAAAAAATATATGTAATTACATGTATGAGTGGTATATATTGGAATGTGGGACGGTTAGAATTTATGTTGCTTGGCAGCACTGCGTGCCGGTTGTTAAAACTGAAAAAAAAATAAACAAATTTCAGCTGTTAAGAAGGAACAGATAATAGGAGGATCTCTATACTCTACTTTACTCTCAAGTTCTGGTTTCTTACCCTTTTGTTATACAATTAAAAGTTTCAATTGAAGCTATTTAATAATGTCTGGAGTTCTAGAAATTGATGGCAGTTATTTGGAAGGAGGCGGACAGATATTGCGAAATGCACTTAGCTTGAGCTGTATTCTTCGCCGACCCATAAGAATTATAAAGATTCGAGCTAACCGACCTAATCCAGGACTTTCTAATCAACATCTATTCGGTTTGAATCTTTTGCAAAATATAACCGGAGCACGCGTACAAGGTAATCAACTGAAATCCACTACTATTGAGTTTCACCCTGGCGATATCAAATCTGGACATTATAAAGTGGATACCCTAACGGCGGCGAGTATCGCATTAGTACTACAAGCTGCGCTGCCTGTATTGGTATTTGGAAAAAATATTTCCGAATTGGAACTAATAGGTGGCACAAATGTTGGTATGGCACCTCAAGTAGATACCATGAGTGAAGTTTTACGTCCAAATTTGGAAATGTTTGGAGTTTCATTTGATTTCGATTTGCTACAGCGTGGCTATTACCCTCGCGGCGGAGGACGTTGTAAAGTAGTAATTCCTCCAGTACGCAATCTCAAAACGGTAAATTTAACACGCTTTGGTGAAGTAAATGAGATATGTGGTTGGTGTTTTGTCGCAGGCAAACTGCCAATGCATATAGCTACAGAAATGCAAAAGGCTGCGGAAGTAGAACTTCAAAATGTATGCGGAGTTCAGCCAGTATTAGAAGCATACAAAGAAAGTTTAGAAGTTACACGCGACAATGGCAGTGGTGTTATATTGAAAGCTGCAACTACAGAAGGCTGCACGATTGGCTCATCTGCTCTAGGTGAACGGAGAGTAGATGGCCATGAATTAGGTAAAAAGGCAGGAAAAGAATTAGCAAATTATTTGAGAGAAGGTATTTGTGTTGATTGTCACGTACAAGATCAATTAATTATATTTATGGCACTGGCGCATGGTACCTCCAGAATACTAACTACAGAACTCACACAACACACGCGTACTGCAATGCATGTTGCCGAACTAATGACTGGATGTAAGTTCTACTTAGAGAACAATGAAAAAGGACACATTATATTATCCTGCAATGGTATTGGGTATGAAAACAAGCAAATGTAAATCTAAGTAAATATTTATATTAAAAAATATAATAAAACCACATTTTTTCGAAATTTGTCATACTAAATTCGTCTAAAAATAGCCAAGAAATGTTCACCTTTGTTCCGAACAACCTTAGTACCCTCCTCACTGCTGTGATATAATTTTGGTGTAATAGGATCGCCTTTCTGAAAATCCATAATAAGTATTAACTTACGGTTTCAAATATAAATATTATTTTCAATTCACCTCTTCTTCGACCGTTAATCTTTCGTACAACGGATGTTGTTCCATGTGTTGTACAATCCAATTATGAAGATCCTCCACATCAGTCATTGTATAAACAAGTCCTCCTTTACGCAAAACATAAGCGTATTCTGATAATAAAGCCTGATTTATTATACGCCACTTATGTTTAGCACGCTTGAAATGTGGATCGGGGTATAGGAAAAACATTTTATCCAGCTGTGACTTTCGGAAGTAATTCGGTAAGTATTTCATGGCGTTTGTACGTAAGCAAGCTATATTATTGTATTTTCCTGGATGCAAAGTGCGCAGCGCTTTAATTCGATCCATGACATAGTCCGAGACTTTTACACGAATTTCGAGACCAATCGCTAATCGGTCGGGGAACATTTCGCCAAGAGTAACTAAGAATCCACCATATCCGCAGCCAATGTCAGCAAACTCAACATGTTGATCAGGTGTTATATTGGGATAGAATTCTTTCCAGTTGACGCTATCAGGGTGAGCTGGACTAGTAGATATATTTATAGAACACATTAAATCACTGAAAGTAATAATATTAAAAAGGATTAAAATATCTTACTAATCAAAGCAGTGATCTGCTATAGGATTTGAGTGTGCTCGTTGACGGTAGTATCGCTTTTGCGGCAGTGAAATACTGCATGGTTCCTGCACCATGTTTACTTGCTTTGTTACTTTAACAAATTCTAATACAAACAGGGATCCACAATATACACTCGCCAAACAAGAATGCTGTTGTACGCACGTTTGTTCACCGACTGCCCATACTTGTTTGTTTGTACACACATGCAAATGTCAATTTTGACAGCTCTTGTGCAGAAAACGTAAACAGCAGCACGTGTAATTGATATAAAAAAGCATTTTTCGGTGGTATTATTTTAAAATTAAAACTAAGAAAAACAATTTTTTTTGAATAACCGCATGAAGTAGAAATGTCGGAACTAATAGAAGTGCTTTTTACCAGTGATTCAAATGAATCGCAAGCATCCATTACGGCATGGGACTATAAAACTGGTACTAATTTAATGACCTATAAAGCTGGTGGTGTCGTTCAACCGCGTTCTATTTCATTATTGAGTCAAAACTATATCCTGGCAGCAAATAGTACTAAGCCTCTACTTCATGTTTGGCCTATTAACTCGCAACAGCAGTTAACATCTGTACGTTTTGTGCTTCCTGGTCGTGCCAATTCAGTAGCAATTTCGCCCGATAATCTTTATCTTGTTGCAGCAATACAAGAAAATATTTACCTATGGCATTTGTCATCTGGAAAAATGCTGAATACTATTTCGAAACATTTCCAACCCATCAATTGTATACACTTTGATGAAGATTCACATTTTGCTTCGGCTGGACAAGATGGTAGCGTAATGATATGGAACTTGACAACTGTATGTGCACGAGATGATGACAGCCAAACACCGGTATATACTTTCAATGATCATGGTCTTCCAGTGACTGATGTGCATATAGGCATGGGTGGCATACGCGCACATATGATGACGGTGTCACTAGATCGAACTTGCAAAATTTATGATCTGTTAATAGGTGCTCTAGTTTTGAATGTTGTATTTACTGAAGCATTACATAGTGTCACAGCAAACTCTTTGGAAACATCTGTTTACGTGGGTACTTGTGACGGAAACATATATGAATTCAATACAGATGTTGGCGCTGAGAGCAAGGTTTGTTACCTCTGATTAATGCACCAAAAATTAATATACTGGAATTTGTTTTCTTTTTTTTTACAGGAAGTTCACATACAGAAGGAGTACTCAAATCTTTTTAAAGGACACAAGGAAGATACCCCAGTTACTTGTCTAGCATTATCTATAGATGGTCAAACACTGATCTCTGGTGGTCAAGATGAGCAAGTTTGTATTTGGGACATTGCAAGTCGTCAGCTTATAAAACGCATGCAGCACAAAGGTCCTGTAACAAACATTACATTGCGTTTAACAAACCCAGACATATTCAAACCTGAAAATAAACCACCTAAAATATTTTCTGGAAATCTCCGACGTATGCTTGACCCACCAGAAGCTGACGATGAAGATCTCATTGAAATTATGGTAACCGAAAGACTTGAATTGCCGTATAAAGATGACTGGTGGCCGATGCCTGAATATCCGTTTGAATATTATGAAGATACTACCACACCCGCGAATAATACGTCGACATCAGCCACTGCTACATTCAAAGCCACAGATGAGGATGCGGCGAAAGAAATAGAAAGATTACGAGCGGAAGTAGAACATTTAAAACTGGTAAACAAACAACTATTCGAAGTGTCTGCGAAGCAATTATTGGAGTCGAAAAAATAACCTTTAGTTTGTACTATTTTTCTATAATTGTTGTCAACACGAATAAATTTAAGTTAAATAGTAAAACAAGCAAAAAAATGTAAACAAAGGTTCCACGGGTCTCTAATACTTTTGTGTTTGCACTCTCTGTGCTATAATTTTACTCTGCTACATTGGTGTTTTCATTTGCATCATTGCTTCCAGCTTTGCTATTAATATTTGCTGCTCCCAAAGCTGCAATGGTTTCTTTCTCTTTGTCTTGCGCTATTTGTTGGCGTATTTCGCGATTAGAATCAAGCAATACCCTCAGCTGTGCAATGATATCGTCAGTACGTTGTTCGAAATAGTCCAGTGCACGGGTCAACTCATCAAGGCTCTCGTTCACTTCTTCAACTTCTGGAAATCAAACAATATTTTGTTCGTACTTAGTTACACAGTGTTTAACGTACTCCGTTCTCACCTTGCAGATCAGATTCTTCAGCCTTGGTGGGAGAATTCGCATCCTCTGGATCGTCGATATTTTTGGGAGTCATTTTGTATACAATGTTGCTGTTTGGGTCAGCTGACTTGTATTTCTTTTTCTAAAATTTGTTTTGATTTGTTCCCTTACCGTGAGCTTTATTGACGTTTTTGATGTTTTTTTGCGATTAAACGTCAAGGCAATTCAATTGAAAGCTTAGGTTTCCAGTGATTACAAGTTACAGAATGAAAGAATTTAAAATCAAATTTGGTGGCCAAAATTATAAATTACTTTAATTTTATATTAATACTGAATTTGAAGAGAAATGTAACAAAATGAGAACGTATGTGATTCGGATTCTATTCGAAGCTTTTATATTTGTATGCAAGTAGAGGTTTTGAGTTATTTGTTTTTTTTTTGGTTTGAAGTGGTTAATTGAAACCCTTTTTTAAAAATTTTCTTAGATTCGAGGCATCTCTGTGTGTTTTTATTTACAAACAGCTGTTTTAGTGAATTTCATGAAATTTGTCAAATTTATTTTGCGAGAATTTTGTTTTTATATTTAAACATTGTATCTATTTCCAGGTAAGTTTATTTATCTCAAAAGTGATGTTAAGGCCATTATTAAATTATTTCAAAAGAAATCAGAATTCGCTCTTGTATTACTTAACAACTGTGTAAGTGCTTTGAGAACCCGCAAATATTCGATTGTATATGCGACTTGTAGTGACGGATCGCCTTCTTAACGGAAGCGTTAGTTGCATTCCTACGTCATTTGGACTTGCATGGATACCTGTCGTACTAATAAATGTATATAGTTGATTCCCCAAAACGTCTTAATCATTGTACATTAGCCCAGGAAAGTAGTACTTGTACTGCACAAATGAAAACTGTGAAGAGTGTTCGCATTCCTGAAATCTTGGAAAGCAAACATTTATGGAAATATTGTCGGTTATCTCTTCATCGGAACAACAAAGGTCTTTGCTCTCCACTCTCATACACACCTTATGAGCCCAACGCTACATCAACTTGTATTCCAGAATTTGTGCGTGAAAACAACGTTATTAATAACTAAACACACAAAACGCCTTTCGGCAATTTCAGCATAGCGATAATATTTTATAAAATACACATATAACATTCATTCATATGTATATCTATAATACACATGAATTTCTTTCGTAAAGCCACAACATGATTTACATAAATAAGCCTTTTTATAACATCTTCTACAGGGAAAATTAAACACTCATATCTGCGCCAACATGAATACCATGACCAATGTGAAAAACGTCCTCAAACTTAGTGAATCTGATTTAAAAGGAGGCAAGAAATCGTGGCATGATATGTACAAGGACTCGGCATGGATATTCGTTGGAGGCTTACCCTACAATCTAACAGAAGGCGATGTTATCTGTGTATTCTCACAATATGGCGAAATTGTTAATATCAACTTGATACGAGATAAAAGTAGTGGTAAATCAAAAGGATTTTGTTTTCTTTGCTACGAAGATCAACGTTCCACCATTTTGGCTGTCGATAATTTGAATGGCATTAAAATGCTTGGACGCACAATACGTGTAGATCATGTTGCCGACTATAAGCCACCGAAGGAAAATGAGAAAATGGACGAGGAGACATTGAGATTGTATATGGAGGGCTGTGCACCGAAACCGGTTGTGCAGAAAAAAGAGCGATCATAAATATAGTCGATTTTCACCATAAGTAATATATTTATATAATATATGTAATATCGTCCCACTAAATTTTAAGTTTAATAAATATATAATTTTGTAAGCCATTTTAAAAGACGATTCAATAATATTGTTCACTGGGTTTGGATCCTTCCATGCAAAAATCAGCTTCAATGAAAAGTTACAAAAAGCCTCAGATTTACTACAGCGAAACGACGAACTCAAATCTACCGTCAACGGACGAGTCAATTCGTATGAGTATGGGCTTAGACCTAGTATATTCATTATTAACCAAATTTTTGAATAGACAATAGGAGGAAAATCTTGTCATCAAACAAACTTTTTTCGCCTACGCGTTTTTGTTCTCATGCCACTGGGGACATCTGACAAGTCATCACCAGAAATTTCCGAGAGAAAGGTTTTGCGAACTACTTATGGTCCTTTATGCATAAGCAATGACGAATACAACAGACGAAGCTTTGGAAGTATTCGATGCAATATCCGCTGGTAGAAACAGGTGATGATGAAAACGTACGCCACCGGGGAAAGATTGGATGAGAAGTAGTTGATGTTTTCAATTGACGCCAAGCTGATAGATAGAAAAAAACAATTGGCGGCTGGCTCGACTCTATACGTACCGATGCCAATTACAAAAAATATAAATTTCCGCTGTGGCTTTTGCAATAGTACCGATAATCATAAACTCTGCTCTACTATATAGGAAAACAAATAAAAATTTTGTATTTTATTTTATAAAAACGTTTATTTCCAATTATAAATTATACATTTTCAGACTTCCTTGAAGTAAAATTTTGTTACAATTATTAAACAAAAAATGATTTATCACAACATTTCTAAAGATAAATGCTTCTAAGATGCCATTACTGGGCATTCGAATAAAGAAGTATTAATTTTACATTTTAAAACAAAAGATAAGTAAGGAAAAAATTATGTATAGATGTATGTATAATATTAACTGTGTTCAGCGTCATTAATAATAAACAGTATCTAAAGCAAAAAATTTACAAATCTACTCGCGATGAAGTTGTCAAGATAAGAATATAGAGATCTGTTCAGCGGCTTAGTCACTGTCTATCTATGAATTTTACGATGTTTTTTGATTCCTGAAATGTTTCCAAAAGGAAAACAGTAAAATAATTGAAACAGCTTAACAATTTCTCATCACTTACTTGCATTACAATATTGACCATAGAAACCGCGATCACATTTACATGTTTTATTCGGCATACAGACGCCATGCTTGCAGGGACGTCTACAGGTTGAGCGTTGCCTGCGCTCGATTTCACAATGATTGCCGAGCAAACCGCTTGGACAGCGACAAATATTGGTGCCTATGCAACGTCCACCATTTTTGCAGGGGATCACACATTTAGCTGGGAATTATAGAAAAAAGTTTTAATTAAAAAAAAAATATAAAAATCGGAAAAATTAAAAATAATTTAAAAATAAAAAACTCACAAAATTCGCAGTGCAATCCGTAGTATCCTTTGGAACATTGACATTTATCCTTTTGTATGCATTTACCACCATTCAAGCATTTTTCGGAGCATATACCTGAAAAATGTTTTGTTATAATTTAATAAAATTTTCGATTCTGAAAAATTAACGGCTTTTCGAAACATAACATAGAGAGCTCTTCAAATTGTTTGGCACCAGAATTTATTGACTATTATTTTTTTAACCTATTTATTCACTTTGGAGTTAAAAATGTGCTTGGGTAAGGCATAGTTTTAGGGGTAGTAGCTCTTCCTATAGTAATGAGTTGTGTAAGACTCAAATGTTCATTGTGCTCCATATGACCCCACGTTACCATTTGTATGCAGTATCTTCTCACCATTTTCATCTTTTTTTTTGGAATCCTAAATTTTTGAAGTTTATCCATGCTTTCAGCAATTTTCAAAACTTTTGGTTCCAAAAAAAAACTATTAATTTTCCATTTCAGATTTCTACTTTCGATCTGATAACACATCAACAAAAATATGTTGCGACTTTCGAATATCTCCCACAGTAGTTGGCGACTAATGCAGTGCCATCCAATCCCCTTACAAAAATCGCAGAGACACATTTCAACCCAACAGGGTTGCTACCAAAAAGAAGAGCCGAACACGACAAAGACGACGATGCCTCTACGAAAGCGACCGACACAATTGACCGATGAGATCATACGTGTTGATCACGCTGGTGAATTGGGTGCCGATCGTATTTATGCCGGACAAATGGCTGCATTGGGTAATGGACCGATGGGTAAGACGATAGCGCATATGTGGGAACAGGAGAAGGAACATCGCAAAAAATTCGAAAATCTCATACAGGAACACAGAGTGCGACCGACAATAATGGTGCCCATTTGGAACGTGGCGGGCTTTATGTTGGGTGCGGGTAGGTGAAAAATATAGTTTAAGGAAATTAAATTTTATGCATATGTATATTTCTTTTATTCCTTTAGGCACGGCTTTATTGGGTGAGAAAGCTGCAATGGCCTGCACTGTTGCCGTCGAAACAGTCATTGTTGAGCACTACAATGAGCAACTGCGACAGATTATGGATTCACCAAAGCCAGATAAGGTATTTATTTAGTTTCTCAATAACAAAGTGAAAATGATTTTTTAATTTTACAATTTACTCAAATATTTGCAGGAACTCTTGGCCACGATAACGAAGTTTCGTGACGAGGAACAAGAACATCACGATACGGGAATCGATTGTGGCGCGGAGCAGGCACCTTTTTACAAAGCTATAACCGAAGTTATAAAAATCGGTTGCAAGACAGCAATTGCCATTTCGAAACGTATTTAAATAAATGGAAATCTTCAAAGAAGTTTAGGCTTTAAGCACGTTAATTTTATATTTGCAAAATATTTGTTTTAATAATAATAATAATAATTAATAATAATTACGTAAAAATTCCGCTACTCACCTCCTTCACATTGCGTACCCTGATAGCCTTCGGGGCAGGTACACACTGACGGTGCTGTACAATTACCACCATTTAGGCATTGGGGAAAACAAAAAGCCGTCTGACAATACTGACCCGTGTAACCAGCTTTACATTGGCAAATTTTATTGTGATTACAAAATCCATTATCGCCGCATTTTAAATTACACTCCGGATCGGGACCTTAAAATTTTCAGTTGAATAGTAAAATAGCTGTGCTACATACATATATACATATACTAAATAAATTTGTATAGTTATATCTATTATATATAATATAGGCTTACTAAAAGCATTGGCAAACAACGATAAATATGTAGATGTAAATATGTATTTGAAAATTCAATAAACAATAGCAGCTAAGCCCAGTAGTAGGACGTCCCAAGCATTCTACAAATCGACAAGTAATGCATTAAAATTATTATTTATAAGTAAGTATGTATGTATAAGCATGTGTGCATGTTTAATAACAAAAGGCATTAGTTTAAATTTAGTTATTATTTTATAAGCAAAGTGTTTTCTTTAAATTTGTTTTTATAGTTGATTAAATGCAATAGAAGCGTCAGAGAAAATATGTATATGTGTGTTTGTAACCCGTGTGAGAGTGAGTGCTATAGTTTTTTTGTAGTAAATTGTTCAACCTCGTCTGCCTATGTCGTTTAAGTCACCTAACGGAAGATCTTTGATTTCAACTGTTTCGACGACTTCGCACCAGAGAGTGACGAATAGGAATTGTGCCTACTACAGTATTCAGATCTGTGCTAGTATTACTTGAGTCTTTCAAGGCACTTCGAACTTTTCGTACTTTAAGGGATTTTAAGCCGATCTTCTCCTCTAAATTGTGTTGTGCGCCTTAATGTTCAATGGCGTAGGCACCGCTTACGCGTTTATATCCACACCAAGCGAAGGCAGGTGTTTCTCCAACTGATCTTTATAACGTATCAGAGTGGTGGTTTCCTCTTTCTCTGTTTCCACCATGACTACTGCATCGAGTACTTTCAGAGGATTGGAGCGTTTTCATCTATCCGCTGAACTATGCCAACGTCGTATTGTGTCTCTTATATCGTCTGCCAGAATAGCCGTTACCCATACGGAGAGGACCATAAATCTTCCTCAAACCCTTTTTCACGAATACTGCCAGAGGCGACTAGTCAGATGTCGACGTTCAGAGACTTGTAGAGTTTCACCTATTGCCAAGAGTGACTATGAGGGTAGACGAGATCATCTCATCATCAGTTTGATGAGAGGAGATATTTCATATTGTCCTTAGAACCTATAGCGTGGATGTGGCAACCCATACCTCTGGATTGCCGAAATAATTCTAAAATTTCAGACTTTAGAAGGTATCTTGAGGCAGTCACGCCCTATTGTTGTTGATTTTTTTGTTAGTGACTTCACACTTGGAGAAATTCGCTAAAGCGATTTACGGTTGAGCTCCACCTCTGATTCGTGGTGTGCGTTTTGAAAGTTTTCTAACAAACCGAAGGAACCCAGAGCTTATTCTAAGCCGCCTCCGAACGGCCGATGGAATCTTATATGGAGCCTTTTAATTCATGTCGAAAAATCTCTTGGAGAGCTTGACATTCCCTGCGGAGGGGCGATCGCAATTAGAAAAATTAATTTTCTATAATTTTCGTTGTCGACCATCCGTATCTAAGTACGTAATGTTAACCACTCGGCTACTGCAGCTGCTGGGTTAATGTGTATATCAAGTAGAACAACTCTCAAAACATCTAACAAATCACTCTCACTAAGGATTTTTTGGAAATTTTTTTAATTTTGAAAAAAGTATGTTGATTAGAAGCCAATGTTTTTGTTTTAATTTAAATAGTTTTAATGTATGTACATATGTTTGTTTGTATTGGAAAGCATTTATTTTTATACACTACCTTGCGAAGATGTTAGTGTAGAGATGGAAGCGTTACCTCTGTGTGCGCATTCCTTTTTAAAATTCAAACGTATCGGTGTACCAGGCAACGGCTTCCCCCGACGATTTTGTATTGACAAACCAATAGTGAACATAGCCGTGCCGGAGCTATTGTGAGCGCATGGCATGAAAATGCTGAAATCTGCAAAGAAAACCTCATTAAAATTTCCACAGTAAACAGATGTTGTAATTTAATATTTAATTAATTTAAATATGAAAATGGAAATAGAAATTCATGAAGGGATTGCTTTTAGTGCATATGGTTCAATGAAAAAATTGTTGAGGCTCTACAGACCTTCCAGAAAACATGACGTTCTTTGAAAAATTAGTTCAACTGTTGCTTACGGTGTTTTACATGACCAAAAAAGAGAGAGTTGAAAATTTTGGCTTGGTGGCAAGTTCACGAAGCTCTGAAAAAATATAATGGGAGAAGTGTTGATCACTTAACTCAGTAGTGTTGGAAATCGTAGAGTCTGACCATCATGTAAGCACTCTTTCGATTGCCATCAAGCTAGACATTGCGCTAAAAAATAATTTGGAACCACTTGAAAAAGACCAGATTCTCAAAGAAGCTCGTTGTATGAGTGCCACATGAGTTAACGAGAAAAAACTTCATGGATCGAATTTCCATCTGCGAATCACTGCTGGATCGTAACAAAATCGACACATTTCTGAAGCAGATGGTGACTGGTGACAGCAACGTCAAACGAAAGGGGTGGTTAAAGGCAGTGAGCTGACACAAACGCTGTCCAAGCCAGGATTTCGGCCAGGAATATTTTTTTTGTGTTCCCAAGAAGGGTATTGTGTTTCATCAGGAGGTTCTTAAGCATCCAGTTAATCCGAACTGGACTTCGCATTAGATAATTACCCTCTTTTGGTGTCTATGGCGAATGACTTGGCTGGTGAAGAATTGACCTCAAGACAATCGATTGTCCCAATTGGGATAAGGTGTTCTATGAGAGATATATTACCTTAAAAATGGTAATTTTGATTATTTACCATAGTTAAGCCTTCAATTTATTGCAAAAAAAAATGGCTGCCTTGTTACTTAACCTAATAAAAAAGTGAAAATTGAATTCTTAGCAGATTTTTATTTTCAAAAAAACAAAAAAAAAAAAATGTAAATTTTGGTCAAATTTGTTTAACATTTTTGTTTTAAAATAGTAGTCCTTCGTCCAATCGTCCAATCATCCAATTCTACGTGAATAGTATCTCGAAGGCCTGTGTAAAGTTTCATCATGATCGGCTGAGTAGTTTTCGAGAATCTTCGAAAACCGAAACTAAAATCACAATTGTGAGTAAAAATGCGTTTAAAGCGCTGAGCATACCCGCTTTTGAATGCGCACCTACCGAAACTTTTTTCGGTACGGTTTAAACATTTATGATAATATGAGTAGTGGTTGTAGAAATGAATGAGAAAAAAAAATATTTTTTAAACTGTGAAACCCATGTAACCACTCAGAGGCTTTAAAAATTGATTTTTTTTTTTCTGAAATCTATTCTAAAACTATCCAAGAATATGTCTTCAAAACTTCAGTGGCTATTGCGACATATTTCAAATGCTAGAGCAATTTTAGTGGCCGGGCGTCGAGCAAATTGAATGCTCGGACAGAACTTTTGAAGCGCGTTTTCTCGAGTTTAATATTTTATTCATTTTTCTTAGAAAACGGTGCCGGTGATGTCAAAAAGAATATATGTCCGATCAAAAAAATTAATAATCAAAGTGATCTAGCTTCAGTATTAAATTATTTTCTGTTTGAACTAAAAAAGTTGAACAAAAGAGTTATTTAAACTATTTTTTTTGCAACTTGGTGTTGTTTTCTTTTTCAAAAAAGTGAATTTCAAAAAAATTTGGAATTTTCCAATTTCTTCGGTATTTTTTTAGATCATATAGAAGAGACACTCTTAAAGATAAAAAAAAATTAGATTCAACTATTTCAGATGCATCACCGGTATCTTTTCGCGAGTTCAGGCTGCAGCCGCTTTAGAAAACTCTTCACACCATTGGAAAAATCCAAAATATTTTATAATAAAAAAATTGTTTTTTAAGCTCGTACATTATTTTCTGAAAATTTCGTTTACCGCAATAAATTTGCTGAAAATATGTTTTTTCCCGTTCTGAAGGAGACTATTGCCTTAAGCTGAAAGTCAGTGTGAGGTAGTAATACAGTTACCAAAGCTCATCAGTTGCTACCGATAATTTTCCTTCGATCTTCTTTTTCGATTTGTTTGGAAAAGGGACTTACAGTTCTAAACGAACGCCGAACAGATAGAGGATTTTTATGGAAAAATTTTATTTTTACATAAGAGGGGCACAAAAAATTGAAATTGATCTGTGACCCCCTCCCCTTGGCATTGCTTCTCTCTCACGCAGCCTTACCTTTTTCTTCCGCCGGTATACGTCCTTTCTCATCGATCGACAGCTTGGGATCCCTCAAAATATGATGATCTAAGGAGTGCAGCCGATCGAAATGATAAAAATATTTTCTGCTACCCGATTTCCATGTAAAATTCACATTATTGACTTCAGCGGGTATAATCAGAAATTTATAGATGTTTATTTCGCGTAAATCATTGACGACCTGACCGTTTTCGATGGCATAGATGCGACCATGCGAGCCAAATCCTTGTGGAAAGAAAAGTGCTTTAATCTTGAAAATCAGATCGGTTTTTTTTTTAACAGAAAGGTATCAGCGCTCGGGGAAGTCTCTTTGATTCTCAAATTATTTATGTATGTACGTGTATGTATGACAAATGTCGGAGACTTCCCCTCAATAAATACATTACCACTTAACATATTTAGCTGCTGTTCATTGATCCACAATGAAAGTTTATCTTTCTTTTTACGATGCCCCCGACGATGTCCATTTCCCATATTTTCGCCTCCCATGCCAATGCCACTACCACCACCACCGCCATCATCTTTTAAGCTTCTCAATTCGCGATCGGCATCGTTTGTGTGTGTGTGTTTTTGTTGTTTTTTGCATTCGATCAGACAACTCCGGCAGAATAGCAGCATCAGCGATATTAGATAGAACCATTTGATAGCTGAAGTTTGTGTATGGCAAAGCATTTTTCTCTGTAATGACATCAATACTATATATGATGAGCAGGCATATTTGGTTGTGAGCGCTAAAATAAATATGTACATATGTATGTATGTACGCATACAATCACTTAGCACGAGGATAGGTATACAGTAATGTGTACATAATGCATACTAGCGCAATAGAAAATAAATAAATAAATTATTTGCTATTGATGGCAAAACCACTGCATAATCGGCGTATAACCGTTATTGGTAAGTACAGCAATGAATACTTGTATGAAGTGGTTTTCTAGCGAAGTATTTCTTTTATCGCATCGTTTAAACGACTGTTTTAGGAACTTTTCCAAGAATAACTCGTTGCTGGTATTCCGTGTTGCGCTGTATGAAGTGCATAAGGACAGTGGGGAAGAGGAAGAGCAAAGTACTGCAATTTTAATCTTAACAAATAATAAATTGTATGGCGGCCGCGGTAGCAGAGTGGTTAGCATTGCGTACTACCATTCGGAAGGCCCGGGTTCAAAAGTTATAGAAAATTAATTTAAATAAAAAGTTAAGTTAAATCTTCTAATTGCGGTCGCCCCTCCGAGTGTATTTCGGACATGAAATAAAGACTCCTTGTAAAAAAACCATCAGCCGTTCGGAGGCGGCTTAGTATAAATTGTCCCTCCATTTTTGTTGGAAAAACACAAGACGCAAAACCACAAATTGGAGGAGGAGCTCGGCCGAAAAATCGCTTCAGCGGTTACAAAGCGCCAATTATGTATATATATATGAGGCTATAAAAACTAATGAAGGAGATGTAAATTTCAATTTTTCTAAGGTGAGTTCACCCTATTCAGACTATACAGGTCATGTCTTAATAAAAAGCAATCAAACAAAGCTTAATAGAGATATCTCTAGGCTGGGTAAAAGGTACAGCAAGCAAAACGAGCCGCTCATTTATCTAGGAGCAGCTGATGTGGGATCAGGAATGTCTCCGTGCGCTGCCTGTCCGTTGATATTGAATCGAGAAAGCACATTTTAGCTATTGTTGTAGTTGTAGCGGTTCTCCAGGCGAAACAAGCTTAAGTCATCGAGGTCATCTACTGGGAGATCCAGGAAATGGGCTGTTTCGACGCGTTCGGTATATCGTGGAAGAGGGGGTTAGAGCTATGTATAAGTCTAGATATGTAGAAATTAAGTTGACTAAAATTTACAGATCATTATTGTGCCAATATTATTTGGGTCTCTCGGGGCAGCTCGAGCTCTGGGTCTGCAATAAAGAGTTGGTGGTTGGATTCTGAGCAAGCCGTCATATCTAGCGGTTCTTGTTTACGCCGTCAGGTAATTTTAGCAATCAGTTGTTGTTGCAGTAGCGGTTCGCCACCCCGCTTATGAACAGGCTAGATTAATCTAAGTCATCGAGGTCATCTAACCGAAGGTTCTGAGAGAGAGAGAGAGAGAGCGGGACTCCGGTGCTTAGGACCCATAGCATGCAATTTTATTAAGCTCATCGGTTGCGGTTCAATCATCGAAAACTTTCCAACACTTCGTTGGTGGAAAATCTAGGTTCAATTCAATTTAAAGAAAAGACGTCAATGGTCAAAAATTGTTTCTATGAACGCCCAAAAAGATATTTAAAGGGCAGGATTTAAGTAGAGAGGAGGTTGGTTTTTCGTGGTGGCATCAAAGAGTGTACAACAAAATTATAGAGAATATAGGTGGCTAGTTCAGCACCTAAATGAGAACTCTCCATGGCAGGGAAAGCCAATACGTGTATTTGTGACATGGAGACGGTATTAAATTAGAAGTCCCTAGTTCAATAGCCAGAAAAAATCAAAAAGATTTGTATCGTGTTCCTTACTACTAGCATCATAATAAGACGTATTCGATGGTAATTTTTCATCAATGACCTACGCGTCTCCCAGTCCAGCAGAATTAACTTCAGCAAGCGTAAGCAAACTTGTGAGTTTTGTAATACGCAGTCAATGGCAGATGAGAATAACGTTTTTCACAAGCCCAATATTAATATCATCACCGTCCAGCAGGCCCAAGTACGTTTGATCACAGGACCTAACTAAATAAGGCTTTAAACTAAATTATTTTTGTTAGGAATAAAAGAAGTTAGTTGTGGTGAGAACTTTGAAATTAACTATGGACAGACTGTATCAAATTAATTGCCCACATTGTAATATTTATTACATAGCCCTACATACATATGTATTGTACGTGATGACCAAGTAAATGAGCGCATCTCGATTTTTTTTTCACTATACAAAATTGAAACAGCCACTACACCACTTGGATCAGTGATCTTCTGAGTATAATAAAGAGTCTGCAAGTGATGCAGCTTCTTTTTGAATGAAAGAAATCGACTGAGAAGAATCTGAGAATTTCAAGCAATTAAAATTAATTATGCTTACAAAGTACATGCGGCCGCTGGACGTGATTATTAACCCATTCTCACAGCAGAAGTTCGTTGAAATGGCGATCGTGATCACGGCTATGAGCGTATGATCAGCTTGGGGTGTTGACAAGTGACTAATTTAATTCTTTTTTTTAATAACCAAGTGTAATTAAGAAGTAATTAAAATGAAGTTATCGCCGGAAGTAAGCGCGAGCAAGGCTAATAAGTGTGTTACTCGAGTAGGCTACCTACATGCTAAAATTATGTTATGTACAATACTTGGGTAACGCGCGTTCTCAAATTGATGCTCCGATCAGGGCATAAGGAAAGAAATACATTGGAATGGTTCAGATTCTGTTCCCGAAGGAGATATTGTCGGGAGGAAGATACCATCTCAATCTCCACCGACGGGTCCAAAATGAAGTACAAGGTGCGGGCAGGAGTATACTACAAGCTTTAGTGGCGTAGAGTTAACAACATTGCGCCATTAATTTCTTCTTTGGAAATACTAAGTACAGCCAGATCCTTCTCTACCCGGTCTTTCCAACGGAGTGGAGTTCTTCCTCTTCCTCTGCTTCCGTCGGCAGGAACTGCATCGAAAACTTTCCAAGCTGTAGCATTCTTATCCATCCTGACCACATGACTTAACCAACCAGTCAACTTAGCTGCGGTTTCTTGATTCCCTGAACTGTGTCAAAGTCACCGTATGGTATATCTCGTACATTCCCAACTCGTAGAGGACCATGAATCCTACACAAAACCTTTTTCTCGAAAACTTCTAACGACGGCTCATCAGATGTTGACGTCGTCTTTACTTTTTAGTTGTCTACTCAGTACAAAGAAGCATTGTTGTCGGTGTTAACACTGGTTCCAAGATAGACGAAGTTCTCTACTGTTTGTTTAATGACAGCATACATTTCATCTGGCACTCGTTCACTCCCATAGCCATATCCTTCGCTTCGCTTCGGCGCGGCTGAATAATGTCAATATCATCGGCGTATACCATCAGCTTCACAGTCTTATAAGAGATTGTACTTCCTCTTCATCTTTTTACGTCTCCCAACCTCTGCTAGCATCCTCTAAGTAAAAGTATTAGGCATAAGAAAGGCCTGCAAAGTTGACTTGAATGGCTAAGGAATTATAAGGAAAGCAAACATATGCTCGGAGACCCAGATGACATTGCTGATCTTATCGTTGCCAATGATAAGCTTAAGCGTCGTTAACAATCGAAGGTAGGCTTTAAGCTCGTTGGCAGGTCAATTCGACATTTCCATAACCTATATTCCCAGCAAAGTCTGAATAGTTGGTCAAGTTGGAAGCGTGTCTTGATGATTGCAAATTGCAAGGAAATAAGGATACAGTCTCTCTCACGAAATATACATAGAGCACTTGTAACGCATAAATTTCACTGGGAACACCATTTGAATTATGGTAGCAGGAGTATTAAAGTCTTATGATAGTACAAAAAGCGCAGAAATCAATTACATTACTTGGAGCGATTTACTGAATTTTAGGTACTCAATAAGCAGAGATGGCCAAACAGAATAGACAGTCTCTAACTTTATAAGACAATTGAAGTCAATGGACAGGGAACGCGGTGATTAGGGCAACATAGAGGTATTACAAACGGCCTAATCTGGTCTAAGTTCAGCTAAAATCCTTCAAAAAACCATCTACATGCGTGAGATTTGGTACTCTACAGATGTATGATGCATGTATGTATAATATTGTCAACGAAAATCAACGAAATAGGAGGACTATATATTTACTATAACAAAGGAATTGTTCCGATATGAGGTTTTACGGTCAAAAATCCTTCCAAAGAGGCTTTTCAGAGCATGCAATTTCTACACATGCATATATAGGTATACATCAAAAAATTGTCAGCAAAAATAATCGAAGCCAGAAGACATATAGACTCCATACAACCGATATGATGTCCAAAATTCGAAGTTATAATGAAAACATGAGAAAACTTTTCACTTCACATTACCATGGAACGAGAATTTATCACCAGTCCGGACCTTACTTGGAACAGACCTAGCTGTATATTTGTATACATATATATTAGAAACAAATTAAAAGCAGAACAAATTTATTACACGTGTAATCATATAATGCCCAATAAGTAATCGGCTACCCAAACCAACACATTCAATATTCCATTAATTATCACTTAACCACTTCGACATCAACACCTGTAGGCGGCATAAACGCAAGCAATAACCAGTGCTGCAGATGCAACATCACCTCAGCGTAAACGGCACCACGAACGACACAATCAACTGCCACCAAACTGGACACCAACTTCCAGCAAACAATTTGTTAGCTCTTTACGATTATTGCCTTTCTCACACCTTATTACTAAGTGAGCCAGCTTACTACTCCATTTGCCTGATGCTCGACTGCTGTGCAAGACGGACAGCCGATTGACAACGACAACAACCAGACGACGACGACGACAGCATAGTGTAGTGCTGATGATGTTGAGGACAACGATAACCAGTGACCAGTGAACCTGCATACACACTGCTACACACTTTTCAACAATACAAGTGGCAAGAGAGCACCCAACGACAACAGGAGTAAAAAAGAAAAGAAGAAAATAAAAGTCAAACTAGCAACAGCGGGACACAAAATGGCAACAACGTCAACAAAAAGGCTCAACGAGCAAATTGAGGCAACGCTTAAATGGACAAACACCTCAATAAACACCAAGGCGTCGAACAGCGGGCAGCTCGCAGCAAAAAATAACCAACAAATTGAAGAGGATAGAGAAAAAAGTGGGAAGCAAAAAATATGTTTCATACTCCTCCTTCGTTAATATCTACAAGTGTGCAGACATATTTATATGGGAAGAAATTTACGTACATAGTTCGAAGTTGCCAAAGGACGTCTCGGCAGTTCCACAGGTAGATGGACAGTAGTAGAAGGGATGTGTGTGTTTGTACATCTGTAGATTTTTTTGCAACATATAACGTAATTTATATACATATTTATAGGTTTAACTAAGTAGTAGCAAAAAGGAAATGAACGAAAATGTCACGCTGAGCTGGAATCGATCTGAGTGTTGAAAGAGAAAAGGTCAATTGAGGCTTCGTTAATTCTTATGATTTATATATATATTCCTTTTGTAGAGTAATATGCAGAACGAAGGAGTATTCCCAAGTGTTGACTTTGATCTTCAGAAAAGTTATTCAATTGCAAGAGGTTCGGTACCAATTAATGTGCGAGAAGCTTTAAACAAGATGACTCTTTATATAGTGACTTCTTAACGCTGAAAAAAATAATATGAGTTGCAGAGCTAAGCAGAGAAGGTACCATCTTCTACAAAAGCATACAACCGGTGGTATATGAGAATGATTTTGACAACATCGGCTCCAGCAATCATTAATTTTGCTTTCTTCAGACTGGTCTGGTAGTGAGCGAGGGCAGGGCGAAATATCTTCTGTCATCAAACAAACAGTCCGTGCATTCGTATCCTGCTGCCACATCATGGTTGGCAGTGATAACTTCTAAGTTGTAGACGATTCAATCTAACTTGGAACCGGCAACAACACTGACAACAATGTTAGTTTTGAAATCCAACGCAGAATATTTTTTGAAGCAAGATCTTTGATGAACTATGATTAAGCTCTTCAAGTCACTCATTACTTTGAAATAATTCGTTGCAATATCCGCTGATGGAAGCAGAGGCAGAGAAAGACAACCAATCTGTTGAGAAGAATGAGAAGAGGGACTTGATTACTCTATAAGGTGATAAGAGGAATAAGAAGAATCTTCAACTCAACGTCTACAACCTACGTATGCATTCCCAAAGGTTGGCGAATATTTTCAACTTCCTTTTATATAAAGATTTCACACTTCTGTAAACTGAGACCGCAGCAGCCGAGTAGTTTGTAATACCTATATTCAGAAGGCCAGGGCTCGAGTCCTAGTACGACTAATATCTAAAAATACAGAAATTAATTTTAGTTAATTTTTCTAATACCGGTCGAGTGTCAACCTCTTAAAAATCCATCAGCCG
The DNA here is from genome assembly GCA_037013455.1 of Ceratitis rosa. NCBI lineage: Eukaryota > Metazoa > Arthropoda > Insecta > Diptera > Tephritidae > Ceratitis > Ceratitis rosa. The sequence goes on from JAWMAG010000054.1 coordinate 16,318,095, forward strand.
CTCGGAGGCTTCTTAGTATTTAAGTAAAAACTTTGGTGGAAAAATATCATGACACACATCACAAATTGAAGAAGAAGCTTCGTCGAAGATCGCTTCTAACCACTGAAGAGCCAATAAAATTTGGGTATGTCATTTTTATCAAAGCTTCCAAGACAGTTATCATCTTTAATCCGTTACCGCTCTGGCATAAAACTTTGCTTAGCTTCGATCGTCTTTAATTGTTCTGTCTTAACTTTGTTGGAAACAGTGTTGATAGTATATGCCTACGAGCCATCTTCCACGCTCCGAAACCTTCTTTCCTCCCGGGGTTTTGTGGGCGTAATGGGAATCACTGAACAAGTACATATATATATACCATATATGTATATATGTATATGTGTGTGCGTGTGTAAGAAAATACATATGACAATCAACTAAAATCCAAGCGGCACATTACCTATCGAATGCATCAGGTGAACGTGTGAAGTGTTGAAGAAGAGGTAACACGATAAGTGCACGGTTTGACAAGCCATTAACAAAAACAAAAACGTAAAAAAAAACGAATACAAAAAAATAATAATAATACTTGAAATCTTCAACACCAACAACTGCATTGGCTAGCATAGAACGGGGACGCAGCAAAACATGATTTATAAGAACGTATCACCAACAACAACAATAACAACAACAACAAAGAAAGAATATGGCTATTATTATTGCTGCGAAGGCGCGAATGACGGCAACGACACAATAAGTGGAAACACCAAACGATACCACGGAACAGTGGTTTAAGAGAGACGAAAAAGTTTAATAAAGTCTTTCGTTCACAAAATAAAAATAAAAATAGGTATATATGTACTTACTCAAAAGCCAAACCAGACCATACTCTGGTTAAAAACACAACAATCCGGTGATAACTCTCAGCTTTGTTTTTTTTTGTTTTATCACGGACTCGGATTGCGTCGTGTTTTGTTTTTTAAAGATTTACGAGAAATCTTTTGAAATTCGAGCATATTCCTGACAGCTGCAGAAGGCGAGCCTGACCAACAACAAATATAATAGAAAAATAATTAATTATGATTTATATGGTTACCTTTCATGTTCTTCAAATATTATATTTACTTTGGTGCGAAGTTTGTAAGTACCAGAAGGAGAGGAGATGTATATATATATATATATATATATAATTGGCGCTTTGTAACCGCCGAAACGATTTTTGGCCGAGCTCCTCCCCAAATTTGTGGTTTTGCGTCTTAATGTTTCTCTAACAAATGGAGGGACCTACAGTTTATACATGTCCGAAATGCACTCGGAGCGGGGGACATTCCCTGCCGAGGGACGACCGCAATTAGGGATTTTAATTTAATTTTTTATTTAAATTAATTTTCCTCAACTTTTGGATGTTGGTGGCACCGGGATTTGAATCCGAGTCTTCCGAATGTCAATATGCAATGCTAACCACTCGGCTACCGCGGCCGCGGTGAGGAGATAGACCTATAAATATTTGTACTAATCGCTTCAGAATGACGAGTTGAGTTGATTCAGCCATGCCCGCCTTTCCGTCGAAATCGGAGAACTATACTAAACCCCTCATATAACCGATTTGTTCAGATTAAGGTTTTCAAAAAAGCATTAAAAGTATGAAATTTGGTATTATACATTTGTATCTGCAAATAAATATTGTTACCGAATATCAGAGAAATCGAAGAACTATATTATATAGACCACATACAAACGATTTGTTCAGAAATGTGGGTTTTAGTAAAAAATGTTGAGATTTGGTACTCTGCATACATACCATATCATCGAAGCGCCTCCAATCATCTTTTTAGATGTAAATGTATAAATTTCATATAGTCATGTAGGATATAGAGACTTTGTCCGAATACAGCTCTTATTTCTTGTCTAATTGTGGCTGGCGCTCAACAGGAAATGTCAAACCCACTGAGCGTTTTTGTGGTCTGCTAAGAATTTATCAGGCCTTAAGAAGCGGATTAGAATAAACTTTAGGTCCCTCATCTAGTGGGGCAACCATCAAGACGCACCTTTCGATAATGGATAACTTTTATTCAACATCTCCGTACAGTCTACTCCTGTAACTGCGTGGATTGAAAATAGGTTTAGTCCTGCTCCATTACTATACAAATTAATTGCAAAACTCTTTAAGTACACGCTTTTTAATCATCTATTTGAACAAAATTGAACACCGTAATTTGTGGCAACAAACCGGCTAAAACTGCTTATCAAAACAGCGCAACAATATCAACATAAGAGGCCGGTAAAAAGAGTAATAAAAAACACTAACAACATCACTACTGCTGGTGTTGCTGCTGGTGCTACTACAACCAATATACATACATACATACATACAAACAAATATGCATACATATATTTATAGAAGGCATGTGAATGCAGAGTCAGAGCATATATATACATACAAACATATATACATTTATATATGTATACAGACAAGTAACTCCTTAATTTAAACGTTGAAGAGTGTGGCGAGGTGAGCACGTAGTTAACTACTTAAAAAATTAACGCGCCACTGACTTTTGCCGTCTTTCCTGTTGTTCATTTTATTGTTTTTTATCTTGTTATTACTTCTGCTTTTTTATATACAATATGTACTTGCATACATACATACGTGTATATTTTTCAGTTTGGGTAGCTTCTGTAGATTGCTATCATTGTATAGTGACTTCCATCACATTTCCGCACCAACCGTGTCTGCACACCTGCATTCGATCCAAGTGCCCTACCAGTTACTTCCAGACAAGCAACGCACCTCTGCTTAACTTATACCCGGTAGTAAAAGATATTGTCTCGAAAGTGAAGTAGTTGCTCCGTATCAATCTTGCCCATAAGAGTTATCTAACAGCTCAATAGAGTTCCTAGAGTCAGCATTGTAGTTAAGAACTGATTTCTATTAAAAATATTCGAAATTTGAAATTTCAGTTGTAATTCTGTTCAGAATATTCTTTTCCGTCGGATGAACGTCCCATGAAGGACGACAACAACTTATAAAATGAAGCATAGAAGGAAGGTTTTGAACTGAGGATGTTGGTTCAGCCAATTACAGTTCGGCGTTGTCCGATGGAACGTGTTTTTATTTTTTTTTTGAAAATGAAAGCAAATTTGACTCATACATACATATATGGCAGAGATTGTGGATATGGGTAATCGCTTTAATGGGGAAATCTATCAGGTTCCTGGCAGTCAGTCAAGCGGCAGTTAAGTACATCAACGCAAAGTCCCAATGCGTTAGAACATCCAAAGAGGCAATTAACAGGCTATCGGATGAGCTGGCTCAGGCTAGCACCGCTAGTAGGTTGTAACCATCGACCACCTCAGATCTTCAGCCCCTTCAAATGTTGTTTAAAGCAGCGAACTATGGAGGAATACTTAAGGTCTTGGAACTCTTCCAATGTAAGACGTACCACTAAATTATTGTGTGGCAGCGTGGACGTAGACAGACCAAACAAGCAAAAGAGTACTTAGAATTCTTATGGATGTATGAACGGGACATCTATCCCTGAGATATTATTTCCATAAGCTAGGTGAAGTGGAACTGGCTGAGAGGATGACAAATCGCTGTAGTGCTGCCATTGTGAATATTCGACCTTCAGTCGATTGAGACGTCTCATCTTTCACGATACTCCCAGATCTAACATCACGGTCGTGGGCATGTATGGTTGGAAGAAACTAAAACGCTTAGTTGGATACACAAGGGAGCACAATAAGGCTGTGCAATGGCTTAGATGCGACCGCTTGCGGCCAGGTCTTCAACTTCTCTCTTTCAACAAAAAAACCCAACGAAGCCTCTTGGAGAAGTTGAAAACTTGTTTGCACTTTTATCAAATAAAATTATTGATTTGGCTGGATAAATGTCTGAGTCAGCTGATGTACTTGAAGCTATTGGTGTGATAATACACTTCTGCCTAAGCGTCCTAAATAAAATCCATACCAATTGTAAGTAACTGATATATATCGGATATCGCGGACCGCCAATTCTCGATTTCTGCTTCGCCCGTTCTGTAAATTTTCGAATAGGGAAAACCTGAAATGAACTTAACATTTTTTATTTAGCCCAAAAGTTCTGCTAAATGGTGCAGAAGACATGATTGATGACATCCGATTAGTCGGACCAGATTTATGACAACGCATGGCGATGAAACAATATATACAATCAATATCGCCGAATAAAGGACGCTCCACCTCTAAAAGTAGACGATGCAATGCCCGTGGGTGGAGGCAGAGGAACACGAAGACCTCCTCTCCGTTGGAAAGATTAAGTGAAAAGCGACTTGATATCAGTTGATATTTTCAATTGGCATCGCACAATGAAAAGAAGAAACGACGGAAACGACTGTAAGCGGTGCCTACGCCAATAAAGAAAAATAAGAAGTAATTACAAAACGTGTGATATGAGACTAGAACATCACAGCTCACACCACGTGCATTAAATGTGTAGAAAAGAAATGAGGCACAAATAAATTACGGAAAATGCGATCAGCGTCATAAAGCCGGTTAACCAGAGACAGTGCGATGCCCAAACAGTCGTATGACCGTTGCCAACAGCGGCTAACAGTCACATATGTCCACCCTGCACAGCTACAATATGTGTGTATGTATGTATGTACATGGAGTTGGACAATCGACAAGCGAAAGCCGTTTAGCTTAGCCAGTTAGTCTGTGGGATTTATAGTATAATTGTGTTGCTGTTTTTTTCGCTTTTTATTTTTTATTTTTGCTTCATTCTGTTCTAAAGATATTACAGGTATTTTCTTTCAATGTCCAACTGTTTGTCGGTCGTCTCAACTGTTTATTTGCTCGTCCGTCCGTCCGGACGTCGATCTATGAATTTACGTATGATTATGTAGGTAGGTGTGTGGTGTTGTCTCGACTTTCTCACTTTTTGTTTTTTTTTTTGTTCCTGATTTTTAGTTTTTAGTTCTTGCTTCTGGATTTGTTCACATGCTGCACAAAAAATAAAAACACAAATAAAATAAAAAATAAAAAAAAAATAAAAATAAAAAAATGAAAAAAGGAAAACAACATAATAATAATAAAACAAAAGTAAAACAAATCACACCCTTATAAACATACATTTGTCTATACGTAACAGGTCCTAAGACACATATCACTGCAGGAGAAGGTGTCGACTGATGCTGTTGCTGATGTGTACAAATGAGCTGAATGTGACAAAAGCATTTCAAGGGTCAAGGAATGAGTTAATAAAACATCTATTCGAGCGTGGGAATGGTCACTTCCTCTGTTTACATGTGTGCACTTGGTTGTATGTTTGCGGGTGTGTATGTATTGTATAAGGTGTATTGAATTATTATTGCTGGACAATATGATGAACACATCAATTCGTAGTATTAATTATTTATATGTGTGCACACATACAATACATGTAAGTATGTATGGATGTACTAATAAACTTATAGTACAATAAGCTGACCATAATACAGATATTGACAGCTGTGATTGGCTGCAAGCATCTCTCTAATTCATTTGATTCCAATTAAATCTGATATTGGCCAAGCATAAAGAAGCGATACGAATGAGTCCAGTAGTAAATGAGAAAACGAGGACAAGACGAAATATCTCCTGTCATCAAATAAATGGTCATTTCATTCTCTTCTTGGTTCTCACGTCGCCTTCGGCAGTCAGAACTACGAACTCTTAGATAATTTCCTCTATCTTGGGGCCAGCATTAGCAACAAAAAACGCTAGCGTTGAAATATAAATCTTAATAACTCTTGCCAAAATTGTGCTACTGTGGACTGCGATGGCACTTGAAAAGTAAAATCCTCTCTTGATTAACAAATACCAAACTTTACTGACCGCTCATCATTCCCGAACTGCATATGGTTTCAAAGTATGAACGATGACAACATCCGGTGAGTCCGCATTAGAAGTTATCGAGTGAAAAAATTCGAGGAATAATTATGATCAGATAGAAGCAAAGATCAGTTGGAGAAGAACTTTCAATTGACGCCAAACATCGAAAAGAGCAAGCGAGAACTTCGCTAGAAACGCTTAAGTGCGGCCAATGCCAATTAAGAAGAAAACAAGCGTTTCAGCTTGAAGCTTCTAACTGGTCCGGCTAACAGACAATTTGCCTAAGATTCTATTAGCAAAGTACTTTAAATTCCATGAAAGTCTTATTCCTGAGATTATAAAGACTTTGCGACTTCCTTTGCTCCTCCCAAAAATATTCCGGATTCCCTATGTGCGCTTTCTTTGAATATTTTCTATCTGGATTAGAATTTCCGCGGGACTTGAATATACGCCTACATTGAGGGCCATTGTAACTGGATGATTCGCTCGACGGCAATATACCGATTTCTTTGCAAATTCGTTTACTTTAATATCACTCGGCACCGACACCAGCTTTAGAACAATTTTCGCAGAAGTGAAACTTGAATTAATAGAAATAAAACTCTCTCTTAGTGAACAAACTTCCTTATCAGTGAAAAGATCAGTAATTAAAGTCTTACATCTGTTCTATACAGTGTTGTCATTTTAGCTTTTTTCCTAAGTTAATTTTTTTTTTTAATTTTTCAAGCATTTTTCAAACATTTTTTCATGTTAAAAATCCACAAGGCAACAGATGTATTGCAAATTAACACGGCAATCGTAGATCTAATGATCGTGGATTTTGCATTACTGTTCATCACTAACATTTGCAAGATATGTACATATTATGTAAATATGTTACGGAAACATTTTTTGTGTTTTTTTAATGTCGGGCGCGGCCATACATAACATTCCCTGCTCAGTGGCGACTCCGGTTAGAAAAATTGTTATCAATAATATTGAATGAAAGTCTGATCAGGATTTTAGCCCATGACCTATGGCGTTCGATTTGGTGTCGCCCGCCAGATGTTAAGAGAAGACTACGTATAGAAGAACTTGGTATTAATTATAATAATATATAATAGAAATTGTAAAAATTTGTTTTTGATTTTTTAAATAAATCATTTAAATTTAATTTTAGAAAAAAAATATTGAAAAAAAAAATCAGATTACGACAGTCCTTACTTGAGCTTTCACCTTATCTATCTTAAGCGAAATTTATGACTTTTCAAGTGTACTCGTATTATTAATCAGAGAATTCTAAGAATCTTTTTTAAAACGCAATTAATTTTATTTGCTTGCTGTCTGTTGTTTTGCAAATTAAAAGAAAAAACTTCTGAATAAATTCATTCGAAATTTTGTCAACAAACATTTTATGTTTTATGTTTTATTTCAGCCAATTCCTAGAATTTTTTTTTAAATTTAAATTTAATTTAATTGTAATTAAATAAAAAATATCTAAATTGAAAAGGTTTGCCGGCCGAAATATATCGGATGAAAACAAAATTTAAATTGTTTTTATTTATTCTGACCTCAAGCCGCCAAACTTTTTCAATTTAAAATAAAAGAAAGGTGGCTAAAACTATTAATATAAAAAATATCCACAACATATGGAGGCAAGAAGATATTTAAGAATTTAAATATATTGATGCATTAAATATTATTATCATTATTAAAATATTATAGTACTTGCATAGGGTTATCAATTTCTTAATTTCAAAATACTTTGATATCTGTCAGCCAAGCATATTTTGTTTTAGTTAACGGCCAGGCATTTAAGAAAATGAATCGCTTAACAACCGCACAACGCGTCGAAATTGCTAAAACTTCCTCCAGAAATGTTGATTTAAACATGGCCCCCTTTCGTGCTTTAAGAGAAGATTATGGAGCACATAATCGGCAAAGTTTTAAAGAAATTTTAAGAGACTGGATCGGCTAAAGTTATTGAAGGCTTGTGCATTATCGTTTTGCTCGTTCCACCTCAAAAATCGCTACTGTAAGTGAAAGACTCGAAAATGTATTTCTCGACGTTCTCAAAAGCTGGGACTTCCTTACGATAAATTATGTCGTTTTTGCACTTGAACTTACACCTAAATCCATATAAAGTCCAGCTCCCACCACAACTGCAGCCAACTGACCCATTCACAATGTCATAAAATACATAGTAAGTCCTTCAGCGACGCGGCGGTATACGCAAATAAGTGAAATTTTCGTATGAGGGGCTCCGCGAATCCTCAAATAACTGTAGAGAGGCCATTACAGCCTTAAAAAACTTACTGTCTGGTGCGCTCTATGGTCTGGAGATGTTATTGGACCTTACTTCTTCGAAAACGGCATCGGTGAGACTGTCGCTGTTGATTCGGAGCAAATTTCGGCCTGCAATTGAAGAGCACGACTTGTACAATATGTGGTTTCAACAACATGGAGCCACATGTCATGCGAGCGAAAACGACTTTTTTGCGAGAGAAATTTCCCAGCCGCGTTTAATTTCATCGTGTGATTTGACACGGTTTGGCACTTTTTTTGTGGGCCTACGCGAAAGACCGTGTTTATGCGGATAAACCTTTAACTATTGAACACTTGAAAACCCAATATGTGGCAAAAAGTGGTCGAAAATTACCTCAAACGGTTCGAAGTTTGCAAAAATAGGAGAGACGGTTATTTGAATGATGTAATGTTTTACATATAATATAATGTCAATTAATAAAAAGGAATTTCATGAAAATAATAATAATTTTATTTTATGTTTATTTTCGAAACCGCAAAATGTATATCCGTACATTATTTACTCAAGTTCCATTTTTTTATGAGCCGTAAGTTTCAAACAATTTCATACAACGCGAATTAATCAATATTCTGAATACTAAATTTAAAAATTAATATCTTAAAAACAATTAAAGTAAATAAATAGAAATTTACAAAGCTCATAGCGATTTAACTCTGTTAGCATTGCGTTTGTTTGTATAAATATCTGTTTGTAAGTTTGTGTTCAGCCGGTTTTCAGTCGCAAAATTTTGCTGAATTTATGAACTTTTTGCCACTTTTTTGAATTGAATGATTATCAACAACGTAGTCGCAATTTGTATGAGATTTTTATAGCATTTGTACAGCAGTACTTTTGGTAAGTGTATGTATGTACGTGTATGTATATGTAAATGAACGTATGATGCATGCAGTGGTGGACAAGTGCAATATAACGCTTATTTATTTGCATACAACAACACTACATACGCATGTTAATATGTGAATTTACGACTATACCATACATATAAGTTTATGTGTATACAAAAATTCGATTTGGAATTTCGAAACTGATTGGTTAATAAATGAAAAAAGTGTACCATATATGTAAATAAATAAAATGATCCTTTATTTGCTGTCAACACTCAAGTCAAGTTAATTCGTTTTATCTGTTTCGGTATTTTTGTGTTGTTGTTGTTTTATTGCCTTCAATAACAATTCAATTATTTAGCAAATAAATATTTATATTTACTTATGAACAGGTATAGTGTGCTTAAGCGCAAACATACAAATAAGCTGACACCTAAATCTACACACATACATATGTACATATTATATTATATATAGAAACATGTTGCTGTACATAGGATATACGCAAATGTAAATATGCATGCATGCACATACTCGTATATCTGTTTGTTTGTAATTTTAAAACCTTCCCAGATTGGCAAGTAAATTGCCAATAATGGCCAACACCATGCCAATCGAAGACAGTTTACACACTCTTCACATGCTACCACCACTCTTCAAACCCCCCTCCGCCTCATGCCCAATCAAAAAGAAGTAGAAAAAGAAGAACAAGGCGACAAAGCAGTTATAAAGCTACATCAGGCCATCGTTCGACCCAGCAACGCGCTCTACCACTTCATAACTCCACCGAGTTTCTTCCTGCCACTCGATATTTTAGTGCGACACAACGCTTTCAACGCTACACCTTACTTGCTAATGATGCTCCTTTTAAGCAGAGCTTTATTTTTTAATTTTTCTTATTTATACATATTTTTGTGTTTTATTTTATTTTTCTTATTTTGCTTATCGAGTAGAATTTCAACTAAACACCAAGTTCAATTTACCCGCTTCAAGTTTCGTACCGAAATTTTGTTTGTTTTATTTGTATTTTTATTTTTATTTATTTTTTGTTTTTGTATTGTATTTTTGCCACTTATCGGTTCGTTTGGTCGGTCAATGCGTCGTCGTTGCGATCAAGCCACCACGTTTACGTTCACACCGTATCGCACTCAAGTTAATACTGATTGTGTTGTGCGCGTGCATGAGCTCGGCGACTGTCTGACTGCTGGTGCTGCATGGTGACAGTGGTGGTGGTGATGATGATGGTGGTGGTTGTTGCTTGTTGTTTGTTGCTGGTCTTCCTTTATCCAACTTGATTTTAGTTTGGAGGAAGTTTGCTTGGTTGATCTCAGACGATCGATGATGTTGAGACGTTAACTTACTCGTAACAGAGACGCTCTTATTGTTGTTGCTTGCTATTTTGTTGGTTCGAAGCAATGCGAGCGAAAGTGGTAAAATGTTGTTGGCTGTTTGAAGATGATACCACAATTAGGTTTTTTATATACCCTATATAACTTGTAAATGCGGCCCTCGAGCTGACTCGACAAGGAAAATGTGTAAAGTCAAAAAATTGATTTTCAATTACATGGACGATAGGGAAAGCTTGCCTAGTGGCTAAGCTCGTAAGTTATCACCTTTGGACCCGATTGACTTCTGAAGCCTAGTTTTGGTACATTCTCGCTCGACCTTATTACTGCTATTAATGCACCAATGTTGTTATTGTTGCATCTATCGAAACCCCATTCAAAAGCAGGTAAAAATCAGGTCATCTAATGGGAGGTCCAGGAAGCAAGCTGTTTTGACGGGTTCCATTCTCGGGAAGAGACCTTACGAAGGTGTTGATATACTCGTACTTTCGGTGAGTGGTGTTTAAAGTTCGTCTGTCGAGTCATCATGAGGGCTCCATCCTACGGAATTCAGAAGTTTGACGTCAAAGTTCTATAGATAACTGTCGACAACTTAGGTAGCTCACGGTCCATGTCTTCAACCCCGCTAGTGATGAGGATTCCTCAATGCCGGATTGTACCATTGAATGGTTGACGTGATGTGCTCAGGTCAGGTCGTGAGTGACCTACTGCAGAAGGGAGAGTTAACGGCCAATATGAGTCTCCCTTTTTGAGAGGTTTTACCGGTTTTAATAGCGCGATCACTCTAGCCACGTATCGGTTATAGTTAGAGTTGTCAAAGGCAAATAGAGTATCCTGATGAGGTATTCTGCTTCCGCTAGATCCAGATGTTTTAGCATCAGATGGTTATTCCGTCGGAACCGAGAGATTTGGACGCTTTTGCCTTCCCGATAACTTTATAAACTTTTTCCCTGGAAAAATCAAGCACCGCGCCGTTGATTGGCGGTTTGCCCAGCCGGCGGGTCACTTGTCATTTCATTTTGTCCACCGAGGGGTGTAATGTAAACAATCGCAAATATTCTTTTTAAAACCATTTTCATGCAAGAAGTAAAAAAATATCAACATCAACTATACAACGTTTTAGAAGGACTTTACTTTTTACTTGCCTACTCAGTCCACAGTGGCCTCTCTTTGTAAAGCATAAATATATTTTTTTGACTTTTTCTCATTATGGACGAACGCAGAGAATAGTTTAGTGTACGTTTTTCTTATTTTCAATTGTTGTAAGTGATATTTATGCGATTACTGTCGAGATTAGCTTCGATTGAACACACTAAGTGTTCATCGTCTCTGGAAAACTCCAAATTAGACTCATTGATTGCCGCCAATATTGAGAATTTGATAATTCCTAAAGAGAGGATTTCATTCGGCTATTCAGTCCAAAGTAGAACCTATTAGTAAGATGAATTCTGCATTGGATTTTAAAGCCGCCATTATTAAATAGACAGAATTTTTTAAAACTATAATTTTGACTGTCAACGGTTCAAGGTTAGTACTGGTAAAATCTTGTTTTGTAATTCGAAGGACTCTGAAGTTCAAATAAATATGTGAACCCTACATACATTTAGTAAAAAATATGTCCAGTAGAGCATAGCTCTAAAGACAGATTTGACACCACCTCTAATTAAGCACAACGCTCTCCATCCTCCGCCAGAGAATCTATAACAATTATTAAATATCTATAATATAAAAATGAATCGCAAAATGTGTTGGTAAGCGCATAACTCAACAACGCCTGGACCAATTTGGCCAAATCTTTTTTTAAAATGTTCGTTGAAGTTCAGGGATGGTTCTTACGGCGAGAAAAAATTTGCTGGAAAAACCCTAAAAATAGCCCTTTTCTTTTTCCCATACAAATGATTTGTAACTAAAACGTAGTCAATTTGAGCTTTATTGCTATGGTATAAAGTTCATATTAAATTACAAGCACTCACTGTTGTCTAAGCAATGTAGGTGTGTTCCTAACGTCAAAGATCATATCTATCAAAACAATGTGCGTGTGTGCGTTGGAGCATAGAATACATAGTTGGAGGAGTTTAATGTCGCGTTCCGAAACTCGCGTTTCTTTTGTATTAGTTTCGGCACGCGAGATAAAATGCATCAGTTTCCACGTCATTACATCAGTCAAACAAAAATTGCGTTACCAACAGTGTTTTATTATTTTTAATATCCAGATTTTAAGTACGGCTTAAAAGGATTTGACTTCAAATCATATCAAATTTAAAAAAAAAATTGTCTGTTACCTAATCTACTGAGTTTGCTTTTGACAACTGATACACGAAACAAATTCGTATATCGTGTTTTGTGCAGAGTGTTTACTTAGTTAGTGTTTGTTTAGTTCGTGATTAGTGAAAAAATAATTTATATTTGATATGCCTCCTTCCAAAAAATCTCCAAAAGATACCGACCGAATGACTTGAAATTACAAGAAATAAAATTTCGTGAAGTGGACCGGGGACTGACCTATTCGAAAAAATCTTATTTGTAGTTCGATTTACTTGAAATTCGGTACAGGAAGACTACAACTCTCTCCGGAAAGTGGACCAGGGACTGTCCTATACAAAAAAATGTTATTTAAGGTGCGATTTAAATTAATTATTGAAATTCGGTACATAGGTGGCTTTTTGCCAAGATTAACAGGAAGACTCTTCTTCTCTTCGGTAAGTGGATCAGGAGGGACTGATTTATTCAAACAAATTTTATTTATGGCTGGATTAACTTGAAATTTGGTACATACTTCTCTCCCGGAAGTGGACCGGGGACTGACTTATTCAAAAAAAAAAATATATATTTATGGATCGCATTTCTCGAAACTCGGTACATAGGTGTCTTTTTGCTGAGATTAACAGGAAGACTACACTTCTCTCCGGGAAGGGGACCAAGATGGACTGATTTATTCAAACAAATTTTATTTACTTGAAATTCGGCGAACAGGTGGGTTCTTGCTTAGATGAGCAGGAAAACTTTTCTTCTCTTCGAGATATGGAACGCGATCTGTCATATTCAAATAGTCGTACTATTCCTCTCTCCAGCACCAAAGTTAATGGATAAACCAAAAATGTTGTATTCCCACAAGTATTGAGTTAATTAAGTTATGATAAAAACATATCCCACGATTAATTTTTCATACCATCAATGAGTATATGCGACAGCGATGCGTTGCAGGGTACAGCTAGTATATAATAAAATAAAAATAATTATTATAGATTTTCTGCTCCACTTCATACACTCCGTTCCGCCTGCAAGTATGCTTCAATATACCTATAATATATGCGACGCCATCACAAAAGATAAAGAGAGATAAAAGTTCCAACCTGATAAATATATTTAGACGGTCACAATTCAATTCTTATAAGCAAGTAAATAATCAAATGCCTCAAAAAAAAAAATTATATTTGGAAGTCAACCTAGTCAAGTCAAAAGATATTCTAGAGAATTTTAAAATCAAAATTTAGTTTGATATTTATCAAAAATGAAATTAACTGAATTTCGATTAAATAAATAAGCCTATTTAATGAAAATATTTTACTTTATTGATTTTAGTTTTCTAAAAAAAATAGTCGAAATTATTCACATAAGTATCTTTATAAGACTTTTAATGTCTGGATGGATTCTGGCCCAGCGTAGAGTGCTCTAAACACCTCTAATATGTAAAATGTATTTTTTTTTTAATGAAAATATGGATATCCATATAACATATGTTTTATCACTTCTTTATGTTTGATTAATAATTTATTTTGTTTAATTATTACATGTTTTTATCCAAACGCATAAATGCCAGGCATATGCGTAAATGTAGTAAATTTTCATTTTCCTTTATGGAAAATCAGTTAGCATTTAGGCGTTTGGATAAAAAAAAAATGCACATTAACAGTGGCGTTAAAACTATTTTAACAATATTTATATACTTTTACAAATGAGTGTGTAACAGCTGGAACCACTTCTAATTAATGTCATTCGACAACCATTGCGTCCTCGTCCGAACAGTATTTATTGTAAACAGCAACAAATTCTCTGGCTTCTTTTCCAAGTATCTAAAATAATGTTATTTATTTTATTTTTTTAATAACAAAATATATGTGTATGTATATACCTCGGCAGTTTGATGCAGCACGTCAGCTGGAGGGAATTCCATAGTGGCGCGATAACCCCAAGAATATACATATCTAAAAGTATCATATGTTATATATTTATTTTACAAGTTTATGCTACAGGATTTACTTTGTTTCCATTTCTGTTTCCGAATCGGACTTTTCACGTTTCAAATATAATTGCTTCACGAATGTATCAGCAATAAGCTTTCTCAGATTTGCGCCAAAAAATTCGTGTTGTTCGTCGATATTTATGCGAATATTCTTTAAAAAGTGGAATAGTTGTTCTGTTAAAACAAAGTGCAATTAGGATTCATTAAGCAGACGAGAAAAACTACATATATATACCTTCATCTACACAGCAATCTTTCATCAGCAAGTAGGAAAGTATAATAAATAGCAATGTTAAATGGCGACACTGCTCTTGATCATACTCCGCTGTCGAGCATGCGGTCAGCTCCGAGTAACAAATGTATTTTTTCGATTCCGGTACTTTATGCAAAATTATGCCATACACCTGTGGATTGAAAGAAAAACAATATAATTTCGATTTGTGGAAATACTAGATTTTTCTTACCTTTTTCAAGGATTCAACAACGAGCGGAAAACTTTGCTTGTACAAAAGTTTATCTTTGTCCAATATATCACGCATCTCCTCTTCTTTTATGGGGATTTTATTTTCTACATTGTTGATCACAAAAACTATAATAGCATTGCGGCATTGTAAGATTTTATCATCCGCTGACATATTTGTATAGACCAAAAACTTTTTAAAAACAATATAAATAGCGCCAATTGGATTTATTAACATAAACACTTGGCGATGACAATAATATTTTAATCGCTGCACAACTAATTGCTTAATAAACGAACGTTAATGAATAACGTGCAAGAGTTTATTTTTGAAACGTAAATTTCTTCCGTCAAATAATTTAATAGATATATTGCGTGCAATAATTTATTTATTTAAATATAAAGAAATTCGTTGACAAATAATTAATCCGATATCTAAAGTTTTCGTCGATACACCAATAATCGATTAATACCAATTTATCACAAAACCTCAACGAGTATTTATTAGAATTTTATATAAAACTACACATTAGCAGCATTATTTTTGCTACATTTTGTTTAAAAGAAAGATTTTAAATCTTAAATATTCAATGAAATCACCAATGCTTGCTTTTATTTTTGGACTTTTCAATTCTCGTATAACTCCTCCATTTGTTTACGAATGGGATATGGCAAAAAGTCAAATTATGCCTTGATGACATCTAGCGACGAATTGTAGCTTTAAAACGAAATACGATGAGAGTTATCATCACCGTTCTCACAAAACAAGGGAAGCATAAAAACACAACCAACACACACACTCATTGTGTATCTTTCAATCTTGCGTATACAGTAGCAGAGACAGCGGCAGCGAAGCAGCAGTGGAGCCAGCGCGAAGTATATATCGTTCTGAAATGTGCCCTAAAATGAAGAATTGTTAAGAAGTCAGAGGGAGCTAAAGTTAAAATTACGGTGAACGTGAATTGAAAGAAATAAAAATTATAAATATCTATTGATAAATGTGCAATTGTATTAATTATAGTGATAAATAATTTAAAATGAAAGCAGAATTAGTGTACAAGTGAATAATGTGAATCCTAAGTAAAAGGAATATAGTGAACAAAAACACGAGTAAATCCAAATAGCCAAGTAGGCGAACAGCAGTTTCCGCAAAAGTCAGCAAAGTTCCTTTGCAGCAAAGGATTGGAAAGGAAAATGAATATGAATGCCCTGCAAAAAGTCGGTGAGTATTACAATAAAAGTGCACATCAAGATAAGGAGTAAATATGCATCCATTACCTAAAAAGGAGTCATCTGACTTTGTGTAAAAATATTTCAGTAAAAACAAAATATCCATAAATACATACATATATACATACAAAAGCAGTTGCGTTAACCGCAATGTCCAAAGGCGTATTGCACCCGCACAGTATGGCATTCGGTACACACCATGCAGATTGCAAATTTCGTTTCTCAAAAATGCTCCTCGCTGATAGAGCTTAACTCGAACATAAAGCCGCTTCTGTATAAACGAGCGTCCTACTGCTACTTAACGTGTGTATGAATCATCGGGAAAGGTTTTAACTAGTATTATATACATACATATATATGTGGTTTGTTGCTCACAATTTTTTACAATGGAAATCTGCACGTTTTACGCATATGGAATTTTGTTCCCACTGGATTCTCTTACTTTTGTGTATTTTTATCAACAAGTTTATTTTTAACATTTCGGGAGGTGTAAAATGATGATTGTGTGTGTATACCCTAACGAGTTGCTGTGTTGTCTTGCCCCAATCTGCTGCAATTGAAGTAAGCAGCAGCAGACACACGCCCGCATAGCTCAAGAAAAGAAGCATCTATCTGTGCATATGTATACATACATAAATGCATACAAGCAAAAAAAAATACAAATGCTCGCCTTGGCTGCATTTCTCAACGCAATCTTCGGCACAAAGGTGCCTCCATCTACCCTAATTCCTCTGTGGCATTACATTCGTTCGCAATAGCTCCACATAAATATTGTTATTGGAGGTATTTGCTTTGGTGTGTGAAGTCGTCTCAGCGATGCCGTTGTATTCAGTAGTTTTGTATTTATAAGCATAGTTCACCGCGTAAGCTTTCAATGGTGTAGGATGGTGTAGGCAGACGTTGTTGCGGCGTACTTCCTCTGAACGCATCACTGCCCATGCCCCGTTTGACCGTTATGCGGTTGCTGGAGCATAGCATTCAGTAGAAGTAAAAGTAGCATTGCTCCAATTTTATGACGAATAGCGCACCAAAGTCTTTCAACTCTTAAGATAATGATGTTTACTTATTTATATAAAAATTTCTTAGGTTGTTAAGTGTCGTTAAAAATTTTTAATATTTGCACCTTAACAGAACCCAATAGTCATAACCCGTTACGATTTCAAAACATTCCACATCTATGTATGTACACGTATGTAGACGAAATAATTTGAATATATGGTACATACATATATCTGGCCATATCAACAGCAGCAGTTAGCTTCAGTTTAAAATCCGGGTCAACACCACTGTCCTTGGGGTCGAGAATAAATTTGATAAACTCATGAAAATTAAACAAATTTCTGCAGAGCACCATACTCTTTTCACTGCTGCCTGCTAGATTCTAAATCTTAAAACTGCTTTCTCCACCAGAAGGTGTCCTCTTTTGACCTCTTATGCTGTTGATTACTTGATTTTTGCATCCTGTCAATATATCCTTTTCTCGAAATTTCCTGCCTACTCTTGCGACACTTACCACTCTTCACTGCTACTGTCGGACTTCTAATGCTTTCACCCGTGAAACCCGCGACAACGTTTGTCCAACAAGATCTGAATCTTAAACTCGCTGACTTTTAAACAGCCAATTATCTTTGACCTAAACGGGGTTAGATCGCCGAAAGGGTGGCAGCCCTTGGTCGGATAAAATCCGGGTCAACTCCGGTGCGTAGAACCGCTCTCAGAACCGCGACAAGAAACCTCCTGATGTCGCCGGAGCATCACTTGCACAGCAAAGCATCTATGCTACGAGTTAAGGAGCATAATGCTTTGCTGTGCAAGCAGTTCCTATTGGGATGCTACAGTGGGCAACACCCTAATAGGCACCTTATTGAAGCTGATCCTCCACCTAGGACAACAGAAAGGGAGTACTTGACATGAAGGACATCATCCAGCAACATGTGCAACAACCGCTGGACAGGACGGCGTACAGACAAGCACTGAACTCCATTCACCAGGAGTCAGTCAACACCTTCAAAGACTGCCTTCCCGTGAATGGCGTACTCGGAGCAAAAGCACCACCCATTGCAGACAACGACCTCGAGCTGCCTCGAGAGACCTGCGTGACTCTGGTACAACTTAGGTCTGGATACTGTAGTAGGTTAAACTCCTACACATCCAGACTCGACCCCAGCATACCCAACGTATGCCCTGCATGTGGAGAGTCTCCGCACGGCACTAACCACCTCTTCACATGCCCCCTTAAACCGACACATTCACCTCGTATACGAACACAGCCGTCAGCGACTAATGCAAAGATAAAGAAACGTCGTTGACTTCAAACATTCGCCAGAGCCTGGGGGGTAGCGGGACCTGCTGGCCTGTCAAAATACTTTAAGAGTAGTGAGGGAAAACGATAAATTATATAACATAGCGAGAGTAAAGTATAAAGTCTTTAACCCAAGGAGACTTTTATGATCCCTGTTAAGGAGCATAATGGATGCCATTCATAGAGTAGTGAATCCGCAACCTCAACTGGTCATATTGAAGAACTCAGGGAACTATAATTTGTTATACATTTGTGGAAGTTTTTAACGGTTGTGTTATGTTCAAGTGGCTCTTACCATTTTTTAAAGTATGAGGCACGAAAAATTTGGGTTTTGAAATTCTGATAAAAAAAAATAATGCATAAATATTTTTCAATGATTTTGTCTTTATTGAAATATCTCAACAATTCGTTTTATGATGAACACCACTTTATTCATATGGTTGACGCAGCTGGCCTTGAAGTAGCTAATTCTGTCGACGCAATTTTTCAACACATTTCGATTGGGGGCCACACAATTTGACTGTAACTTCGACATAAATTAGTGTTCCCAGTCATGAATTGTCTCTGGACGCCTGACGTAGCACTTAATCTTAACGGATGCTCCGTACGTAGCGTCAATCTGTTAAAATCACACGTCATTCACTTTATTCGCTTCAACATTTTGAAACAAATAATCTGTGAGCAAGGCACGGTCACGATCACCATTGGCGGCAACGGCAGCTCCTTACTCCCGCAGTTTGTCTTGTTAACGTAGCCTCGGAAGTGAAAATAAGCATCATCGGAAATGATGAGGTTTCACTTCTTGCACGAATATGAACTTTATAAGCCTTCATACCGAAGTCTTTATCCACAATTCTACGCAAAGAAGTGCATAAAATGTTTATTTCCAGCGAACAGTATCGAGTTGATGCTGATGGCTGTTCCCAATTTTTTTAAACGTAAACTTAACCTTTTCATGAACCACAAAAGCTTTTACTGAATATTTGTATGTCATTGAAGATAACAAAGCTCAAATATGTCGTAAAGGGTTTTTTTTCATGTGATTTTCAAGAAGAAATGAAAAGCATGATAAAGGTTTGCCATTATGCCCGATTTTCGATCACTTTTTGCAGGAATTGATGTCGTATGTCATAACGAGGTGAAAAATCTTCTAAGGCGTCAATCGTATCGGGCTTAACTGCGTTGACAAGCAATTTCACAAAATTCGACAAAAAATAGTCCAGCGGTCCACTCCACAGGCCTACGACGCAAGATAATGCGCTGACCAAAAGTTTCCTTATATAAATTGTTTGTTTCGTTCGCTGTATGGCATGTAGCACCGTCTTTTTGGAACCAAAGGTCGCCCACATCACTCCGAATACGACAATTTTGAGATGCTTCGCGCGAAGCTAAGCATTATTTTGGTAACAAATTTGCTTGATTTTTAATCGCTCTTTCCGATTATGAGCCGGCAAACCAAACTGAGTAAATTCAAGTAAAAGCTGTCAAAAAGACCATTTCCGACAAAGGATTGCCCCAAACATCAAAAAGCAAACAGTAGATGATGAAAATTCAAGATTACAAGTGCAATAAATAAATTCTTTAATATACAGTTCAATTAATTTGTCTAAGGGAGCGCGTGGAAAGTGTATTCATTCACGTTCTCTAAAGCTACGTACTAAGTTGAGTTGATGCGGCTGCTGGTCACTACCAGCGGACTTAGGGCAATAGGCCCATTGTGTATAGTTTGCACGTTTTATTGTGGATAGAAGGGTTACGTCTTTCGCTAGCTTTTCTTCCATGCAATTGCCTGAGTTGTCACTGTGCCCACAGTAATGTTCAGATTGCTTCGGATTGACTGTCGGAATACTCGGCGGCTTCCATGATTGCAAAGAGTTCTGCTTGAAAGACACTGCAGTGGTCTGGTAGTCTCATGCTCATATATATTGAGAGCATCGGAGATTAGATTCCGTAGCCCACTTTTCCATCGAGCTTTGAGACGGCAGTAAAGATGGCTATGGTTAAAGATCGTTGAATTTTCCCTGATTTGCTCCTGAAAGTAATTTTGTCGAGTGTCGGCCACCATATGGTGACGTTTTGCAAGCGTAAAGTGCAGTCCTTCCTTGACCTTTCTGTTCCAACTCCAGCTGAGTTTCCTATCTAAGATTATTAAGTGATATTTGTCCTCGGTAGAGAAGATGCCCTTTAGTTATGTATCTTACAAGGAGGCGGTTTTTGTACCTCCTGGTAAATAGAACCATTTCGGTTTTACCTGGGTTAACGTCCAGCCCGTTGTCCTTGCACCAGTACCGTACTATGTGTAGAGCATTTTGGAGCAGATCGCTTGAAGTTTGTAGGTGTTTGCCTGACGCTGTTAGGGCAAAGTCGTCAGTGGTGCAGTGATCCTAAAATCTTAGCTCGTTACGATTTCTATGCTATACCTGAAACCCTGAAACACAGAACCGAAAGTGTATGCTTTCGATCAAATGCCTTAGACAATTTAACAGATGTAAATAGTGAATCTTAATAATATCCTACTCTAATGTAATCCAACGGTCATAAGACAGTGGTATTTCCTTAAATCTAGCGCTGTTTATCTGAACTACTTAGGATTTGATGAGCTTATCAGCAGCATGAGCACTATGACGTTTCTTGCTTCACAGTCAAAGATACGGTTAAGACAAGTGGCGCTATTCTTCTCTTTCTGAACGAGATTTTAAAATGAATTTGAACGACAAACATAGTTACATAGCGCAGTCATACATACATACATTTATAATTCATTTCATATCTACCAATCATTAATTGCCCTACTTCGCAATAATTGGTCTACTGACCTTTAGTACCCACCAAAAGCGCCTTCCTCAATTATACTGTGACTTGATTAAGTATGTATATAAATACATATATCCATATGCATTTATGTATTGACGATAACAATAACATTAATAACAAAGGAAAATGTTGGGTTGTGGTATTATTATTTTACTATCTTGATAAAAAAAAGTGAATGAATTTCGCTTTAGTGAAAGGCCGATTTTGTCTCCAATCTCTCTAATCATTTTATTGAAAGTGCAAGTAAGATCAATTTAATATTTCTTCTCCTATTTTGAAAATCTGATATTAACTACAATAAATAAACGCAAAATCATTATACGATCAATGGAATAATTTAACATGTTTATCGAATAATTACCTCACCTGTCGGCCAAGTTTATTACGAATATAAAAGTGAGTGCCATAATCAGTTCGGTGAGTGAATATGAGAGCAGTTTTGCTGTTGTCTCTGCGAAGTCTTAAGTTTAAAAGCTCAATTTTTCGTATTTACTCTCGCGATCGCTCACTTCAAGCAAGCATTTGTCTATATACTCGTTTATGTGTGTTTTAAGTACTATTTGTGTTGTTGCATTGACGATATTCCCAGATTGGGTATGTGAGGGTGGGCTGGGTGGCTTGGCGGGAAGGTTCGTAAAATACGCACATGACTATCTAATGTTGAATGATGTTTTGTTGTCGTCTATGTAAACGTATAAAAACATGCATTACATACATACGTACATATGTATATACAATGTAATACCTACATAAATAAATGTATTAAAGTGACCAGCTGTCAATATTTTTAAGCAATGTATATAAATAATTTTAAAATCTATAAAATGTCCCGTGCCTTCAGAAACGTTCTGCTACTTTAGTATGAATTTAGAGCGATCACAATAGCTGCTGCAGATCATCAATAGCCAGCGAAAATATTTAAACAGCACTCTTACCTACTACCACAGGTGCAGCTCCTTCCCTAGAGACTTCATTCTCAGATAACAGGTCATTCCTCATTTCCAGCCTTATCTTCACAGCTCTCGAATAAGTCATTTGATAATACACCCAGTCCTCTGTGTGTTGCCCAATAAAAGATGTCGTGTTAGAAGACTCATAACATCTTCATACTATTTACAAAGCCTACATTATCTCCCAGCCTTTCTAAACGTTGTAATGGGAGGCAAAGTCTAGTTTGTTAAGGACTGAAGCTTTTTTCGGCCGACCTCTTCCTCCGATTTTCGGTATAAATATTGATGTTTTCTCCAACAAATGCCGATACCTACAGATTTTTCTAATCTTTTTGACAGCAGCTGAATGGCTAACATTGCGTACTGGGCTCAAGTTCTGGTTCGACCATCATCCAAAATATATTTTTCTAATTGCGGTCATCCCTAAAGGAAAGCCAAACCCACCTAGTGTATTTCTGATATGAAATAAAAGCTCTTCATAAAAAACATCAGCCGTTCGGAGGCGACTTAGTATAAACTGTAGGTCCCTCCGTTTGTTTGAAAAACATCAAGACGCATAGCACAAATTGGAGGGACCCGTCCGAAAATCCCTTCAGCGGTTACAAAGCGCCAATTATTTTTAATTCATATTAAAAAGACACGAGGAGGCGTGAACATTCCATTCCGAGAGGCGACCGAAATTAAAAAAAAATATATATAAAACTTTGGTGTAGGTCTAGCCAGGATCAGATCTTCTGCTTAGTAGCACACGCTGTTAACAGTTGTCGCCAATAATCCTACCACTTTAAAGAAGAGCACAGGTTGTCATTTAAACAAGGTGGTCATTAATTTTCAACCGCATGGCTTGTAATGCGGGAAGAATAACGTTGAACTTGACCAACGAGTCAGTTCTCCGGAGCCCTCGTGAAGCCTGCCTTTCTAATGACGGAAATTTTAACTTGAAGAACAAAAAAGAACAGAAAAGGGTATAGGGTATAAGGTATCATTTTATCGGACAAATGAAGGCGAATACCCCCTAACGTGGGCGGAACGCTTAACTTGTCCGACCAGGATTCCAAATTTCTTGGCCAAAAATATAAGTTCTCTTTTACTAGTATTAACGGCAATACAAGTTCTGGGCGAGCAACATGTTTAGGTGCCCGTGTATAAGGACATACGGAGGATTTAAGAAGCCTCTGGAATCGTCAGGGAGTCTGGACGACTCGAGCTGGGGCTATTCCGCTGTTCTTGATGGACTTGTTTCATCTCTAAATGCAAATATTATTGTATCTTCGAGCTGACGCCAATGGAAGCAATTAACTTAACTTCTTCACGGATGGGTCTCTTTAGAGGAAGTCTTCGATCGAAAATTATCCATCGACGAGGTGTTGAGGCTCTCAGCCTCATTTTTCAAACTGGGGTGATGCTATCAGCGTCGCGTACAGTTAACAGATTGCATTTAATAAATTATTTATTAACTGTTATTAAATTTTCGTATGAGATATTTTAATAAATATGTAGAAAAAAAAGAAAGGAAGAGTGAATCAGCACCACATTCCATTTGAGAGGGGAGGGAGGGGTCACAGGAAATACCACGCTGGGCTACGTGAAGAGAGGACGGTATCCCGGAAGGCCTAAAGGAAAGGCCTACGAAATAAACGTAAATTTTTTCATTATATTCCTATTTTATAATAAAGTTTGAGCCTAGGCATTATATGTGAAACACCTCGCGAACTTTTGCAAACTTCGAAAAGTGAGAAATGCGCCCTCTACAGCTTGTTGTTGAAGCATCCAATCGACGTATGTACGGCGTTGTAAATGGTCAGCTGGTTTCAGATAAATGAAGGTGTAAGTTCAAGTGCAAAACACGCCATAATGTGCTGTAAGAAAGTTCCAGCTCTTGAAAACGTCGGGTCTTCGGCTACACTTTCCCTTACGTTAGCGATATTTAAGGTGGAGAGCTCAGGCACAGACCTTACAATATCTGTAACCGATCCAGTCTCTTTAAATTTCTTTAAAACTTTAACTATTGCTTGAGTAGTTGGATGATAATGAGCACCATAATCTCCTCCTCCACAATCTCCTCCTCCTCTTAAAGCACGAAACTTGCCCACGTGTTTGAATCACCATTTTTGTATTAGGTTTCAACAATATGAACGCGATGTGCGGTTGCCCATTTTCATAAATGCCTGACTTTTATGTAAAACAAAACATGTTTGGTTTGACAGTTCAGTTTGAAAGAAGTCAAAATGCAGTACCGTACTTTTCAAACCACAAAATGGATAACCCTATATAACCACTTGGTTTATGGACAACCCCTAGAGTTCTTCATCCTTAAAGTAAATGATTTTTTGCGCCTGGTTACCTTATATCTTCTTCTTATTTAATTGCCATTATCTTGTACGTTTCTCAAAGCCGTTGCCAGTCGTTGTAAACACACAGACATACTCGTAAGTAGTAAAAAAAAAACGCTGATTGTAACAAATACGCCTATTGTTTGTAGACTGCTTAAGTAAATACACCACCACCCCACCCCAACGGGGCTGCCTGATCAATAGATATACATACACACATGTATGTATGTGTGCATTTAAATTTATTATTTCGCATTTGATAAGACACGATTTGCTAGCTTTTAGCACGACTAACATTGCCAATAGCAAAAAGCAAAAGCAAAAACATTTTTAGTAGTATTCGATGGCGCTGCGAGCAACATCAACTGACTAGACTAAACTGAGTATTGTAAAATAGTAACTCTAAACGCTGCGGGAAAAACTAAAACTTATTGTGTACACGTAACCGCAAAATGCGATCGTTTTTAAGTTTTCCATATTAAAAGTGGTGATTTTTTTTTCTGAATCTTTAAAAAAAAGAAATATGAAATCAGTTTGAAAATATTATACATATCGATGAAATTGGAAATTTTGTGGTGATACGACAATTCATTGAACTAAATGTGAAAAGATTTAGCGCTGAATGAATAGCTATTTATGTGCATAGCTACACACATATAGTGTATATATTAGATGAGTGCATAAGTTCGTGCCCGATTTCAAGTGCAAACTAAAATTGAAATTTTTTGAAGAAAGCGCTTTTATTAATCAATTATGTATTCGCCATCATGTTCGGCAATCCACTCCCAACGTTCAACCAATTTACGGATGCCTGATTCATAGAAATCGCGCGGTTTCTCGTTGAAAAAGGTGTCAAGGTGGTTTTTGACGTCTTCCACATTTTTAAATTTTTTTCCATTCAAATTGTTCTGCAGCGATCGAAACAAATGATAATCAGAAGGTGCAATGTCGGGTGAATATGGGGGATACGGCATGATTTCTCAATTCATCTCCTTCAGTTTGGCCAGGGTCGGTTTTGCAACATGTGGCCTGGCGTTGTCATGATGGAAAAGAACTCCTTTGCGATTGGCCAAAATCGGACGTTTTTCATCAATTGCTTACTTCAATTCGACCAATTGCTGACAATACTTGTTGGCAGTGATCGTTTCTCCAGCTGGCAAGAGCTCAAAATAGATCACGCCTCGGATATCCCACCAAATGCACAGCAGTACCTTCATCGGATGCAATCCACCTTCCGACATCGGTTCCGCCCCTTCGTGTGCCTGTTTCCATGTTCTTTTGCGTTGAACATTGTTGTACAGGACCCATTTTTCATCACCAGTCACGAGCCGATCCAAAAAAGGTTCGTTTTTGATCCGTCGAAGCAAAGAAATTGCTGTTGACATACGGTCCACTTTGTTCTTTTCACTCAACTGATGTGGCACCCATGTATCGAGCTTCAAAGTGTACCCAACCTTTTTTAAACGACGAAACGCAGTTGATTTGTTGACGTTCAATTCACTGGCAACCTCTTCCGTCGAAATACGTGAGTTATTCGCAACTAAAGTCCTTAGAACATCGTCATCAAGCTCAGAAGGCCGTCCACTGCGAGGTTGATCTTCGAGGTTAAAATCTCCAGAACGAAATTTCGCGAACCATTTCTTTACTGTGCGGAGTGCTGGAGCACGGTCCAAATAAACTTCGCGAATATCTTTAGTTGTAGCGCCCACTGTTTTTCCTTTGCGGAATTCGTATAACATAATATGACGCATATGATCTTTTTCGTTGTTCATCTTCCATGCGTCTTTTCACTAAGCAACTCAAATCAAAATGAAGTTATTTTATGCTTGATTTACAGTTCGGACTGTCACCTTTCCAACGATATATAATATGTATATATTTCTTTCACGAGCGCCACTCTCAAACGATTCGTACGGCATCCAGCGGAATCGGGCACGAACTTATGCACTCATCCAATACATACGTATTTGTCTATGTATAAAGTGTGGTTTTTTGAAGTGTTGTTGGCAATGTGTGTGCTGCTGTGAGTTGTAGTGAAAATAAAATTTTGCCAAGAAAATATTCAAATAAAATAGTAGCAACTATTCGCTACACTTTTCTATATATTCATATTCAATTAAGCATTTATTTATGTATTTAATTGTAAATACAAGTGGAAGTTCACTCATACATTATCAAAATAACACATGGGTTGCTTAGTCCCGGGCCAAACAAAGAAAATGTTTGACCGATCAATGAGCTCCGCGTTTTGCCTTAATTTAATTCTGATTAATCACATATTGACCATTACTATCTATGACCTTTTACTAGTTTTCGAGTAAATGCATAATTCATTCTTCTGTGGTTTATGAGGTTTATCGGCGAAGAATCGGGACAAATGATTTTCAGCGATTCTTCGGTTGACCAATTTTTTATCATCAGGCGAGTTTTGCAGAGAAAGTACCGGAAGGTAGTCTGATAGTTCAAGGCTGACTATATGGGCCCATTAAAACTTCGCAACCAAAAAGCATCACGTAACGTGTTTGTTCGAAATTTGTTACTAATTTTTTAAGCAAAATAACTTTTCGCACGAATGACGATTTACAGAACTGTCTTTAGGAAAAATATTGAACGAAATGTCAGCTTCCAAGCACGTGTCGGTTTGACACAATCGGATGAGTGTTGTCCAAAGGGAGGGTATCGACAGCATCAAAAGAGAAATTGACGAGTATCTAATGTTGGTTTCCAGCCGAACTTAGTCTTATTCATGAATGTAATCTCCATCAAGAGCCACACAATTCATTTCAACGCGGCTCCAACACTTCAATAATACTTTATTTATGAGTAAGCCCCAGTGGGATCGAAATTTCTTATCGTTCAACATTTTTTTGCAGTCTGAGAACAGTCTGTAGTTACTGAGAGCCATATCGGATAAATACGATGAAGGTGGAAGCAATTCTAAGTCCAATCCAGACATGTTTTCCCATTGTTTTGATTGACTGGTCAGATGGTGTGTTGAGCTGATGAAACAAAATTTGTTTGTTTGCCACTTGTGGAAGTTTCCTTGTAATTTCGATCTTCGATATACCTATTCACATTTACTGTTGTTGGTATTTCCCTTCTCAAGTTTGCCGATGAATGCTACACAAAGCTCATTACAAAATACCAAGATCATAACCTTGCCAGCCGATTGTTGACCATCAATTGTTATCCACTGAGATGACGATCATTTTGATGCCGGAGTGCAGTGATGGGTTCATGCTGCATCCGTGGTCCCATATTAACATATGGAGCTCTATTATGGTATATTGGGCGACATTAAAGAAGAAGTGCCATATTAAGCCTCTGATATAGCAATCGCGCTGAGGACTACTTCAACAAATGTCCTGGACGTCATCTTTGACATTAGGCGGCCTAAATGTTCTGGGTAACTGCGGGAAGTCCCCTAATTGTGAAAGAACTGGCAGCAGACATACGGCGGTCGCAATGGTCAAGTGGTTCGCAGGAAATAGCAAAGCTCCGAGTGTATTTATGGCATGAAAGAAAAAAGCTCCTTATAAAAAAACAACCAGCCGTCCGAAGGCGGCTTAGAATAAACTGTAGGTCCTCCATTTGTTGGCAAAACGTCAAGACTCATACTTTAAATTGTAGAAGGAGTTCGTAGGAAAATTGCTTCAGCGGTTACAAAGCGACAATTATTTTTTATACAAAAAATTATACCAGAACTCGAGCTAAACGTAAAGTGTGACCGAGAAGCCGAGTGAATACCAGCTACTCTTTCCCTAGCAGAGAAGAATGGGTGTAAGATAAGTCCATCGGTAACACTGAAGATACTCATATCTATATTGATGGGTCTAAAAGTGAGACAAGCACAGGGGCAGGATTCTTCCGAGATCACTACAGTAACCAAAGACAACCTCCAACTAAATTCCTAGAACATACCATAGTTCTCCAAGCAGATATTGTGGGCATTACTGAAGGTCCCAAGTCGGTTTCTGGCAGGCAGCCATTCCGTAGATAAGGGATTTAATTAAGTCAACACAAAGTCTAAATGTTTATTAATATGTAAAGAGGCAATTAACAGACTAATGTGGGTAAACCGTGTATATCACATGGATCGCAGATCGAGTCACCATGGACTGTCTCTGAACTTCGGCGCTTAAAATTCTTACTTGGAACAATGGAGCAGCATTTAAGTACCTGAAACATTTCCAACTTAGGACATACCATGGGACAGTGTGGATTGCAAACAGACTAAAATTAGTTTAATCAAACCAAACCAAAGAGAAATTAGCACTTTTGTATATTTATTTTCACGATGGTTCCTGCTCCAGCCCACAATGGGGGCACAATGTCTTATATGTAACGGAACCCTTATAACAGTTGCAAATCTATTGCTTGGCTAAACGGAGCAGTAAAATATTAAAGACCAATTTTTTTTTCCTTTTTGTACGTACTACTATTTGGAAGGCCATAGTTCGAGTCCTCATCCGACCAACATCAAAAATTATTGCAATTAATGCTTCTAAGAGCGGTTGCCACTCGGCGGGGAATGTCAACCCCTCCGTGAGGATTGCTGATATGAACGTTCGGACGTTCGGAGGCGGCTTAGTAAACACACCCTCACAATAGTTGGTGAAAATCGCTTAAGCGGTTACAAAGCGCCAATTATATTGGATGAGTGCATAAGTTCGTGCCCGATTTCAAGTGCAAACTAAAATTGAAATTTTTTGAAGAAAGCGCTTTTATTAATCAATTATGTATTCGCCATCATGTTCGGCAATCCACTCCCAACGTTCAACCAATTTACGGATGCCTGATTCATAGAAATCGCGCGGTTTCTCGTTGAAAAAGGTGTCAAGGTGGTTTTTGACGTCTTCCACATTTTTAAATTTTTTTCCATTCAAATTTTTCTGCAGCGATCGAAACAAATGATAATCAGAAGGTGCAATGTCGGGTGAATATGGGGGATGCGGCATGATTTCCCAATTCATCTCCTTCAGTTTGGCCAGGGTCGGTTTTGCAACATGTGGCCTGGCGTTGTCATGATGGAAAATAACTCCTTTGCGATTGGCCAAAATCGGACGTTTTTCATCAATTGCTTTCTTCAATTCGACCAATTGCTGACAATACTTGTTGGCTCGTTTCTCCAGCTGGCAAGAGCTCAAAATAGATCACGCCTCGGATATCCCACCAAATGCACAGCAGTACCTTCATCGGATGCAATCCACCTTTCGACATCGGTTCCGCCCCTTCGTGTGCCTGTTTCCATTTCTTTTGCGTTAAACATTGTTGTACAGGACCCATTTTTCATCACCAGTCACGAGCCGATCCAAAAAAGGTTCGTTTTTGATCCGTCGAAGCAAAGAAATTGCTGTTGACATACGGTCCACTTTGTTCTTTTCACTCAACTGATGTGGCACCCATGTATCGAGCTTCAAAGTGTACCCAACCTTTTTTAAACGACGAAACGCAGTTGATTTGTTGACGTTCAATTCACTGGCAACCTCTTCCGTCGAAATACGTGAGTTATTCGCAACTAAAGTCCTTAGAACATCGTCATCAAGCTCAGAAGGCCGTCCACTGCGAGGTTGATCTTCGAGGTTAAAATCTCCAGAACGAAATTTCGCGAACCATTTCTTTACTGTGCGGAGTGCTGGAGCACGGTCCAAATAAACTTCGCGAATATCTTTAGTTGCAGCGCCCACTGTTTTTCCTTTGCGGAATTCGTATAACATAAAATGACGCATATGATCTTTTTCGTTGTTCATCTTCCATGCGTCTTTTCACTAAGCAACTCAAATCAAAATGAAGTTATTTTATGCTTGATTTACAGTTCGGACTGTCACCTTTCCAACGATATATAATATGTATATATTTCTTTCACGAGCGCCACTCTCAAACGATTCGCACGGCATCCAGCGGAATCGGGCACGAACTTATGCACTCATCCAATATATATATATATGGCATACTAACTAGCGCCATCTATGTACCAGGCCCGGGACTTTTCAGCTTATGTGTTAATTACACGCTGCTGCATGTGTAATATTTTCATTTTTTTTTTCGTAGCAACGAATTACGTGCCGTACGGTAGTACGGTAGTGACAGCCGCAACAATACCAAAAACAATAAGTTCAATAAAAAAGTAAAATAAAAATAAAAAAATTAATGTAAACTAATAAAAGTAGAAAAGCAAAATAACTATTGAATGCTCGTTGTATGTATGTGAACTCAAATCAACTCGCCAAAGCCTCAATTCGATGCGCCACAACTCACTTTCTGTTCATTCGACCAACAAAATGGTTTTTCTTTTTATTTTGCGCTGCTAGTATTATGATCGAATACAATTTTTGATTCAATTGCATGAATGAATATCTAAATGGCGAAGTAAATGACTGCCGAACTGAGTTGAACAAAAAAAAAAAAAAAAAACAAAAAGCAAAAACAAAACCAAAAATAATAATACAAACGATATTTTAAATTGTATACATACTTTCATCGAACTCTCGACAACTAATAAAGCCCCAGTAGAAATAGTAATAGTAATAGTAGCAGCGGCAACTAGCAGCAGCGACGCGAAAGCCAGCAATAGACTCTGTTGATGCTAATAGTTACAGCAGTTGGCATTCAACTTTAGTAGCGGCTGCGTCTATGAGCCAACACTACTGCTGCTGGCCGGTCATAGAGACATAGAGATCATTCAACTAAGTGCATCTGTACGTTACATGTGTACATACGTGTATGTACATATTTTCGATATTTTTGGCATATGAACATTCCAAACGCACTATCGTCGTCATCATTAACACAATCAACCCTTCAGGCAGCTGCATCAATGTACGTCAATGTCGCCCCAGCTCCAGCTTATGGCATATGCCACATGAACATTTAGTCGTAGCAGGAACCGTTGAAATTGTGAATTTAGTGGTGGTGGTGGTTCCAAGTGTTTTTGTTGAAAGTGTTGAAGACAGTGGAAGTGTAGTGTAGTTTTGTGTCTAGCAACACTTTCGCTTATTCTGCTGGCATGGAGCAGCATACATAAATATCAGTGAGTGCATGGCAGTATTTAAGATAAAAATTAAAAAATAAATATAAATAACAAAAAAAAAAAAAGATAAATATATATTAAGTGTGAAATAATTGAAAAAGCAATTGAAATTTGAAAAAAAAGAATACAACAAAAAATAGATAATTAAATTTCAGCGCGTCTTAATTGTGCCCATACGCAGCCGAAAAAAAATCATTAAGTGCCTCAACATTCCAAGCAAAGTTATTTTTAATTTCTGCAATAGACAATAAGGAAGTTTCGTCTTTTACCATCAGTGAGTGTCTGTTGTCGGGTGAGCGTGTGTGCATTTCGCCTCAATCATGCGTATTTTAAGTACTGAATTACGTTTACGCGTGAAAAATCGCAAACCACGTCCATTTATGCGTGCCGCAAGTGCTGATGCTGCTATTGAAGATGGTCGATGTAGTACAAATCCTGCTTTTGAGGATGTAATAGATGGTGCGAGTGTTTCATATAATAGAGGTGCGTATTCCTTCAGATGGCAGTTACATAAGCGTCTCGTTTAAAGTTTAGAAAATCTGAAAAATAAAAGTTTTAAGTTTTATTAATAAGTTCTATGAGAAATATTAATAGTGATCCCCCTTTTTCAGTGGCATACTTAATAGAAAATTTGTTATAAATTGTTATTAAAAAGAATTGGGGAAAAAACTAGTGCAAAACCATAACTACCGAAACATTTATGCCTTTCATGAACATATGAAATTTATTGTATTGCACGCTTTTTTGTCAATTTTATCCTATAATTGTTATTTAATATACAGTCTCGGGCTAAACATATTGGACGATGGATATTACCATCTCTGGTTGCCACGAATATCATTTTAAATATAAACAAATTACATAGAAATCAAGAGAATCTATTTTATAATACAATAATATAAGGAAGCTTAGTAAAATTTTGACTCCATGATTTAGATGCGAAAAAAGTTAAACATGTTTAATGTTCAGTGCGACAAACCATATTGGAATATTTAGTAATTATTCATTCAAATAATGTCACTGCAGCACTTCCTTGGCATGGAAGCAATGAGATTGCTAATGATTTCCTGTGGAATAATTTTGCAGTTTCGAATAGTTTCTTTTTGCCCACGTTTACACTCAATTGGATTTATATCCGGTGATTGTATTGTCCACTCAATTAGACTAGTTTTGAGGAGTGTTTTGAGCCGTAGTCGTATTGAAACGCCCACGAAAGTGGCAGTATCACGCTTTCAAAAATTTATTTATACATAATACCATCCATAAAGATAGAACATCAAACCCAGGGAAATATCCCCATGTCGTAATATTACCTCCGCCAAGCTTACGAGTACATATAAACACATAAAAATACGGTGTGCCATTGTTTCACTGTCCAGTTGACGTGCTCCTAAGAAATTTTAAACGGTCAAGCCGATTTTTTTTAGGCTTTTGGCTGGTCTCTAACTTTATATTTCACATGTTCGGGCTGTTCTTTGTTCTGTTCGGCTACTTACTTTTATGTTAAGGGCCTTAATTACGCTTGACGCCGACTTTTCTGGGCTCTTCTTTAACTCCATGAGTAATGTAAGACCTCGTACCGTGTTGCAGATTTAGGTCATCCTCCAAGTTTTGACAACTGGATGTTCTTTAAAGTATTTATAATGAAATTGGCTGTGGATTTAATTAGACAAAAATTTTTTAAAATGTTATTTTGAAATAAACTTTTCTTTTAATTATTAATAATACGTTTTTTCAACTGTACTGAATGTTTTGTTCAAGGAGTTACCACTTTCTTATGACTTCCTTCGAAATTTATAGAATTTAAAGCACATTGCAGTTAGTTATGCACTTTTCAATTGGAAACGATGTTGTGTTTCATAAATACGGTACAAGAATGTTTAAACTACATACTTGACATGCAGAACAATTGAGGAAAACTGGCACAGTTCAAATATGTTTTGTACCCGCAGATTTTATGAGTGGATATTTTTTTAGGTTCTTTACGATTTGCGTAAAAAGAAAATAGTTCCTCTTAATTTCTATATAATTTGTTTAGATTTAAAACTATATTCAAGGGTGCATGAGATGATAATACAAGTCGTAGGTATTAGTCCAATATGTTTTGTACGACACTGTAGTCTTCCGATTTCGATGATTTTCAGTTTAAGTTTTTACTTGAATATACTCGTAAGGGTGTAGATAGATGCCTTTTTTAACGGATTTATGATCTAAAAACTCGAATCTAAAAATTCTGTCGTATATATGTATGTTAGAGTCCGAGCTTACCGGTTTCAAGAAATAATCAATACAGTTAAAAATACATATGTATGTACTATATGTGTATCAAGTTTAATTGAAATATTTCAAAAACTGCGTTCAATCTGACGGACAAATAGTCAGACAGACGGACGTACAGGCGATAATGGCTAAACCAACTCAGCTCGCCGTTCTGTGCAGATCGGTATAAATTTTTGCGGTTCTCTCTCTCTCTCCCTCATAATAATACTCATAAAAGGTATAAAAATTAAAATAAGAAATAGCTAACAACAACCCTTTGACGAGCCAAACCCAAACATCTATACGAGAGCACGGCAAAGCTAAGCAGCTGAAATAGTCTGTATGGATCTTTCTATTTATATATATGGTACATGTGTAGATCCTGATTCCGATAGGAGTCTCTAAGTTCAAATCTGATATGGTCGTTGTAATAGCTAGGTAACTCCTGCTGGGAGCAGGTATATCATCGGGATCATTCTCCGGAAAAGCCCAGAAAGGAGCAGTTGGGAGCAAAATGAGTGGAGTGTTAGATGAGTCGACTTTACAAGCCCCAAAGAGGCATGACAGTCGTTGGATATGTCAAGGTCGAGTCCAGCTAAGTAGCAGTTAATTCTACAACAGTATATCGGGTCTCACAGAACCGGTGGTTGGATTTCAATGAAGGGAAAAGTTAATGAAGGTCTTGAGTGACTGGTCTGTGTATGGCGTTGGAGGCTTACCGGTGGTATGTCCATTGAATCTGATCCCTTTATACAATATTATCAACTGAAAAATTGAATGAGACAAACTCAAAGGCTATACAAAAGCGTTTCTGTATCTTCAAAACATATCATTGCGTTCAGCGGCATACACTTTAACCTTGCTATTGCCCTTCACATTGGACAGAATGAAAATTTTGTATAAGAAACCACCAAATATTTTCATTTAATGCAATTTTTTAGGACAAATTGCCAATAAACATTTTTTTTAAACTCTATTTGTATTTGATATTTACCTAAATACCAAAATTGACCATGAATATCCCTCATCAATTTAGTGACTAAAAGTGAATACACCTTTCAAATCACTCAAAAAAAAAAAAAACAAAACAAATCACAATCCCACATTGTCTGAAGCATCAATTGGCTCGTCTTCATTTACACGTGAACGAAAAGAGGTGAATGCCTTCTTTTATTTTGGCACTAATAATCCTAAACAACGAATAATATATGTATAAGTATGTATGTACAATAGTAATTTAAAACATTTAAAACTTAAACTAAAAAAAAAAATCAGTAAAACAAAAAGTGGTTTTGTCTCGTATTCGCATAACAAAGGGTTTGACTAATAAAAAAATGAAAAAAAAACAAATACTTTTTTAATTAGTCATCAATGTTTCTGGGCGGGTAAAACTGAACCTAGGAATGTATTTACTTTATGTATAGTACATATGTACATACGTGTATGTATAAGTTTGGCGTTCTAGGCATTTATTATATGATGAAATGTTAATTTTAGCTCGTTATGCGTTCTCTCAACAACCAGTTCGAGTATTAAAATTCGTGTGAGTACTTGTTCTCATTGAAATAAATTTCACGCTTTTGCCAACGAGACCCTATAAGAATACCAAATTCTGTGAGAAAAGTGTAAAGTGTGCCTGAGCGCTTCGTACTGTACTGTTATACTATAAATTACCCCTCTGATACCATTATGAAAACGAATTAAAAATTTTCTCTGCAGGGGTTTTTAGAATTGGTAAGCAAAAAAAAAAAAAAACAATCAAGATTTACACAGGCGCCATACAAAAACATCTTACGAGCACAAAATTGTCAAAATATTAATGAAAGTTTTGTAGAAAAGTAACAGCATTATCATTGCTCTGGCTGTTGCTGTCAACTTATTGTACATATATTCGTTCGTGTAGCCAGTTGAGCATGACATAATTAGGCTCATTGTTGAGAGATACCGTCATACGTACAAATAACCAATTATTAAGGTGGTAATAAACGTGCTGCTGACAAATAGAGTTAAGAAACGACAATAAAAAGTATAGTAATATTATTATTTGGAGTACAAATTAATCAGGTGTGTTACAGAAACAGATTGTTGTCGGAATCAGAATTGAAACCGACAAAATTCTATTGAAGGGGTTACACATTATTGATTTACATATCGGTTTCATTTTCGAAACATAATTTGTGTCGATTTAAATGTCAGGAATACACCGAACAGTTATTCGTTGACAGAATTGTGTGCAAACTTCTTTGCAAGCGGAAATTTAATAAAACTGTAAGTCATGAACAATGGATTTTACAACCAGCAATGCTTGGAATACGGTACTTGATGTAAAAATGGTCACGAGCTCTCCGTTTTTCATTGTCGTTCATACCTAAAATTATCTGTTATAACCAAAAAGACTGTAGGTCGTGCTAAGGAGATATTTGAGTCCCACAGACCGTTAATAGGAGCCTTCTGCTAAAACCGCAGTGTGGCTGCAGCCTATGTAACTTGTCTTCAATGACATCCAACATTATTACAAAGGCTTCTTTATTAAGATGATATTGGTCTTCATATGTACAAACAAATTTTGTATCAGCAAATGCAAAAATAGAATGTAAATTGCACTTACATCAACTCAATTTTGCGTTTTATTTTCTGGATATTTTCTCCAACTCCTTCTATCATCAAAAATGCTATCACTCCCGAAGCCATTTTATTTTTAGTTAATAATAACAAATGTGTTAAGGCCAGTACAAAAATTAAATTCAATTGCTGGGTTTTTGCACAAGTGTGATGACAGCTGATTCGAATATCGGTTTTACTTATCTTCGAAAAAAGCAAAATCAAGTCGGCGACATAACACCATTTCAAACAGATATTGATTTTCAATTCCGATAAATAAGCAATTCTGTGTCGGTTTTTGTTCAAAAAATTGTTTTCATATTAAAAAAAGTAAACGAAAAAAATACCATATTCTAAGTATTGCCCGTCGGAAGCGACTACTTTTTCCCATCTCTCTGCTAATTTTCGAATACCATCTCTAAAAAATGAGCCATCTCTGCCCTCGAT
Source organism: Ceratitis rosa (assembly GCA_037013455.1). Taxonomy (NCBI): domain Eukaryota; kingdom Metazoa; phylum Arthropoda; class Insecta; order Diptera; family Tephritidae; genus Ceratitis; species Ceratitis rosa. Next base: position 16,355,068 of record JAWMAG010000054.1, read on the forward strand.
AAAATCATTGAGCCATTCTTCGATTTCTTCAAAAGACCCGAACAGGTGTCCCCACAAATGGTTTGCATCCGTCGAAACAGCCAAGTGGGGTAAGATATCCCATTTCAGCGTTTCCAGGTAATTATTGACTCTTACAGTCATGTAAGGTCGAACGTTGTCATGTTGCAAAACCATCTTATCATGCACCCCTCAAACGCATTAGTTTCAGGTTTCGCCTGATTTTAGCAGGATTTCTCATCTCTGTCTTCCACGCTAAAATCACAACTTTTGAAACGTCCGGGTTCCGGAAACGTTTCAGCTTCTTTGAGTAGCCAACCGTTTTTAAATGATTCGAAATTGTCACGTGAGTGATGCCTAACGCCTCCTTTGGACAGCTTGCCTGCCGGCCTTGCTACACCAATTGCACAATTTCATCGGTTTTTCGAGTGACTGCGAAACGACATCGAGAAAACGACTTTTGGATCCGATGTTCACTTACAGTACACTGTAAATTATGCAAGATTTTCGGCACATTATTGCTGTAGAAGAGCATCGTATAAGGTAACTCTCCGGAGATTTTAATCATTTTAAAATCAAAATCACTTATTACGAATAACACTTTACGCAGCTGTCTTCAGGAAAAACATTGCTTTAATTATTAGCTTCCAAGCATTAAAAAACACAAAGTATTTATTATTCATCTAGAATCGCGTAAGCGGTGTCTACGCCAGTAAAATAAGTAAGTAAGTTTGCTGCAAATTCTGTTTTACATCTTTTATCAAATGAAAATGGGTGTCTCGAAATGGTAATTTAGGTTTTGAGTAGAGAAAAAAGTCATCTGGAGCTATAAAAGGTAATTCCGGGGGTTGTTCAATGGTGTTTGTTAATTTTTTGCCCGAAATTCGTTCACAATAATAGCGTTGTGAGACAATGCCAAATCTATGAAATTTCCTTTCACAAATTTGGCCTTTTTCGATAAAGTTTCTCTCTTGCCATCCGCGATAATCGAAAAGTTGAGTTTGGAACGACTTTGATCATGTTTTTTCGGTTTCCGCTCAGTTCTCAGGCCTCCCTTTGCAAACATTTCATAATTTTTAGCAATAAAAATATCCAAAAAAATTGTAGTTGCTCTAACTGGGTAAAGAGCTTAAAAGAAAATAACAATTTGTTAAAAAAAAAATCGTAAGTTGCAAGAGATTTGAAGATTTGGTTTTAGAACAAAAAATTTCAGAGAAAATTTTGTGTTTTTTTACATAAGCCGAAACCACTGGGTGCCTTAAGTAAGGGGTTGTTTACTGGCAAGAAAAATATTATTCGAAATTCTCTTTTTTTCATGCAATATGAAAACCTTAATATGAACCACCTTAATATAATATATGTAGAATATAATTTTACGACAATATTTATTCGCATTTATGTATACTATAAATAAATGTCATGGAACGTGTGCGTAATTAATTTTGCAAAAAAAAAAAACTTGTCATAAAACACAGAAAAATGCAATAAAATTGTACGTACACTGAGGTATTTCTGCGACATTGAATACACCAGAGAGAAAGGGAGAGCACATACGTGTATGTACATAAATGCATGTAACGAACTAACCTTCGCACTCAAATAATGCATTTCCTGTTATTTAAATATTTCAAATTATTGCAATATTAATTGAAGACGCCATAAAGAAGTAGTAAATAAAAACAATAAACTTTTTGGTAAAAAAAAAGAAATATTCGAATTAAAATCAGGCCGCCGTCAGATAACTTAATAAAAATAATAAAATGTATTTATTACGGTTGATGATTTTTTTTAAACCAGGAACCTTTTGAACTGTATGCATTGCTGAATACAGGTTCTCATACCTTGAATAATTATACCTTTCATCAAATTGAAATGAAGTCCAAAAGAGAGATCGATCGGATCAGAACGATAAGTTGATTGAGGCTGTCCGTCTATTTAAACGCAAACATAGTGCCTCAGGTTTTGAGATATTTCAAACAAACTTTGTACGCAGATTTATTTTTACACTGCATTGATCATCTGTTGAAATCGACCGTATGGAACCAAAATAAAATAAATGCTATCGACTTTTCAAATTTGAAATCATAAATACAGACACGTGAATTCAATTAGATATTGACACTCAGAGGCATTGTAATCTTATGTAACCGACTATAAAACAAATTCGTTCAGATACTATAATTTTGGGTAAAAAATTCCGTAAGGTAGGGAGCTTTTTTTAAGTTCGCCCCCATAATTTTTCTCTCTTTATCTTCAAAATACGCCGAAACTTCCTCCTTGACTTCATCATCGGTTATCAATTTTTTACAGCTCATCTCTTTTTTCATTTGGTATATTCCAGTTTCAGAAACACCTCAACACCTTATCATTATAAAATAATCGAACAACAATATTCCGACCGAGACCCAAAAGAACGTTGACAAGACTTTCCCAGCTGACTGCGACACCTTAAACTTCTTGGGAGATGTTGTGCCCTTTTTATGTGACTACATGGAGTGTTGTTTTGACTCCAAGTTTCGTCTCGAGTAAGAATTCGACTCAATACACCATCCCTCTCTTAATTACAGAGGTCCGAAAATGCAAGTGAACCCTTTTCGCGCTGTTGTTTCTGCGGAGGCGTGAGCATTCTCGGCGCCCATCTTTCGCTAAGTTTAGTCATGCCAAGACGAATGTGGCGGTTTTTAAAAATGTTTGTATCGAATACTCCAAACATTACTTCGAATTAATTTTATTTTAGTTGTTCTTGCGTGGTCACCTCGATGCTCCTGCTCGTTCTCGGGTCGTCTTTAAAGGATTCCTTTCTTTGTTTGAATAAACTGTGCCACTTTTCATCACGGTTTTACCCCGACTTTTCATTCATTATGCTCGCAACTGATTTTCCTAGCTTGTTAAGGATCTTTAAAACGGTAGACTTGTTTTCCATATTTTACTTTTCACTTCCGTTTTTTTGCTTGATTGGCCATAGCTCCAAAGCTCGTTGTCTAATAACAATGAAACCTCTTATTTATACTAATTATGAGTTACTGAGCACGTTACCATTCTAGTGAGCCTATGATACCCTACTTTACGAACCTCTCATTCTGTTTCCTCATACAAAGACTTTGGCATTGTATCTTCAATTTACTTGTAGATCTTTTTTTTTTTTTGCAAGAAAAACCTTGACTCCAGTTTTTCTTATGAAAGTAAATTTCTTTTAAACCCGCTTTGATAGTAAAGTGAACTGTTGAGTGCGTTGATTTTAAATGTAAACTTCCTTAACGTTCGGGTCTGCTGATTAGCTGTAAAAAAGCCGAAACATATGTTTTTTTATCCCAAAGTCTACTTATTTCCTCTAAGTCACGGTTGTTGATTTCGCATTTCTAAAGAACGAAGAATGAGAAACCCGAAGCTCCGTGCTGGTGCACACATATTTAAATTATAAGTGACAAAATGAAATTTAATTCCAAATAAATTTACACTTCTGCATGACTTTTTATTTATTTATTTTTTATTCAGAGTAAAACTTTAAGTTTAAATATCGATTACAAGCTGCAAAACGTTCCAACGCCGACTTCTACATATATACATTTTTAAACTGAGTTTATTGCTGAAAAATGCATTTATAAGGAAAAGACTTTGGACGTGTGTCAAAAATAACGAATCCGTACAAACCGACTTATCGTAAGCAAGTGTGAATTTACATATATAAATATATATAAACATATTATATATATGGTTATGAATCCATATTTGTACAATGTATTGTACTTACTGTACATACAAATGTACATTTGGTTGGCTACCGTTGATGACGAGGCGACGCGACGCAACGCGACACGACTTTGAGACATTGGTGGCTTTTTGAGTTTTTTGTGGGCGTTTAATTTCGTCGCTTACTTTTGTATTATTCTGACTCTTTGTGCACATTTCACTTTAGTTTCATATCGGGTCTGACTTGAGACGTGTTGTAAGTGTTAAAGTGGCCGCAATAATTGTTGCTCATAAAGTGGTGATGAAAAGATTCTCAATGTAATCCAGCTCGCGCTATAGTTTTACCTGTTAGAGAAACAACAGTAATTTGCGTTTTATGCACTATCGAGTATGCGCTTTTATGTGAAAATATTTGCTTGTAAATATTATGTTAGAAAATCAGTGAGAAAGGTGTTTGATAAATAAATTGAGCTGTGGATATTTGTATAAAATTTACCAATTCAAGTGAAAGCTAAGAAAATGAATTCATCATTTTGAAGCCTCTTAAAAATGTGTGAAAACTCATTCTTCTAAGAAAATGGTATCCCTCGAGATGAAATAAAGTAACGTCCAGTTAATTATTTTAAATTTGAATTTATTATGTATAAATACATACATATATATATCAAAAATATCATTTGTGTTTCGTAAAAAAGAAAAAAAAATTTCTAAAGAAAAACCGCAATTTACCCAGAAGCTCTAAATATTTCAAAATAATTCAGCTCTAATTTACCGATGTTAACGGATTTCTAATTGTCCTTTTCGTAAGTAATCATTTTATGAAACTTCATATGCTCAATTATATTATATGAGGTTATCCATTTTGTGGTCTCGATAAGAAAATTAAATAAAATGTATTTAAAATAATTTGTTCATGAAACTTCTTTTTTAATTATAAAATTTGTATTGTGCGAATTTTAATGTAAAACACTACATCATTCAAATTACTAGCTCACGAATTTATGAAAACTTCGCTCCGTTTGAGATAATTTTCGACCACTATTTGGCACATATTGGGCGGTACTTTAGCGATAACTTGATGAATATTGGTTTTCAAATGTTCAAGAGTCAAAGGTTTATCCACATAAACACGGTCTTTCGTGTAGCCCGCAAAAGATAAGTCCAATGGTGGCAAATCACACGATCTCGGTAGCCAATTGACATCGCCCAGACGAGACTTTACGCGGCCGCGAAATTTCTATCGCAATAAAGCCATATTCGCTCGTGTTGTGTGGTATGTGGTACCATATTGTTAAAACCACATAATATCCTAGTCGTGCGCTCAATTGCAGTAAAAAAAGTCGGTTATCATACGACCTTAACGCTCCGCAATGACAGTGACAGTCCCGCTGTTGTCATTTTCATAGAAATAAAGTCCAATTGCACCTCCGGAACAAAGAGCGCACCAGACAGTAAGTTTTTTAGGTTTGATGACCTCTTTTCAATTATTTGAGGATTTTTGCAACCCGAAATGCGACAATTTTGCTTATTTACGTCGTTAGATCGTCGTCAAGCACCCAAAAGAGCTGTAGATTAAATATTAAAGTAAATAAAGTAGAAAGATTCTGGTTCCCTTCCACAATTTATCAGTCTTCTTCGCATTATTCTATAAGCAAGCTAATATTTTTAGAACCACACAAAAACTAACGTTAGCGCCCAGCTGTACAATGGGTGGTCAATCAGCGCTGTTCGAATGTACATGTAAGGCAATTTCAATATTTTCAAAAATTTTTTATTAGGAAACTCAATGAACTTTTATCTTCACTCACTGCTTATACTTAAAGCATAAAATATGAAGAAGGAGGTGATTCAGAGTGCATTTTTAATGTAAATAATTGACTCACTTTTTGATTATTTATTTTGAATTTTTGCTTTATGGATGACTACATTTCACAAATACTTGAAATATTTCTTAATTGAAATAATTTTGCTATAAATATATTATTAAGGAATTTAGAAAGTTGTCTCTAATCTCAAATATATACTTTTGTCTCAAATTAATTATTTTTATAACAAATTGGCATTCATTAAGCAATCCCAGAAGTAATCTCTAATTGTTTTTTGGAATTTTTGAGACTTATATCTATACTAAAATACGGAATCCCTCGGCTTTACTCCGGGGAAAATTAATTTATTAATTAACTTTTATAACTTTCATGGGGATTAAAATATTTACTTTAGTCCGAAATATGTGGGTACTAGAAGAGGGGTACCATAAATTTGATATAGTCATGAATGGTATAAAGACTTCTTTTATATACATATATTTATTTATTTCGAATCAGTCTTAGAACACAACATCGATTACCATAAATCACCACCTTCATTCGATAATCAAAAAGAGCGCGAAAAAGCGCTCTGCATAAAATTGGTCAGCATTTCAGGGGTTATAGCAGCTATTTCGGCTCGTATGTTACCTTTTAATTCGTCGATTGTCTTTGGCTTGTTGGCATAAACTTTACTTTTTAAATAGCCCCAAAGAAAAAAGTAAGGTACAGTTAAATCTGGGGAACGAGGCGGCCACTTCAAATCACCATTTTTCATGAAATGAGCTTGATGCGATAAGCACGCACTGTTTTCGCAACTGAACGATTGTTTTCAATGTAAAGTATATTTGTCAAAATCTGCTAAAAATCGACAGAGTTATTCAATGTTGGAATTCCGAAGGTCTACATAGATATATTGTAGGAACTACATACTCTTCACGAAATAATTTATTTTATTATGATAATAATATTAAATTTCAATTTAACGCTCTCCCCTCATGTCAGCATTTTAGTCGATATCATTTTAATCGATTACCTCAATCACGTGTGACTTGACACTTTTGGCAGCAGCAGCAACCATGTGTTGTTACAAGAAAACAGCGAAAATACTCATTTAAGCGGAAATCAAAAATTATTACTTTAATGAAATATTAACAAGTGTTTTATACAAAACCGAATGTATTTCAAGTAATAAATGTGATAAATGATAATTTGCAGTTATCTTCAATGACAGAGCAACACTAAATGCTTGCCATATACATACTCGTATATGGGAAGGAAATAACCTTAAAAAATGCAGCAAGCAAAATAAAATTATTTAAGGTTGTAGGCTCTTCACCATGTACCAGTAAGTTACATAATTTCTTGCAAAAGTTAGGCCATACTTCGTCTCAGCTCAGAAAGGTTTGACTACATTATCGCGCTCTTGTAGCCTCATATTTATGTGTATTTGAAATTTTTTTTCCATTGTAAAAATAGTTTCACAAAAAAATCGTTTAACAACTTTATTTCACTATTGAATATTGGAATTTCGCTTTTTTTTGTTTATATTATTGAGTGCCATTAACTAAATATTTGCGTGTCGTCACTACATTGTTAACGTTCGCTTTTCTTTGCCTTATTAAACTACAGCTGATTTCACTCGCCGTGAAGTAAGTAATTACAACATTTTGACGTTTATAATTACGGCAAATTATGTGATACACTATACATACGTGTATGTACATATGAATATATGTGTGTGGCGCATGGCTAAGCCGCAACCACTTGTAGTTTCTGTTGTAATTGTGATTTATTATGGAAGTTAAAAGTGAGTTTAAATACACCAAAAAGTGCCTCCGGTTTGTAAACATATACGCATATATGGGTGTATGTAAGTACATACATATGTGTGCATATGTTATGAAAATACTTATGCATATCGGTACAAATGATTTTTTTTTTTTTTATTATTTGAATTAGCTTAGCACACCAAAAATGGAGCGAAAACGGTGTCATTGTACAAATACCACTTAGTTGGTGCAGCGCACATTCCCCAATTTGGCATTGCTAATTTCATGGCGAGTAATAATTTGCATGCCAACTACTCGTTCAACTGCTACGACTCGCTCATCAACTTCATTCAAGCCTCGCTAATGGCTTGCCTTGTGTTTGTTGACTTTTGCATTATTTTTCTACGTATTGTTGTTTCTTAGTTAATTCTTTTATGCGGCAACTTGACTTAGACATAATTATAGCTTTCGATTTTGTTATTTTTTTTTTTTGCTTGCTTGCTTACTTTTTTTTTACTGCAGTGTACTACAATTCATTATATTAATTTAATAATATGCATGCTTAACTGTAGTTATTGTTACCGCTCGTTGGCCTTGAACAGTTAATTAACATTAAAAAGTGTGCGCACATACACAGGCACACTCCAATATAAATTTGTATAATAAAACTAAAAAAAAAAAGAATTGCCGATAACAAAAGCGCAGCGAATGCTATAAAAAAAGCAATGAAAAATTATCACTTTTTGTTTAAATCATACATACATACATATATATGCAGTTTACTTACTAATTGGTTGTCTTGATATGGTGAGTATGTGTTTTGATCTAATAAATTTGTTGTTATATGTATACTCGTACATATATGATGAGCGATCTATTATGCCATAACAACAAAGGCAGAGGGAAAATTAGTATTATAGCGTCTTTACGTTGCCGGGAAATTAAGGAATTGAGATAACACACTCACAAGTGATAGTTTTATAAAGGGCGCGTGCTAAAATGAAAGCCAGTTGATTATAAGATAAGCCAATCATATATTGTAAATATAATATAATTATTATATACATATATACGAGGGTATTAACAAAAGTTCGGTAAGTTGACCAGAAAAAATAAATCTTTTTGTATTCATTCGTAATCTTTGTCCTTCTCTACATAATCGCCATTGATTTCAATGCATTGTTTAAGCATATAGATCTACTTCTAAAAAAAAAGTCTTCAAAATCTTGGTTTTTAAGCTTTATCAAGTTCAGCATTATCCGCATTAATTATCTCCTCGTTGCTTATAAAGACCTTCCTTTTAAATTTTTTTTTAATTTTTGGAAATAACCAGAAATCACAAGGTGTTTTATGCGGAGAATATAGTTCTGAACGTATTTCTTCGGTCCCAGAGATCGCAATAAAGTTACTCGTTATTTCAGCAGTGTGGGATGGCGCGTTATCATGATGTAAAAAGTAGCGCCGCAAATTCTCTTTCTTTCTGTTTTCCAAAAAATGTTTGAAAACTTTTGGTAAGCACTCTTCGGTGTTCTATTTCGCGGTTATGGTCTGACCCTTTTCCAGTATAGCAGCTACGATATTAGACCGCGTGAAGTGACATCATTACTTTTGCTGCTGATTTTTGTTGCTTAAATTTTACGAGTGAATTTGCTCCTGTTGGGCACTATACCATGGACTGCCGTTTGGTTTCTGGATCGCACTTATAGAGTCAAGATTCGTCACCAGTAACGACTTTACTAAAGTAGCTAAACTGACCATTTTCGAATTTGTTTAGGAAAAAATTAGCAAAAGGCTCTCGAGTCTCTTTTTGGGCCTCATTTAAAATTCGTGGTACCCATCGAGCAGATTTCTTCGTACATCCCAGATGATAAGCTATCTTGAGGTTTCTTGTTTCCATTTTAGCCGATCGTTCTAAAATTTGAAACGGAGACTAATAAAGTAATGGCAAAGAATTTGGTATTTTTAGATTTAACAAAAACAAATTGAAAGTCACCAACTGACCGAACTTTTGTTAAGCCCCTCATATGTCTGTATTATAATTTACCTAACTGATAAAAAAAAATCAAGAAAGAACAGCTGTCTCGGACATGCCAAATTCTTTATACTTTTCAAATTTGTGGTATTTTATTTTAGGATTAAAAATTAATTCTCATACCCGAAAATTTGGGACTATATGATGAAGTTTTCCGATTTCGATGATTTTCCATACAAATGTATATGTGTTTAAAATTCTAAGTTTCACACTCTGAAATGATTTCTTGACAGATTTTTGAACCAAAACCTCATATCTGAAATTATGGCTTAGACGTCCGATTTCGATAATTTTTAGAAATATGTAATTTATCATACATCGGCAAAATACAAAATTTTGACAAATTTATGACTCAAAATCTCAAATCTGGAAAATCGGTCGTATATATGCTACAGCGGTCGGATCTGGCCGGTTCCGCCAAATGATCGCTGAAATGTCATCTCAAAAACTTAAGGACTACTTTACGTACAAAAAAAAGGGACAGACGAAGACGGGTAAATCATAATGCGTACTGCCGTTTGGAAGTCCAGGGCTCAAGTCCTGGCTGGACCAACATCCAAAAATTGAAGAAAATTAATTTAAATAAAAAATTAAATTATTTTTCTAACTAAGTCTTTTTCTGAAAGTAAATAAAGGCTCCGCATAAAAAACTATCAGTCGTTCGAAGACGGGTTAGTATAAACTGTTGGTCTCTCTATTCGTTGAAAAAAAGTACGCTGTCTAACCGCTGAAGCGATTTTTCTGTCGAGCTTTCAACTTGTCTACTCAAACAAAAAATATTTATCTCTCGGCCTTTTCGACGAACAGGGGAAGTCGCTCTCGAAAGTCTCATCTTCATCTTCTATATTCTTGGGTCAAACTTCTCTTCATTATCCTCAAGCCAATATAAGATGACTGAATAGGAAAAAAAATAAAAGCTTCTCATTTAATTTTTGTTGCAGCTGCTGGCTTAATATCAGTACAGCAGTTGTTGTGAATGTCTTACCGAGCTAGCTTTAGTTATAATTAGTAATCCTGCCGCTTTGCTGAGTAGGTAATTGTCAAGAAAAGTTCTCTCCCGATAAACGAAAGACCAAATTCTACATTGTTCTTTTGTCTTACGTTATGGTGCAAAAGCATGGAAGATGACGACAGCTGATGAGTCGTCTTTTGAATTCTTCAAGAGAAAGGTTTTGCAGAAGATTTATGGACCTCTGAGTATGGGTGATGGTGAATACCGTAGACGATGGAACGATGGGCTATATGAGTCATACGATGACATTAAGAGACGGAGGATATGCTAGCTTGGACATGATGTTCCAACAGACGAAAACACAACAGTTATTAAAAGACTACAACTTAGGTGAAAAAGAACATGATTTCATTTGATGTCTCCGATTGGCTGGTTAAAAGAAAAAACGATTTGTGCGCTATTGTTAATTCGGTGATTACGCCAATTAAGAAAAACAAGAAGAGAATTATAAAATCGGAGAAGGAAGAGGAAAATTTGAAACCATCTTCGTTTTCCATTACTTACTGGCATTGTCTAAAGTTTAAGGAATGTCGATTACTACGAGAATATGTTTTCCACCTCGGGACTAGGTTACTGAAATGAGAAAATAAAATAAAATCGTGAAATCACAAGACACACATGCAAGTAGCTCAGTTGAACTCCTAGCGCCCAATTAGTAGTGAATGTTGTACTTTGGCTTTATGTTTCCTCTTTTTTTTCAACACACAATATCAACCCTAAATCAATCGGAAGATGACTGGAAAGGTTTATTTATACTTATGTATGTATGGTTTTGTGGAACACGTTAAGTCTTCTATAAAAAATAAATATTACACATAATGAAATTTTTATTATTCGTCTTTATTTACAACCACCCGTCATCACACACACAGTACATACACACCCACATTTGTCCACCGGCCGGATATTAGGAAATTTCATTCTAATAAAAAATAGTTTAGTGACAGCAAAAGTGTTGTCAAGAAGTGACGCACGTATGTACTATGTGCATATATAATACATATATGGTATGTATATTGCTTTGGTTAGCAATAACAACACAAAATAAAAAAAATTTCTGATAAAAGCAAAATAAATAGGTTTATCAGTCAGTCAAATACGGGGAAACCAAACTTTGCATGCGGCATAACGAGTGAAATGCCCATGTGTGGGCATACATATGCGCATATGTACATATGTACATACATATATTTACAGCTTGGTAAGCTCATATGGATCGTATGTATGTTTATTAAGAAAATGCTTGAGAACTTCAATGGCTGATGCACAGTCATTGCGTCAATTGCTTTATGGTCTGTTGCTGCTGGCAACCAATCAGTGACGTATTGCAGCAATATATTTATATATACATATATATGGGCATTCATATGTATATTTTTTTATTATTTATTATTATGTAAATACTCAGAGGCATATATAATATTTATACATATTATATGTATGTATGCATCGGCTGCATTTGTATGCGTCAAACTTGCTGATTATGAGTAAAAACAAATTTAGTTTCCTTTAAAGGGCAACATAGTGATATTTTTATCTTTATTTGTATATATGTAGACATGTACGCATGCTTGTGTCCATACTCGTGCTGCGTATATATGTATGCTTGTATAAATAGTAATGCGTAAATTTGTAGTTTTGTGCATTGTTAGTGATGAAAAAGTCTATACAATAATAATAATAATAATAATACTAAAAATAAGTTTAAAAAAGTAGCAATAAAAAAGTGAGCGTCCACGCGTGCGCAATGCGATTATGTCAGCCACGCTGACTGCGGTTAGCCGGGGCGTATGAGTGCTTAGGCGAATCAGTGACGTGGGCGATGCACAAATGCGGCAGACTAGGCAATGCATGTATTTTTGCAACATACGCATACATGCCTGCCATAAATGGTTGAACTATTTCTAGCTGGACGCGTATTTGTTTAACGCCTGCGTTTAAATTTTGCCAGCTATATTTGTTGTTGACATTTTTTTATCACACAACAACGTTGTTCAATCGATTTAGTGGGCATAATAGTTTTTTATTTTTACTTTTTTTTATGTTTGCTTGATCAGAAACATAAATAATTTTTTTTTTAAATATTTGTTTATTTTTCTTTTTTATTGATTAGTTTTTTACTATACTATTGTATTTTACTATTCCTTATTTTAATTTTTTAATTTTAATTATTTTTTGATGTTTGAAACAACTTAAATAAAAAAAAATATGTTCAATATTTCTTTATTTTTCTTTTTTATATTTTTTAAATATTTTTTTATTTATTCTTTTTTATTTTTATTTTTGTTGCTTATATTTTTGTTACTATTTTTTTTAATACTTATTTTTTTTATTTAATTTTTTTATTTATATTATTTTTTGATGTTTGCTTGGTCAGAATTAAATTAAAATAAATTTTTTAATTTGTTTTTTCTCTTTTTTTAATATTTGTTTATTTCACTTTTTTATATTTTTTTTAAATATTTGTTTATTTATCTTTTTTATTTATATTTTTATTTTTATTTTTGTTGCTTTTATTTTTTGTTACTTGTTTTTATTTTAATTATTTATTTATTTAATTTTTTTATGTATATTATTTTTTGATGTTTGCTTAGTCAGAAATAGCTTAAATATATACAATTTATTTTTTTTAAATATATGTATATTTATTTTTTTTATTTTCCTAACTACTGTTTTTTGTTGCTTTTATTTTTATTACTATTTCTTTATTTTTTTATTTTTATTTTATTTTGTATTATTTTTTTCATTTTAAATCTTTTTGTTTTAAGTTTTTTTATTTAAAATAATTTGTTTATTTTATTTTATTTGTATTTTTTGTTTAGCAAGAAAAATAAATGTGCTATATAAGAATAAAAAATAAAAAATCATTAACCTTCTAAAATAAAATCGATAATAACAAGAGCGCTTCGAAAGTTCAATGTGTAAAGTGAAATGAAAATAGAAATAACCTGAGCAACAAGTGGGCTGAGTTAAGGCGAGATGACATTGCCGGCAGCCTACAACATAGATTTGTATGTACCTATGCACATAAATACACCATCACATACGTTTTGCATTATTTGACCTTATCGCTTATATCTATTTCAGTTTAACATAAAATATATGTGAACCCCGCACGTATACATCTGCATATATTTCGTTATTCCATTACTTTCAATTTATTACAAAAAAAAATTAAATTAATAAATAAAAAATACATGGCAACAAATGTTTCACTTTTTTCAACAAAAAAAAAATGTTGCAAGCATAGCTCATCGACCCACTGCTCTTATAAATATGTATCGGTCATTTTTACTATGAATTTACATACATATACAATATGTATAGTACACGACAGTGGGCTGTTTGCATACACACACGTACATGTACGTACATACATATATAAAGTTCAATAGGTCTTCAGCGATTATGCGTGTGATAAATTTAACTCGATTACGTTGTTGCTCGTACAAGTGCATTTCCGTGTGCGTGGAATGGTCGTGATGGTAGGCAAAGTTACGCAATAATTTTTTTATTTTTTTTCTCATTTTTTTTATTTATTCTTTATTTTTATTTGAATTTATATATTTAGTTTTTTTTTTCAAATATTCAAGTGTAAGTTATTTATTTAGTATTGTTTAACAATACGGAATGATATCGTTGCGTTCGTTGAGCATCTCTGGTTTTTATTCAATAAATAACTTTCCTACGAAATATTCGCTAATTTCATATTTCGATTTGACTGAAATTCGGCATACAGTTTAATTTCATGCTAGAACTGATAGAAACGTACCAGAACATTTTAAAAAAATATTTTTTCTAGAAGTTATAGACGAAGTCTTTGTACCTTTCATAACCCTATCAAATTTATGGTGGTTCATTTTAGGATTAAATATTAATTATCATTCTGAAGTTTTCCAAATTCAATGATTTTCTCACGTTTTTGCTTGCCTTGTTGACGGTTTTCTGACCAAAAACCTCACATCTGCACAAATCGGCTGTATGTAGCTATATGATACACGTATGTATAGTCCTCCGATTTCCATGATTTTCGGCGACAATGTTTAATTGTATATAGGTATGTGTGTAGAATAAAAAATAATCGTCGTAAAACAAACCCCTTTCTGAAGCAGATGATGACTGGTGATTAAAAAAGAATCACTTTTATAGGCGTCGAACACGTAAAGAAAAAAACGGTCATGGTCGAAGGGCAGTGAGTCCGCATAAACGGTCTCCAATCCATTGTTGTACCTTTGGTGAGATTAGCAAAGAAACCTCCACTATGTACTGTCAGCAATACGACCGTCTGAAGGAACAATCCCCTAGTAGGGGAATTGTGTTTCATCAGGACAACGCCGGAGCATACGCATCGCCAGAAGCTCCAAAAGTTTGATGGGGAAGTTCTTATACATCTACCTTATAGTTCGGATGTCGCACGAAGTGATTACCATCAGTTCCTGTATATGGCGAATGATTTGGCTGGTGAAGAATTGGCTTCAAGAGAAGCCTGCGAAATTGAATTGTCACAATATTTTGTCAATAGGCACGAGGGTTTCTATGAGAGAGGCATAATGACATTACCATCGAAGTGGCAAAAAGTTATGCAAAACGGCGCATATTTCACTTAAATCGGAAAATTTTAACACGGTAAATAAGGCCGTCAATTTAATGAAAAATCATGGATGACTTTTTACTAGACCTAATATATTGATTAATTATGAATAATAATTACAATACTTCATAACCATATTTTTTCCAAATCGACTAAAATTACATTAATCGGTTATCGATTACAAAAAGTCGATTATTTCATTATTACGCAGCGAATGAAAGCATAAAATACAGATAAAAACATGTAAACAAATCAAAAAAGTACGCTAACATAAAATAATAAAACGCACCCACAATGTATTTATTGTATTATCATCAGCCATTATATTAGACATTTTTTCTATGCTTTTATTTTATTTACATTTTGCTTTTCGTGTCCATCACTGCTATGCAGCGGCGTTCACATCGACTATGACTGGCTTTTAAGCAGCCAACGCCAAATTCCAATGCGCTGCTGGGGCTGGCGCACTTACATACATACATACATATTTAGACCCTGTAAACACTTTTGGGCCATACGATCTATTGAAGTAATACAATAGGTACTCCTTAGTAGTGTACTATTGGATCAACTAATGTCTCGCTACCAGCTCGCTGTGAGCTGATGATTACTCGTGTTCTAACGATCTCAATCACTAAACGAAATTGCAAGCGTGCAATACGATTTATATACAGAATATGTATGAAAATAAAATTGAATCAGTTTTGTTTCGTTGGTGAGCTCTGCTGGTTCACAAAATGTGTGAAGAAATTTGAGTTAATAAATTTCAATGCAAATAAACTAAAAGAGCAAATTTAAGTATGTTATATATGCATGTATTTATTGGCAATAAATGATTAATTTGAATTTAAATTTATATGGTAAATATTATGTTTCACTAACTTTTCAACAAAGTGTATTGTATGCGAAACAAAACAGTGTGTTCGAATGTAATGTAATCCACTGTATGTACTCCATTTAATACCTAGATGTTAGGCAGTGGTGGAGTATATGATCCAACCATAGCATATCGCAATTTAATTGGATTGTGGTTAGTTTTGGGTTACTCTATTGTCCCCGTAGAGTATCTATTTCACGAGTGCATGGAGTAGTTGTGTTGTTTGCGGGGCATATATTCATAGTATGGCAATAGTTTGGCGCATTTTCTTATTTTCATAGGTTTTAAATATATTTTATGTGATTTTGTATTATTTTTGTTAAGTTCAGCGGTCGTCAGGCGCCGTTTTTACAAACACAATTACATCCATTTACAGCGTAGTACCTGCAATATGTACATACATATGTATGTATGTTTATTTATGATCGCTGCCTTGGTAGAAGCAGAGACAACGACATATGGATGCCATAAATGTATGTATTTATATTAGGTTGGTTCATATTTGTTCTCATCTGAAGGAAGAATATTTTTTACATATTTTTAGGCGCTATTTTTTTTATATACTCGTAAGTATGCCTCTTATAAGTTTATTACCTTCTTTTTACATACATATGTAAGTGTAATAACTATCAAATGTATTTATTATGGGGGGAAAGCTGGTCTAGAGCTCAAAAAAATATGCATATTTTATGAATTTATTTTGACCCAACAAAGTAATAAATCGAAAATTTGTGAAATAGGTTTAATAATATAGGTTTAATGATACAAATAAAAACACACACACAATATGTTTCGTGTGAATTCATTTCAAAATGGCTGCTGTCCAGCATTTCTCCGAAGACGCCTTTTTTCTAATGGGTTCATGGCCGAAGACGAAGATGTTTGTCCTGGATCAAAAAATTAATTTTTTTTTGTTTCTATATAGTTTTCTATATAACGACAGCATAATATTTTTTTTTTTTTTTTTTTATCGCGAAACTGTGCACGTTTCAATAAAAAGTTATAAATTTCACTATAAAAAAACGACATAAAATTGTTGATTGAAAAAAAACTAAAAGATTTTGGAGAACTTTACTTCGAATGTACTATAACAATTTTGTAAGAATCGGTGAAGATTTGTTCGAGTTATGTCTACGGCCAATTAAAAAAAATGATTCTCATGGGCGAAATGTATTTTCCAAACATTTTTAAAGGTTAACATTTCTTTTGGCTCACCCTAATAAATGGTAAACACATACAATTTTGAATTTATTCCGAATTTTTATTGGCTTTTCGTTACTTTTTGAGGAATGCGAACTCAAGAAATTTTAATGGACACATACATACATACATACATATGAGTATCTTGTATTGAATTATAGCAATAGCGGAACTCGGCATGCCCGCCGCTAATGGACACAACCACATTACGCAAAAGTTTGCAAAAACGAAAAAATAAATATGTAATTATTTCAATTATGAATTATCTTCATTTTTCAATTAATTTCATTTATTTTATTATTATTATTATTATTTTCTTTTTTGCTAAACTCTTTGCTGCTTGAAAAGGTCTGACAGCTCAGCTGACTACATATCTAACATAAGTGCATGTACATAGATGTGTATACTGATTAAAACTTTTTGCCTTAGTGCCTGGCATTTCACTTATCAGTCAGTCAGTCAGTCAGTCAGAGTGAGTTAAGTTGGCAGTAATCTTCACAAATTTCCACACGCACACAGCCTGTCTCTGGCTATGTATACGTATGTATGTACGTACTTCTTCGTACATTCTATATGGATGTAACAACATTGCTCATCCGCATGCCTGCTGACGCCGATCCACATAACATACCATACATTCATGTTTATGTCATCATGTAGGCTGCTCATGTCCAATTTGGCTGCTTTTCACGCTCATTCATAAACGTTTTTATTTTTATTTCAATTTCTATTACTTCTAATACAAATTTAACACTCGCTCTTTACTACTTTACTCCCTTCTTTCCGTATGTAGTGCTCGTAATGTGTGGCGTTTAGATATCTAGTCGATTTCTATCTCCTACACTTTCTGCTGGCTGTTGGTTGTTTCAATGTAATGAGGTTGACATTCCGTCGTCTCGCTTTTGTTCCATAAATTCCTAGCTATAGTGTAGTTGTACATGACGTACATACATACGCTCATACATATCAATTTTAATATACACGTACTTATATTTATTGTATTTATATATATATATTTGTTTATTATTATTATTTTTTTTTTAATTTGTTTCTGTGCTTCTTTGCTCTATTTTTACGAATTACAAAAATCACGTTTTCCCCTTTTAGAGAGCTTCAAGTGTCTTGATTGACTGATATCCAAATGTGTATGTATGTATTATATTTCAAGTGCATGCACAATTAGTATGTGATGAAATGTGTCTTTTTAAATTTATTAAGGTTGCTTTCGAATTTTAAAATTTTGAAGTCAGAAGAGAGAAAGTTAATTAAGGTCTTCAAGTTAACAAAGTGGCTAGCTGACAGATTGGAAGGATTGTTAAGAAGAGTGAGTGTGATTATATGTGAATCTATGAAAAATCACCTTAAGCTCTACCAAGAGCTGGTGAAATCCGTATATGCCGCTTACCGTTGTTTCAAATTCTCGCCGTCCGCCGTATCCGCCGTCTACAAATATCCCCTCGCTCAACTTTTCTGTCTCTTTTCAAAATTCTTGTTATTTTGAGTATTAAGGCTCAGTACTCTCTCTATCTCTGGTGCACAGACATTTGCCAGAGCTTGCAAAGAAAATTAAAGTCACCTGTTCCCGGTTTCAAATGTTGCTTTCTCGTTTCACTTCGATTTTCCTAAAAATCTTTGAGAGGTTGCTTGAAAACAATATATGGAAAAATTACCCTTGAAACAGCCTCTCAAGCAAACAACATGCTTAAGGCCTTAAAGGTCTTGAAAACCCCGTAGTAAAAATCAAGCAAGATACACCACAATGGGCATCCCTCAAGGAGTTTTCTCCCACAGTTGTTGTCTCTCACTGTACTCCGGCAACTGAGGAGCACTGGCTGAGGTGTGGTAGCGTACGCGGATGATATCGCCCCCGGATATTAAGTTGTCGACCTCAAAATGCACTACATGTAGTAGGGAAATGATGTAGCCCGACAGAAAGAACAAGGAAAGCTATAACTGCTCTATAGCCCTGATAAAAGACATAGGAAAAAAATGTGGCCAAAGACCGCACATTGTCCATTGGATATATATTTTCAGCGGTTATTTTGGTGGCCTGTACCACGTAACATCACTTGTAAGAACGAACTAGACATAATTTAGCGGCAGCCGTCTTTATAAGGGGGACTTTTTCGTCGACACACAGAACGCACTAGAAACTCTTTTAAATTTTCTGCAACTAGCCCTCTACGCCAAACTTTAAGCGATCTACAACGCCGTTAGACTGAATACAACTTAGTCTTAGAGGGACTGAGGTATAATACACGCCCGAATAGTATCTTCCCTACAAATTTCGGATGCGTTGGAGCACATAACCACTAAATTCGGTTTCGACTATTTCTTTTCTATAAGTATCCCTGTGTGAAATTAGGGTAAACAATCTTGACAGACAGCTAAAAACTCGATGACTGGATTGGATGCAGAACCCACCGGACTATTGCGGCGTCTTCCAATCACGGAAGCCACCGAATGGCTGATTAAATCTACGATCACTAACGAATCTTTTACTATATATAGTGATCTGTGTGTACAGACATAGAGGTTCGAACGAACTTTTGCCTTTGAGAAGGTAATAGGATCCTTATAGAGTTATCACAATGGGCCACAAGTCGACAGCCACATAACCTTAACTCCACTCTTGATAATCACCGAACTAGCCAACTTGTGGTGTGCTTCTTGATGTTTTATCAACACAAGGTCGGAACCAAAGTTTTTTACAAGCCGTTACGTCAGAAATACACTCAGTGGGGTTGACATTTCCTGTGTTGTGGCGAACGTAATTAGAAGAACCTGTTTCTATAATTTTGTGTGTTGCTCCGAGGCCCATTACTCTCCGTATGATCGATCGTTTTTTGCTTCCCATTTACTTTTATACGCAACGACCGGTCCAGGCTACTGTAAAAACTAGGATATCAAAGCTACAGAGGTAACGCATGGAAGTGACCATAACCTTGCCATATAAGGAGATCTTGTTAGTTTTTTATATATTGTGAGTTAAAGACTACAGTGTATACTATAATCGTAATCTTTTCAGCATATAGTTGAGGATGTGAGTGTCTTAGTATACCTTAAATGGATTCATATTTTTTGAAAACTGCACTCTGCATCAAACTATCTTATCTCACTTAGCTGACTTTCTGTCATTTTGCATCGATATCTTGGTATATTTTTTAGATTTCATGTCAAGCTATCATCTGTTTGCGACTGTCCTCAATGCCAACTTCTTGGTGAAATCGCCGTAAGGATGAAGTCGTTGTATGTATGTGAGGTTAGGTTCATTCTTTTCTAACCTCTCTTTCTTTGCTTTCACTAATTCATTTGATCTCCCAATAACTATTAGACATAAGCCTTTTGTCTTTCATGTCCAACAAACACTCAAATTACATAAAAAAAAATACAAAAACAAAAGTTGCTTACCTCTTTATTGTTAGAAAGTCATTGTCCTTCCTGTTTACAGTAGCGAGCTACTCGTACTAGTAGTAGTTTTTGGCGCGTTTACTCAAGCCAGCAGCAGCAGCAGGCAGGCAATCAACCTGGCGGCCATGGCGTGCTACTCTTTGGTCAGTGCCTCTATGCGGAACAGAAATACGTTTGCTGTGTTTGCTTTTGTTGTGGTTTCAACGAATTGCTAAAAAGCCAATTTCACTTTTTTCTTGCACTTATTAGTTGTTTTTTCCTTCTCTCATACTAGTTTACCTATTTTTCTATAAAGATTTTTATATTCAGTTCGCGGCTGTTCGAGAGCAGCAGGCACATTTGTTTTTGTTTTTTTTTTTGCTTTGTTTTTCTTATTTACCTTTTCATCTTTATTTTCACAATTTTCGCTATTCCTGTGCGATGTATTGAAATTTCATTCAAGTTTTGTGGCCGCCACCAATATTTATTTCGCTGTTACGCACCGTTGAGCGAGAGCAACACATAGGAAGGTGCATGTACTCGTATACTCGCTGGTCTGCGCTTTGTAAATCACAATCGCACATATTGACAATGGCGCGCGAGTACTCGTACCAATCAGCCAATCTACTCGGCAACAATTGGTGCTCGATGATAGCTGTGCAAAGCATAATTTTTGCTTCTATTTTTAATATGCCGTTTCTCTATTATTGTTGTAATTGATGCTATTTCTGGTCACTTACTATTTGTTTATATGGGCGCGTTATTTATTACTATTTGACGTGGATGCGCGCTACACTCCTCTGCTGTTGTGTTGTGGCCGGCCGATGCTGACGATGCTGCTTTTGACAAATGGACACTGTGGGGCCCGACAGAGCGGAGTAGAGCAGAGTAGAGTCAACCGCTGTTGTTGACAAACAAAAGCAAAGTGCCGCACCACTGCCGATTGACCGCCTGACTGCTCACGTAAGGCTGACGTTGACTAGCGGGCTGAGTGGTGGTGGTTACTTTGTTGTGCTGCTTGGCCGCTTGGCTGCTTGGCAGGTTCACAGTGTTGACTGGTCGCACTTAGCAAACTGTTGTGTGCTTGTTGGCCTTTTGTTGTCGTCGCGGTCGTCGTGTTTGGCTCTCGCAACGCGTTTTAATAGTATGTATGTATGTACGAGTACATACTCGTACTTGCATGCATATAGTATTTCGTATATCCGTCTTCGTCTCTTGACTTTCTGGCTGCTGGCTGCTGGTTAACTGCTGCTGCTGCTGCTGCAATTGTTGTTCTTCTCGTTGTTGCTGCTGATGTTTTTGTCACGGTTTTAGTCTGGTGGCTCACAGCCGCCAGCGTTGATTTTCATAGCTCAGTGCGCTTCCTAACTTGAAGGTAACACCGCCAAGTACGCGCAACACGGTCGCACGAAAGCGGCATACGGCACAAAACTGAACGGAGAACGGAGCGTTGCTTACGTATCGCCGGTCGCTTGTATTTATTTATCTTTTTTTTTGCGAAGTTACACGTAATCACATGCATATACAAACATACTCGTATGTATGAACTGCAGTATCTGTTTGCCTGCCGCTTGCTTATCTTAATGTCTCGTTATTGTCGCATTGTCTAGTTAGTTGGTGTAGAGCGCAAAGCGCAGCGAGTTGAACAAAAGACCGAAAAATCGTAACTAGCAAAACGGCGTTTATGAAGTGATAAAAACAAATTTGAAATCTGCAAATATTCCTGAATAAAATATTTATTTTGAAATTTCGCAATTAAAAAGTTGGTCTGCTGACCGCAAAAAAGTGTAACTCGCTATTACTCAACAGTGTCTGTGACATTACTCGCGCTTTAGTGTTCGTGTCATCATCATCATCATCATCATCATCATCACCCACTGTCAGTTCGTTTCGGTCTCGAATGATAACGTGTTGTTAATTACATCAAATCTCATCAGCAACGAACCACAACGTCACGGCATCATCAGCAGCAACAACCAAAAAGGCAGACCTGGCCGAGCCACCCAAACCATCCAGCAGGCAGTGCCACCAGCATAACTAGCAAGCGTGTTAACTTAATTATTTAACATTAGCTCAAAAGCAAATTAGCGCAGCTTCAACGTCGTTGCAGTGCTGGCGGCAATCGCTAGCAAAAACAATAATAACAATACAGCAACAATACCAGCAATCACAAGCACCAACAAAGCCGAAACGAGTGCAATCTCTCGCCAACTTCACACAAATGGCCAAATACTCAACCTAAATTTTTAGACAGGCTTTTTTCTATAGGCGCACATACGCGCACACAAACATATTTGGCATTTTTGTTGTTTTGTTTTGGTGCTACCCGCTGAACTGGCTTTCAAAATAAAAAAAAATAAACAAAAAAAAAAAATATTTTTGGTGCTTTCCAGTTTCCTGATTGTTTTTTGTTTTGTTTTTACTTCACCATTTACCAATCTTAAGCGTCTGTGTTTATAGATCCACTAATTACTTATTAGTAAGTGGTAGCAATAAGCATTTAAACATACAAACATTTACACATCATAATTACATCTTGTTGTTGTTATTGCCATCAGCTGTTTTTTTTTTGTTTGTTATGCAATGCCGCATTTCGATGATTCGTTCGTTAGCGATTGTTCGTATGCCGAAAGTCAGCACATCATCTCGTACTCATTGGATCGTGGCCTGAAACTCTATCAGCGGCGTAAACTGAAATCACCGAAATTTTTTTATACACCCTATCGGCCACGCGTGGTCGTGAAGAATGTCGTTCAATGTAAGTCTAAATACGAGTATGGTGGATTTTGGTCATATTACTTATGGACCGTGATTTCAATATGAGTGTGTGTGGGTTGTGTGTATTTGCGTTCGAAATTCGCAAAAAACTGTCAATGGGCTTTTGAGCTTCCAGTTTTTTCGTCTTTCAAATTGATTCAATCATTTGTGCATGTTTCTTGTCATACAAAGGGGGAAATATCTGTCGATATAACAGAATCGTTTTGAT
This sequence comes from Ceratitis rosa, assembly GCA_037013455.1. Classification (NCBI taxonomy): domain Eukaryota; kingdom Metazoa; phylum Arthropoda; class Insecta; order Diptera; family Tephritidae; genus Ceratitis; species Ceratitis rosa. Next base: position 16,378,420 of record JAWMAG010000054.1, read on the forward strand.
AATGTAGAGTTGCTCGGGGTGCCAGTTTAAGTTTTATTGTGTGAACAACCCTCATAGCCCAATTAGATAATCCAGCTCATTTGCGTTGGTGTAAGATGATAAAACCCCAAAGATGCCAGCATCTCAGTTCCGATTAGACTAAAACCTTTCGGATCTTTCGCTCTATCTCAAACTTAACTTATCTGAGTCGGGTTATGAAAATTTTGCTACTAAACATACTCAGGTATTCTTCCGACTACAGGTATTAACTTAACCTACTGTGGGGTTAGATATTTTCAAGAAACGAGAGGTCCAGGAATCGAGTTATTTCGGTGAAATTATATCAAATAATCCTACTACCTTAGGGAAGTGGAAGTTTTTAGAAAGGTTAATAGCGGCCGCGATAGCCGAATGGTTAGCATTACGTATTGCTATTCAGAAGACCAGGGTTCGAGTTCTGGTCCGACCAACATCCAAAACTTACAGAAAATTAAGTTAAATTTACTAATTCCGGTCGCCCATCGGCAGGGAATGTCCTACTCTCCGAGTGTGAGTGTATTTATGACATGAAATAAAAGCTCCTCATAAAAAAGCCCCAGCAGCCGTTCGGAGGAGGCTTAGAAATAATTGTTGTTACCTACATTATTTGGAAGAATATCAAGACTACAAATTGGAGGAGAAGCTCGGCCGAAAATCACTTCAGCGGTTACAAAAGCGCCATTATATATGCCGCTGCTGTGTACGGCTACTGTTCTTAAAGACCGAGGTTTCTAGAAAACGTCCAAAAAAGAGACAAAGAGCCCCAACAGCTTCCGATGACAAGTCGGCTGTCCAAACTGCAAATTCCTTTAGCGAGGTCGCCTCAAAATACCTCACACTAGGGGTCGTAGACCAGACTGAGTACCTTCTGAGTATATTTCTCCGGATAGCTGGAAAATAATAAATATATATATGACCTTGTGCAGAGCATACATGGGTATACTTCAGAGATACCCTGACCGTGCACGGGCTCTTGGGCTAGGTGGATTGGCTCAAGGGCCTCGTGAAGCTTATGTCGTGCGCTGCCCTCTAGATCGATATTTTTAGGTGGGACTCGACAATGTCCATGATTTTATCGACATTTTCTACAATTGGCCTTCCACTTCCTTCCCGGAATGAAAAACAGTAAAATATATCGTATTTTCTCTTGGCTAGTGTCCATCTTTGACGCACGCTTAAGCAAAACTGCATCAACCAATCATAACCAGATGACCAATGTCATCTTCCTAACGCCACTAGCGAAACCCGATCAGACTTCTACAACGCCATTTCTTGGAAAAATAATAGATTTCTTTTTTACTACACCTAATATATCAGCACACAATTTATGGGGGGCTTCACGAAAAAATAATGGGTTACTCCTCCTATTTTTTTTTGTCACATCGAAAGGGGCTGCGCCCCTAGCCAGCCTTGACAACCGCGCGACACAAGTTTCTCGCAAACTATTTCGACTGTCTTGCTAATATAGTTGTTGCAGGCACACCAAACTGAACTGAACCTGATATAAATCTCAAAAAAAAAAAAAAAAAAAAAATTCTGATTGCGGTCGCCCCTTGGCAGGGAGTGACAACGCCTCCGAGTGTACTTCTGACATGAAATAAAGCTTGGAATACATCAAAACGCAAGAACCACAAATTGAAGGAGGAGCTCGGCCGAAAATCGATTCAGCGGTTACAAAGCGCCCTTATATCTTTGTTTAAAACTTCCTCAACTTGTATAGCATAATTTCTTATCAAACTTTTTATTATGCTATATCTATCTTCAGTTACTTCCACACAAAAAACAAAAACTAAAATTATTTGTTTTATTATATCTTTACAGACAGTGCCATCAGTTCTCCATCCACTCCCAACTCCTCACTTTCCTCACAATCGAATCTTGTTTGCACTGGTGGTGGCTCACCATCACCAAACACACCTTCCCCGGCCACTCCCACCTCTCAACAATCCGCCAATACACCGCTGAGCGGCAATAGTGTGATATATCAAGCGCCAGGTGGCGCTGGTTATGCTGTTGGTACGTCCGGTCATAAGAACAGTTTGAAGGGTACGAAATTGGCGCGTAGAGCGCGCTCTTTCAAAGACGATTTGATTGAAAAAATTTCCATGATACGTACACCCAACAATACGCTGGGACGGTAAGTTATAACAAAGTTGAAAGTTTATATTGTTTTAAATGTATGTAGGTACTTATATTTGGTTGTCTTTCTCGCTCTCTTGCAGATCCCACTCACCGCATAGTCCACGCAGTAAGTCTATGAAACCCCCACCGACCGCCGAAGAGGTAGCCAAATCTGCCAGTTCGCTGGAAAATCATGTTAAGGACATTTCGAATGATCTGAAACATTTTCGCAATGTGATACAAAAATCAAAGCTCGAAGTACTACCCGGCAATGCAACGGTCATACTGGAGACCATAGCCAAAATGTACACTGTTATACAGTCCTATGCATTGGACAAACACAGTCCCGTCCTTTTGTCGGCATCACAACAAGTCTATCAGTCGTTGGGTAAATTAGTGAAACTTTGCGACGAGGTGATGCTAATCCATGCAGCGCGACGTGGTGACGATGAAAGTGGTGGTGGTGGTGGCGTTGGTGATGGTGATGGAAATGTCCAAACGGAGCGCCAACAACTCAAAACGTTGCTCAGTGAAGATAATGTAAAGGAGATTGTTGATTTACTTGGCGATGCGGTGCGGGTAAGTGCAATAAAAGAACCTGCTGTATATTTACATACTCGCTACGTGTGTGCGCATTCGCGTATGTTTGTCTGTTTGCCTCTGCATTAATTTAGCTTGATCAACAACAACGGTGATCACGTTGTTCATCTCTCGCACAGCTGTGCGGTGCGCAAAAATGTCGTCGCAAACTAAACAACTTAAGGAAAGAATAAAAAATAACAAAAATAAATTAAACAAACTCATAATGAATCAGCGCGCTGAAGTTGACAGTGTCTTTGCTTGCGGCTGTAGTCGCCGTTGACGCCTACTTTGTCGCCCGCCGTCGCCATCTGATTCAACGTTAAAAATAGCGCGCAATGGAAAAACATGACGCGAGAGCAAGCAAAATGTGTTGTATTTGAAAAGTACAAACCTAAAACAATAAATGAGCTAAAGCAAAAAATATTAATATCAATGTTCAGGGTCATTTAGAGATGAGTTCAGAATCTTTTGTTTTGCAAATTATCATACACGTATGAAAGTGTTGCTGGCTTGGCTGTCTGCTGAATGCAATTGCAACTAATTTATTTTAATATTTTGTTGTTTTTCATATACATATGTATGTTTGTAGGTATGCATATTTTATTAATTTTATCTTTCTTTCTCTTGCACTTATTTTGTAGAATTTGGCGACGCTTTCGCAGCAAAAACTTAAGGAACGCGAAGAGAATGCTTTCAAGTATGCACCAAGCAATACCGATGCTGCGGCAACGTCTAACAACGTCAACAACAACAACAGCAGCTCAGCAGTGTCACATAATCATCTAATGCGTCTGCCGGTGGAAGTTGCTGGTCAACGTACATCGCTGCCGGACATAACGCTAACACCGAAGTAGGTCTAACAACAAGTAATGAGTACATTTGAATAACCTAATTTTTTTATTGTTTTTTTGTTTTTTTTTTTTTTGCAAGTAATACATCTAAACGGCGTAACATTGCCATCCGCTCACAGAAATACAATTTTTTTTAACATTTTCTACAAATATTAAAAAAAAATTTCTTTTTGCATGAAAAAGTTGTTTCTATAGTATTTCTTATTTTCTCTGCTGCCATGTAGTAGCTCTTTACTCGATCCCCTATACTTTTTGTTCAAAAACTTCTTATGTGACAAGGCATACATGAAACTAGCCATTTTGTATTTTTATAATATTCAAAAGTAGGTTCTCCTAACACAACTAACTCAACGATTTTTTATTTGCCAATACGGCATGGACGGCACTAACCAAATTGTATTTTTCCGATCATTTTCCGACGTCACGAGATCACAGAACTGGATATACAAGTTTCACTAAGAATTAGTGGGTGGGTGGATTAATTGAGCGAAAAATGAAGCATACATTTTTTTTATATAAAATGATTGCCCAATTGTCCCTTCTGTTAGAAGCTGTCACACTATTTCCCAGACTCCGATTTATCCAATCAAGAGTTAAACAGCCCACAAACCATTTGAGAAAACTGGTAGGGCATATCCTTTCAGTAAGGCATACAATTAACATGCTATTCCGATAGATATCACCTTTGAAGCTGTAATTTTTTGACATTTGACAAGTAAAAACTACGCCAGTAATAAAAATGGAACCATACACACTTCAACATCTCATTGAAATTATTAAAATTCACTATGAAAAATTCATCGAAAATTCACTTGACTGATGAAGCCCATTTTCACCTCGATGGCTACGTCAATAAGTAAAACTGATGCATCTGGGGCTCGGAAGATTTATTGTGGAAAATGATTTCCATTGTCGACGTGTAACTGTTTGGGGCTGTTTATGGTCCGGTAGGGTCACTGAACCTTACTTTTTCGAAAATGAATAGATTGCGCTATCGAGAGATGATTAATGATTTTTAATGGCCGGAATTTAATGGACTTTCAAAACGGTGGCGCTACGTGCCACCGAAGCAATGAAACCATCGATCTTTTAAGGAAAAAGTTTCTTTGAATATCAATATAACTCCTTTTATTGGAAAACCCATCATTAAAAGCTCTCCGAAGCGCGAAATATCTTTCTTTCAAAGCGTTAAATGGCTCTAACCTCACTTCTTTACTGAAATATGTGTATATACATATATAGGTGAAGCTTTTTAACGCATCTTTTGGTCGAGATCCTCCATTAATTTGTGGGTTGCGGTCTCCTGACGGCTTATGAATTTTCATAAGGAGCTATTTTATAAGTTCGAAATGCCGTTTGAGATTTTGATAATTTCTACTGAAGGATGACTGCATAAAGGAAAATACTTTTTCTAAAACTTTGCATATTAAACTATCCAAGATTCGGGCCCAGTATACAGCACGAACTGATATCCACTAGTTGAAAACGGACAGCAGGAAGGTGTAGATAACTAATTTTGGCTATAATATTTATTACTATGTAGTCAAGTTTAAAACTCCATTTCATTTTATATTGATTATTACAACCAGAATTTAAAAATTTACCCGATTTCATTCTAAATTTTCATCCCATACCATTACAGAGAACGTGATATTTTAGAGAAAACCAACTCCAATCCCATACGGGCCTCACATAGCACAGAGAGCATTTTGCGCGATACGAGTCCGCCACCTAAACCACCGCTACCGAATAGGTGAAATATTATAGCGAAAAAAAAATTAAATAACATATTATGTAATATAAATTTGTCTTCACTTTCCTAGACCACCACCGCTGCCGCCCAAACGCCGTAATCAACAACAAAATCAACAACAGCAATTGCTTTCAAATAATAAGAGTATGAACTCGGATTTGGAATGGAATTCCGATATTTCGCTTGGCAACTACGGTGCTGATTAGTAAGTTTTCATTAACCATAAGCACTTAACTTGTTAATTTATTAATATATACTTTTTCTCTTTGCATAGTATGAGCAATCTATCGGTTCACTCACATTCACCGGATGAAAATTCTAGTCAATGTTCACTCGATTCAGAGCTTAATCATTCACGTGAGGAGGAGGAATTAAAAGCATTGGGTTTGGGGAATCGTCTCAATGACAGTATGCTCGATAATGATGTTGATAAATCAAACATATCAAGTAAGTTTGATCAATATGCCAGTTATTTAGTCATTTACTAACAAAATAATTAATGACTTACAAAAAAAAAAAAAAAAAATTAATAAAAACACCAAATAAACATAAAAATCCTATACTATGTATATACAGAACCACTTGCAAGCGGTGGCAAACGCGTTGTGTTGCACAATAAAATCGCGGGCAATAGCAAATCAAGTGGCAGTGGTCATGTAGAATCCACCAACAATACTGCTGTAACTGCACAAACACAGAATGCTGCTGCAGAAAACGCCAAACGGCGTGCTGTTGTCACTACTTCAGTGGCAAGCGATGGCATAGATGAATGTGATTTTATTACACAAGCAAGCAACGGTAATAGCGGCACCGGTGTCACCGCTGCGGATAAACTGGAAATGCGCAAAAATTCTACTAATAATCGTCATTCCAATGAATCGGGTATTTAACGAAAAATAAAGAAACAAAAAATCAATTAATTGCATTCATGCGTATCATGCTAATATACATATGTATTTTGCGAATTGTTTTTTTTCTGTTTGTTTTCTGTTTTCTTTTCTATTGTCACTAAGTCCGCGTCATGGTTTTGTACTGTTAGTCTGCATATCTGCATAAAAAAAAGCATGTTTCGCTCCATTAAAAATGTTTTGTTTATTGTTTTATAACATTTTTGTTGCTGTTACGGTTCAAATGTGTTTTGTTTGGTTTGTTAGACTAATTTTAAGTATTATGTATTTTTACTAAAATTTTTAATAAGTTTTTAGTGTGCGTTTTTTTTTATTCTTTCATTCTTTCTTACTGTTACACTTTGTAGTTGTTTCATAAGTTTATATAGTGTATACGTAATTTTATATATGTATGTTTGTTAACTCCATCTCTCTAATTCACTACATTACTCTCACGCACCTAATCATACTTTCTAGGCTTCGTTTCTATTACATCTATGCGCAGCTCAGCGCAGAGTGTTTCGAAACGTTCATCAGATTGCGGCTTTCAATCGTCCACCAAATCCAGTTCCAATTCGGAAATCGCTTTTGATGCCATTGAATCATCGAGTAGTGGTGAATTTCATACACACACGCAGGAATTTCACCACCAACAAAGCACATGCTCAACAATGACGAGTACAATGTCTTCTACCATGATGATGGCCACTTCGAGTAGTATCCTCAATAATATGTCTACATTGTCGTCGCATGAGGCACGTTCGATAAGTAATACGAGCAGCATTAGTCCGGATCATTATGAGGGTAGCGGTCTGCTAACCGAACGTTCAATGCAAACCAGCAGCACTAGTCAAGTGACGCAATCGTCATTTTCATCGCTTAGGAAGTGTGGTAGTTTGGATACGGGTTCGTCATCCGATGATTTAGTGCCACCAGCATTGCCGCCCAAGACGAGTCGGAATAAGGATGGCGCTGCGCGTATATTATCGCAATATGATAATTTTGATGAAATGGACGATAATAATGGGTGAGTAAATTAGAGTTGTAATATTATAGATAATAGAAGAATTTTTATGTGTTTGGGTCCAGGAATACAATGTTGAATATCATAAATGCCGTAAGGGACGAGAAATTAAGAGAACGTAAAAAGTAATAATATAATATAAGAGTTTGAGGGCAGCCAAGACTCGTAACAGTTGTATGTGCTCGTAAGTTAGCACTAAAATGATAAGATCTGGATACTGTAATAGACCCCAACATACCCAACGTATGTCCCACATGTGATGAGACCATGCATGACACTAACCACCTCTTTGCATGCTCCTTAAAACCTACTTATCTAACCCCCCTTTCCCTCTAGTCTAAACCCGTCGTAACAGTTCGTTTCATGGATCTCCCGTTAGATGACCGCGTTGACTAAAGCTGATCTTGTCTGCTCCTAAGCGAAGTTGGACGACCAACTTCCTCGAACTAATCTTATCTGCTGACCTAAACAGGGTTAGGTCGCCGAAAGTGTGACAACCCTTGGCCGGTGAACAGCTACAACAACAACAAAAGCCCTTGGCGGCATAAAATCAGGGTCAACCCCGTTGCGTGGAACCAGTTGTCGTGAGAGTTGGAGCATCTCAACAGACACAGGCATATTAGATAGGGAGTACTCCGCTTAAAGGACAGTATTCAGGAGTCAGTTAACACCTTCATGAACCCTCTCCCTGTTACTAGCGTTCTCGGAGTCAAACCACCACCTACAACAGACGAAGAGCTCGAGCTGCCTCGAGAGTCCCGCGTAATACTGGCACAACTCAAGTCTGGATATTGTAGCAGGTTAAACTCCTACTTATCCAAACTCGACCCCGATATACCTAACGTATGTCTTGCATGCAACGAGTCCCCGCGCGACACTACGCACCGCTTTGTGTGCCCCCTAAATCCAAGTCATCTAACCCTCTTCTCCCTCTCGTCGTCTCCTGGACCTCCCATTAGATGACCTCGATGATTTAGACTAACTAGCCTGCTCCTAAACGGGGTTCGAGTAGCGCTACAACAACAACCAACCTCTACCAATAGGGAGATCCGCTACAAAAAAAAAAAATAAAAATCAAGAACACCAACATAATACATATTAGGTGGATAATGAGAGTGTTAGCGCCCGTAAAGGATTCTCTATGATCAGTTCGCACAGTTTGTAGGAAAAATTGTGACAGATGTCTTTGGCGAAGAATCCTTTTCACAGGTGACTACGACAACACTTGGATATGGATATCTTTGAAGCATCTTACAAATCCTTTTCAAAATCGAATTAACGCAAATATTTTTGATGAGTATTGCGCCCTGGAACTTTTCAAAAGAGAGAAATACCAACTTTCCATTATTTACACCTGCATAGATACGAGTACGAAGCTTATTCCACTAAACTTCTAATTTTGTCACATAAAAAAATGTCTCTTGCATAAAGCAATTTTATTTTATTTAAAAGATTTACTTTTACTTACATTAACATATCGCTTTTGTTTCAGTGAAATTGCCGAACTCCGACAACACCACTATGCGCACTACAACAGCTATAGCCAACATAGTCAACGTATCCATCATAGTGATTATTCGCATCACGTGTCGCCGTGGCAACAAACTAAACATCAAAGTCTACTCGATTCGCGACATTTGGTTAGTGGATATGCCAGCACGAGTTGCACGAACTTTGGCGATGCAGGGCAACCGCCGCCGCTGCCCGTCAAGAAAAAGCACAGTAAGTTCAATCACACGGCACACACAATTAATTTATATTTTCGTATCTTTTTTTCTCTTCTGTTTTCTTTTTTCCCCCCCATTCTTTTTTTTACAAACCACTGATTTATATTTACGTCACATATTGTGTTTGGTTTAAACAATAAAAACATACATACATACGTACAAATGTATATTGTTTTGTGTGGTATATGTTTGTGTATCTTGTTTTGTAAAAAAAAAAAAAAAATAAATAAAATATCTACGAAAATAACTACACACCACCTACATAAATATTATCTGCATACGCCCACACGCACACAAAACAAAACCACATGCATACATACATACATATGTATGCACATAAATCGCTGTTTTCCTGATTGCGGTTAACGGCGGTGGGTCCATACACTTTCACCTTCGCACAAAATACACACATATAAACATTGATTTATTTGTATACATACACACATGTACATACCTATAAAATGTTTCTATTTATGTTTGCGTCTCATTTGTGGTCACAAAACGTTTCAATGAAAAATAACAACAAACAAATATTTATTTGATTGCATTACAAAATGTACTTTATTTATCATTTTTTTATTTTAATACTTAAATTTTTTATTTCAACAATAATAATTAAATTTTTCTGAATTCAATAATACTTTTCACTCAATTATCTATTATTGATTTTTAAACGAATTTAATTTTTATAAAATTTAAAAACAAAATAAAAAATAAAACACTATTTATAATAAAACTGTGTATTTAATATCAAAAGTAGAACACAGAGACCTAAAAAAACAAAAACAACAAAAACTTGTACAAAGCAGAACATTACCACCTCCGTACCAATTACTTCCGCATTTTCCAACACACTTCCGTTACAACGTAACGACTACCGTATACAACTGTGTCAAAACACTTTCAACACTACACAAGAACACAATAACAATAACAATCATGAAAATAATAATATTATACAAACCGATGACAAACAAATCCATACACAAACCAATACCAAAGTCGACGAAACAGCAACAGCAATTACTATGCGACCAACAACAGCAAAAACAACAACACAAGAAACCAATAGACACTATTATGAGAGAAATATTGAATATTATAGCAATAAAAACCATAAAAATAATAAATGTAATATTGTCTTGCGAAAAACACTAACCCAAATGAATTGTTCTAACGATTTAGTGTTTCAAAGCGTGGCCTTTTCGGGTAAGTTTATCTGCTGCCTGCTTGCCTACCTATGTACCTACATGCATACACAACTGTCTTCTATGTAGTTACTCCTCCACCAATTGCTTTTTCTTTTTTGATGAATAATTTGTTGTCTTGCAATTGGCAATTAATAATAAATAATTGTGATTGATCGCAATGCTGAGCTTTTGATTTTTGCTTTACACATACCTACATACATGCATACATATGTTCTACATACATACATTTGATATGAATGTTGCAGTGTTCGAAGTTCAAGTTACAAATATTTGAATGAAAATTAATTTATTGTTCTTCTCTTAGTTCATTAGTTGCTTGATTTCAAGTTCAACAGAGTTTAAGTTTACAAACGCTTTCGATTTGCTTCTTTAAATATATACATATACCTTATGTATATATTCGTATATCATCAACTGCTTTCGATCATTGCAAAAACATACAAAAAAGGATGATCTACAAAAATAAATAGAGCTACACGGTGTGTCCCAAAAATAACCGAACTTTTTGGATATAAAATAGTAAAATACACATTATATTATCTTTGAAAGTTATTATTTATTCAAAATAGGTTCCATTTGACTCAACACAACGATTGGAACGATCAACCAGCGCATGCATAGATTTTTTTTATGTCATTTATAGAAATGTTCTTCAGTACCTCGGTTACGGCTGCTTCATTTTTTTCATTTTTTTTTTTAATTTTTTAAACTTCAATTTTATATTTGCTCTTTGTTCCATTTTTTTTTTTTTTTTTTGAACCATTATCACACTTTTGGTTTTATTGAAATGGCTGTCACTTTTACATCTGTCATCCGACTTACATGAAGTCAGGTGCGTTTGAAAGAGGATGAATGTATCTTTTTATTGTTGCAAATTTTCAATACATGGTGCTGTATATTGTATGATTTTAATATAAAGTTCGGTTATTTTTGGGATACACCGTGTATTTCAAATTTTGATTTTCGAAATTTATCTAAACTTTTTACAGTTATGTTATAGCAATTTTGTTTAAGACTGTAAATTCAATTTTATTAATACTGTTTGCGTATTTACTTTTATATACAGTAAGATTAAATAATTTTTCTACGAAAAATAAACCTTAAAGAATTTTTAGGTTCCAATTTTTTTTTTTTTTAATTTTTTAATGAGGTAATATTGCGGACTTTCACAAAGCAAGTGTCTCCCTTGGCGATTAATTTATGTTATGCCAGGACATTATTGAAAACACCAGACTCGAGGAACCACTTTGACATTACTTCTGATCGCTATACATATACATACTGGAGAAATTTTTGGCCGAGCTCCTCCTCCAATTTGTGGTATGCGTCTTGATGTGCTTCCAACAAATATAGAGACATACAGTTTATTCTAAAGCCAGCTCTCCGGTTAATGGATTATGAGCACTGTATTTTATGCCAGAAATACACTCGGAAGGCTGGATATTCCCTTCCGAGGGGCGAACGAAATTAGGAAAAATTGCTTCATTTTTTATTACAATTAAATTTATATGTTGTTATTGTTGATGTTATAACCGCAAAATATTCCCCGAATTGGTTTTCGGGGAATATCGCGGGAGTGAGGCCGTCGCCTTTTACCACAGGCATGCCTAACCACGGGTAAATTCTTGAGGCCCTACCCGCAGGGGCAATTAATTTTCTGAAATATTTGATGTTGGTCGGTCTACTCAAATCCAGGTTCTTTCTCATGGTAGTAAGCACTGCAAATTGTACGACTGTACTGATAATTGTTGCATTTTTTTTTTAATTTTCTTTATTGATTTTTTTTTAGTAAAAAAGCATGACATAAAGCGGATTTGTTCGAAAATTTCACTCATTTTAAAATCAAAATAATTTCTCACACGAATGACGATTTTTATGGAATACTTTTCATGAAAAATATAGTTTTAAAGGCTTTTATTGATATTATCAGCAAAGAAATTTAAAAAATTTAACTGCTTTATCAATTATAGAAAATCCTATATTAAATTTAGTATGATATAAAAATTACTTCTTTTTAATTTTTAGTTCCAAAAAAAAACAAAAATTATATCCCAAAATATGCCTAGCAACTATTATTTCGTCAAAATCTGAATAATTATTTGTAGCCAAATTGGCCTTATTTGTACCATATATACCTATACATATGTAAATACATATATGACTTTACAAACACTTCCGTTTAAACTTGTTTCAATTGTATTTTGCCTTTTTTGAAAATTAAATAGTTTCACTAACGAGTTGGTTTGAGTGTTATGTGGCGAAATGCCACCATGTACACCGTTAAGCATGAAGTTTTGTTTTGCAACAAAACGTTGAATTTTTTATTTCACTTTTCTTATGTCAACAAAGCTAATGATTTAGCAAATTTTCATTTACACAAAAGTGTAAGCTTTAAAGTTTGCCGTTTCGCATTTTTACATATTGAAATTCGCATATATTTCAAATGTTGCGCCTGATTCGCTGTCATTTGTATCATTTTTTACACATTCCATTTGTAGCTCCTGTCTCAGTGTCATCTGCAAAGAAAAATTTAGTTATCAAAACCACAGTCTCTTCGAAGCTTGGTCAAAAAAGCCATCATCCATATGTATACTCGTATTGCGTGTTTACTATTTATCATCATTTACTGCTTTACATTTCCATACGCTTGCAAAATTTATATAACACATAATAATTAATTTTATTTTTCGCAGTTTGGGCATATATGGAACTGTGTCAGGGTCCCAATCGACCACTTGGACGTCATACCATGCATATGCACGATTTTACGGGGAACATTTCCCATAGCCAAACAATGAAGTGAGTAAATATTTTCCTTGAATTTGCATAAATATTTTTGCCGAGAACTAATTTTACACCCCTCTCATTATATAGCATTGTGGCACTAACAAAGGATTTATCGCCAGTCGTGCCAGAGGAAACGCCGCCCGCACTCCCACCAAAGAACTACAAACAGCATCGCAAAGCGAGCGCAACACCGCCCACTATAATAACAACACCACCACCTAGTCCGAAACCCACACATTTGAGCGCTAGCGCTGATGCGGAAAATGGTCGGCCAGCGCGTGTAATATCCGCTACACAAGGTAGTGAGATGATGTCCACAGTGTGTGAAGAGCTTGGCGATCTCACCGAGGAGGAGCAAGCATCGCTACGCCACTCACATCAGTTGCCTGATGAAAATTGCAATAATCACGTGACACAGCAACACTCGCCACTACGACGTGCCGATACACATGAGGGTACGCCGAGCAGTCGGTCGGAGAGTGCTGGTGAGGATCAATTGCTGGAGCGCTCTAGTTATGGTGAGGATAAGGTAAGAAGATTTTAAATAAAATTAAAATATCAGTATATGTATATTTTTTTTATTGTTTTTTTTAATATTTACAGTGTGGTGAATTGCAAACAGTGCCGCAGGATGAAATGCCAAAGATGTTAGAGGAGATTGATGTTACAAAATATTTGGTGCTCAAGCGGAAGGATGAGGATGGGCCGGAAGTGAAGGGCGGTTATGTGGATGCGTTGATTGTGCATGCGAGTCGTGTGCAGAACGACAATGGTGAGTTTATAATTGTAAACAATAATTATAGTGGTTCTTGCAGTTTTAAATAGAAATAGTTAAAAGTGAAATTTAGACTAAATATAAAAAAGGATTGTTTTCTAAAATATAATGTATATAAATATAGTATAAAAAACTAAAAAATACGCTTTTAAAGAATATTGTACTAAAAAGTTGAAAATAATTTTGAAAATAAACTTAAGACAATAGTATATAAAAAATACTTGTATAATTAAGAGAAAAGCGTGGGGCGTTTTGTACCATAATTTCCATATATCGAGCGCCCCACGCTTTTCTCTTAATTATACAAGTATTTTTTATATACTATTGTCTTAAGTTTATTTTCAAAATTATTTTCAACTTTTTAGTACAATATTCTTTAAAAGCGTGTTTTTTAGTTTTTTTTAAACTATATTTATTTTATATACTATTGTCTTAAGTTTATTTCCAAAATTATTTTCAACTTTTTAGTTTAATATTCTTTAAAAGCGTGTTTTTTTTAGTTTTTTTTAAACTATATTTATTTTATATATTTTTCTAATTAACTCTATTTTGATTTTTTTTTTCTCTGAATTAATCAGAGAAAGTATAATAATTATTAGTATGGATTATTATACGTTCTCTGATGAATTCTGTCAACGCTACGATGTATGCAACGATTCGCATTTCAAATATTTCATATTGGGATCGCGTCACCGCTAAAAAGTTACAAACTGACAGACAGACATACTGACAGACATACTGGCATACAAGTGAAGCTAATATAAAGCGTGTAAAAAGGGTTTTTGCCACTAAATATTGTTGATACTCTTGTTTAGGGCTAAACTAATCGGTTCGGTCACGTGTTTTTTTGAAGCTGACATTTTGAGATTTTCTGAAAAGAAAGTTTTCTAAATCGTCAATCTTGTAAAAAGCTATTTTCCTTTGAAAATTAATGTAATTTCCAAAGAAATACGTTAGGCGATAGTTTTTTACTATAAAAAAGGTAAGACCACTGCAAAAATGTCCTGAATAATTTGTGTGGTTTACTATGAGAATGCTGTAAGGGTACGCCGTACTCAAGGGTAATTTGATTGATTCCGTTCCCGAAAAACCGCGGGGACCTTTTTTGACTGCAAACAAAAAGGAAAACAGTTACAGTTCACGTGCTCGCACTCCCAGGGTATGAAAGAACTGAATATGTTTACTTAATTCGGTTAGTTCCCATATAGGAGAAGTACAAATTTTATACCTTTTATGGCGGCCTCGACACCCGAGTTGTCAATACTGCCTGTTGTCATTCTGAAGGTCAAGGTTGGAGTCCTGGTTCGACCATCCAAAAAATTAAGAAAATTAATTTAAATAAAAAAACTAGGCTTGTTTTACTAATAGCGGTCGTCCATCAACAGGGAATGTCAAGCCCTCCGTGTGTATTTCTAGGCTCATCATAAAAATCCATCAGCCTTTCGAAGGCGTCCTCCATTTGTTGGAAAAACATCAAGACGCACACCACAAATCGGAGGAGGAGCTCGACCGAAAATCGCTTTAGCGGTTACAAAGCGTCAATTATATATATTATATTATTATGTAAGTACCAGAAGGAGAGAAGATAGTCCAATCAAAATGTATACCATCGGGTCAGAATGACGAGTTGAGTTGATTTGTCCATCTGTTTGTACGCAAACTTACCAGTTTTTGAGATATTTCGACCAAACTCTGATTGGGGATTTTGGGTCATAAATTCGTAAGAAAAGCACTTCAGAGCGTGAAATTGTCGAAATCGGACAATTATAATATTATATATAGCGCCCATACAACCGATTATTTCAGATAAGCCCGAACTCCGTCAAGGAAAGCATCTAAAAGCGTGAGGTTTGGTATTCTACACAAATAAATATTGACACCGAAAACCATCAGATACCAGATGTAAGAATTAATATTTAATTCTGAAATAAAATACCATAAATTTTATATGAACAGGAAAGAAAATTTTGCCATGACCGAAAATGGCTCTTATATATATATATATATATATATTTTATTAATTTTAATGTAACTTATATGTGTGTAGTTTTCTAAGTTAAAAAAAATTGATTAAAGTTAGGACACTCGATACACCACTTAAAAATAAATCATTTTATTAAGTTAATTTTATTATTAAGAAAAAAAGTTAAAATTGGTATTTTAATGTTTTTTTCTAGTCATAATATATTCCCTTCGTCTTAAAAGATTACTAACCCTTACTATTTTGCTTGCTCATAGCATTCATTGATGCCTTCATCACAACGTTTCGAACTTTTATCCAACCGATTGATGTGATTGAAAAACTTACCCATCGCTATACAATATTCTTTTGTTGTCAAAATGATCAAAAACAGCGCGTAGCCAGAGAGACATTTTCACTGCTGATGAGAGTAGTAGATGGTTTAACGTGAGTTATATATACTCCGGTAATTTAAATGAAAGCAGAATTGTTAATTTTCTTAATTTTAAAAATGTAGTTCAATGGACCTAACAGATCAGCTGCTCTCATTGATTGTAGAATTCAATTATCAATTGGTCTGTGCCGGACAGCTGTATTTAGCGAAAACCCTACGCAGCATATTTGTGGAGAAGGTAAATAATTATTCTCATTTGTAATATGTGCCAGTAATCCACGTACCCACTCTCTCTCTCTCCCCTCAAAGGTGAATTTATTCCGTGAACATCGTTTACCACCACCCAAAGCCGATATGCATATCACTGTAACCAATCAACCCAGCCTGCTCGATCTGAAATCTGTGGAAATTGCCGAGCAAATGACACTGCTCGATGCTGATCTATTTCAGAAAATTGAAATACCCGAAGTATTGCTATTTGCCAAAGAACAAAGTGAGGAGAAATCGCCCAATTTGAATAAGTTCACGGAACATTTTAATAATATGTCATTTTGGGCGAGATCGAAAATACTCACTTTAAGCGATGCCAAAGAACGTGAAAAGCATGTTGTGAAATTTATAAAAATAATGAAACATTTGCGTAAAATGAATAATTACAATTCGTATTTGGCTTTGCTGTCGGCATTGGACTCAGCGCCCATACGAAGGTATGAAAATAAAATTGAAACTTTAAATTGTAGATTCGGTGACTTTATTTTTAACTTTAATTTTCCTTACAGATTGGAATGGCATAAAACTATTACGCAAGACATAAAGGAATATTGTTTACTAATCGATTCGAGTTCAAGCTTTCGTGCATATCGCACAACATTGGCTGCAACAAGTCCGCCTTGTATACCTTATATGTAAGTACTAGAGTTTGCTCTCGATTTCGTCCGCATTTTCCGAATTTTCAAATGGTTTTAATAAAATTCAATAGGTTTATTATATTATTAATTTTATTGTAGCTTTTACCTAATATATATTATATAATATATGTTTCACATATGAAGCAAAGCTGAACCCTCCGAATCGAACTCAGGCCCACTTCCCACAAAAAAAATCGTTCCCAATGGTAATATGGGCCAAGAAATTTGCCAATTTTTCTGTAAATCAGAGTAGAACTGCAAATTTTTAAAATAGATCGGTTCCGTGTTCCCTATATCACTTCAAGCAATGAGTTACCTGTGCACCAAATTTCATATAAAACGGTTTAAAAATAAATTCAATCTTTTAAAATAGATCGGTCCCAGGTCGAGTTGTCGTAAATCCGTTTCTTATGGGGTGCATGAGTCAAAAGCAGTACACACCCTCCAAGTTTCTGGACTCCACGTTTAGTGATTTAATATGTTGGTTGATCCGTTAGTCATTCAGGGGAAAACATTTTATATTTACGGATATTTTTTTTTTTATTTTAGTTTTTCTCACATTTCAAGTAATGGAACTTTGTTATGAAAAGGTCAAAAAGAAAAGGTTTGGAAAAGAGCTAACATTTATATATTTTTTTTTCTTAATTTCAGTGGCCTAGTCCTGCAGGATTTAACATTCGTGCATGTCGGCAATCCAGATTATCTAAAAGAAGGTGTAGTCAATTTCTCCAAACGTTGGCAACAATATCATCTAATTGAGAATATGAAACGTTTTAAGAAATGGTTTGTTACGCTACTATATATATGTATATATATATATTTACTTTTTGTAACTTCCCTTCTTTATTCACAGCGAGTACAATTTCCGTCGCAACGAACGCATTATACGTTTCTTCGATAATTTTGAGTATGAATTAGGTGAAGAAGAAATGTGGCAAATATCAGAGAGTATAAAACCACGTGGCAGGCGTCCTGTGCAAGCATAAAATGTTTGGGGGTATTGAAAAGAAAACCGTACAAATTAACCACATATCCTGATGGAATACTCAATAGTTGTCGAAGTAATAAGAGAAATAGAATAAAAACTTGGCAGTACTAACGTTTAAACGTGTTAAAATGCACAACTATATACAACACAGCTATTACATAGTTATAAAATATTGCAATGCACAGTTATAAAATACAACAACACATAGTGATATAATCTACACATCATTGAAAGCACTCATCATTGAAAGCACCTATTAAACCGTTGTAAGCAAATAGTATACTGAAAAAATTGCACAACATAAAAATGTCTGTTTGAAAGTAGTAATAGATAGTAGCAAGAAGAGCTTATGATAAATAATTGAAAAAATGAAAAATAAATAAAATAATAAAAATATTTGTGAAATTCTGTATTTGAAAGCGCATGTGAAGCACAGCCGCAAAAAAAAACCAAATTTTGACCAAAATCAACATGCACCGACACAAACACAACGAAATTATATTTTATACATATGTATGCATGTTTTTGTAGTACATGTTGTCAGTTTGTTTTTTTTTTTGTTTTTTTTTTAATAACAACAAAAAAACTTTTTTGTGTAAAAGAATTTAACTGCCTCTTGAACAGTGAGGGGACAGTCCAATAAGAACGTAGTGTTTCATATGAAAAGCAATCAAGTATTTTTTTTATTTTTTCCTATGTATTCATAACATAAAGTAACAATAAATCAACGACAAATAATGTGAACCGTCAACAAAATATGTACACGTATGTTAAAGAAAATGTAAGAAACGCTCGCTTAGCGTAGCCAAATAAAAAAAAAAAAAAAAAACAAAACAAAAAACGAATGGAACTTTAAAAGTTAAAAATGGTTTTAAATTTAATGAAAATTGTAGAATGTGAATAAAATTTAGTTTCTCTGTAACAATGGATATGTACATAAACGTACTTTTATATAGCGTAGCTACAAAAACTAACCAGTGAAATGGATGATTCTATACAAATATGTCCAAAAATTCTATAAAGCAATGCTTCATAGGCAACGAACTTGCTTCTTAATTGATAGACCGCATATGGCATTGTGCCATCTTAAATATTATGCTCAACTCAACTTCAACTTGTTTATTTAAACCCTTTCCTGTTGTTTCTGTTTGTATGTGCTAAAGAAATCAGTTTACTGACGATAAGCGCATTTTTAATTTTAAATATTTACATAATTCGCATAAAAATGCGCGAAAAATCAGTGAAAATCTAAAACAAAATTGATATTTCTTTTTTTTTTTTTGTCATTTCCGGTGTACTATGTTTCTAATGACTTTGAAATGACACTTTGAAATATCATAATATTGATAAACAAAATAAACCAACTACAACGCAAATATGAACTTAAAAAAATGTAAAAAATATATATGTATATGAAACAATCATTATGCACTTAGTATTGTATGTTAAATACAAATATCTTTATTGTATTTAACTAATGTATGCTTTGTAAATAAATATCTTACATAAATATAAATATAAACAAAAAATGCTAGAATAGCTGGTGAGTTAGTGTAGGAAATGTTGTATAAAGATTATGAATTTCTTTTTACTTTGAAAAAAAAAATTAAAAATAATTCGAAACTTCTTGTTTTTTTTTTTTTGCGCATAAGAAAACTAAAATAAAGTGTTTTAATTATGCGCCATTATTATTATTATTTTTTTTTTAATATCGTCTAAAAATTAAATTGCTTTTCATTGAAGTTTTTGTGCCACCACTCACCTGCGTAAGCTCTGAACTAGGAACTACATTTAACTAAACTAAATGAATATAAAGAAGACTGTCTTAGGATATAAAATAAATAATTGCACTGCACTATACATATAGGCGATAATGTCTGTTGTATACCTTTTTAAGGTTAAACTGAAAATCGCACATGTACAGTGCAAGGTGTTAAGCAATGCATTTGTATTGTCTCTGCCGGCAATTCATACATACATACATAACATATATAAAGCATATTTACAGAGTTGGTATTGATAATGTGTATTTATTTTTGAAATGAATTTAAGAGTTATCTAAAGATTGCGTTAATTTCAAACAAAACAAAATTCAATCAAAAGTAAACAAAAAAAGTAAAATAAAAACACTGTTAAATTGCATTTGCATAATTATTAAGTTATATTTCTATGACGCCTGTCCTTTTGTAAAAAAAAAAACTATAAAAGATTTAAATAAGTAATGTTACAACTGTATTTTAAGCTGCTAGATTTTGTATATTAGTTTCGCTTGGAGTTATAAATTAATTATAAAAAATTATCATTTTATTGCACAAACAAAAGCTATACCATATTAATAAGTGATTAAAATGCGCTTGCAGTATGCATAGTATATGTATATATTAAATTTTATTTTCATTTTTTGTTTAAAATATGTTATGCTATAATAACTTTTCTCTTACTTCACACCTTAATATACATATTTATAAATTTCTTTTTACCTATTATACCTAAACTAATTCTTGTATAAAAACGCTTATGTGCCTAATATAGTATAAAAAAAGATAAATAAAATACTTTACTAACTTTAGTTACACATTAATAGATGTAGAACTAGACATTTTATCTCTTTACATTTATATTTGTATTAAAGTGCGCGTATTTTTTCAACATTTTTTCTAAAAAATCTTAAATAATTTAAATATGTATTTATTTATTTATTTATATTTTCTGTAATTTTCACAACAAATTTTCAAATGTAGAGCAATTTCAACTTATATATGAAAAATAAAAATAAAACTAGAATAATAAAATACAATAAAATAACAGTAAATATAAAAAATATATATATAAATATATATATTTAAATGTTAAAAGCATAAGAACTATGTATTGTATATGTATTAGCAAATAATTATGAAACAAAACCACAAACAAATAATGCATCATGTATCCACACATTAAGGGTATTAGCATGAATATTTGTAGTTATATAAGACCTTTTATTTTGCGGGCGACCTGCGAAAGTACACCTTGTTGGCTTACAAGTTGCTTTTTACTCTACAATACTGGTTTTAACTGTCAAAATATAAAGACGTTTGCATATGAAATGCTTAAGCGAAAAGCAAAACACTATGAGTTATTGCGATGAAACCTTTTGTAAATAAATCAATTTTAGTTAAAAATAATAATAAATATGAACTATGAAGCATGATTTTTGTTACTATACCACTTTGAAGTGCTACTCAATTTTTAAGTTTGGCTGAAAGTTTCCAATAGATTGACGTTTAGCGAAAAAATTCCATGGGTTCTTTTTTACTTTGCAACACTGTTGGTCAGACCGGGCACTGTTTAAGCGAATTCAACTTCAAACCGGTCAAATAAATCAAATTGCTTATTTTGTGTTGTTGTTTTCTATGCCTTTTGATAATCCACTTAACGTTCTTTTGCAGTTCGTGGGCAAAAGAAAAGGTCTATAAATATATATATGCATACATACATACCTACACATATGTATATTAAGTATGAATTAATTTTATCTTAATGATATTTAAAGTAAAATGGAAAATTACTGCATACATACAAACAAACATATGTATATGACAACCAAACTATTTATGAAATTACTTTACAAAATAAATGTACACATATTTTCCTTCGAAATGTTGTTTTTTTCGGCAATCACTGTATGTTACAATTTTACAAGAGAAACATGGTAAGTAAAGGGTTTTCCAATAAGATGTGTTATTTTGATTAGCCTGCTATTTCGGTAGATGTCACATAAAAAACGTGCGTTGTGTCATTTTTGAAGTTGTAATTCTTTGACATTTCAGGCTGTGTGCCAATCGGGTGAAAATTTTAAATTTTAACAGTCAACATTGAAATTCTAACATTTTTCATGGTCAGTACAAACGTCAAAATTTATAAAAATATGAAAAAAAGATAAGGATTGACACACAGCCTGAGAAGTAAAAACTACATCAGTAATAAAAATGGACCGATACGCGCTTCAAGAGCGCATTGAAGTAAATTTCATCGAAAAATCGTCTAGAATTATGAAACCCATTTCCACCTCGATGCCTATGTCAATAAGCAAAAGTTTTACATCTGGGACTCGGAAAATCCTAAAATTTGTTGTTGGAAAGCATCTCCATCCTCAACATGTAACTGTTTGGAGCGGTTTATGGTCCGGCGAGCTCATGGGACTTTACTTTTTTGAAAATTAATGAATTGCGCTATCGAGAGATGATAAATGATTTTTTATGGAATCAGATGGTATTGATCTGGAAAACGTTTACTTTCAACGAGACGGCGCTTCGTGGCACATAAACAATGAAACCATCAACCTTTTGCAAAGTTGGAAATGATAAACACATACAACTGTATGAAGTTTTCCACATAAGCAACGCTGACGTCAAGGCAACGCCCAAAGTTGGAACTCTATTAGCTTTAACGCTTAAACTAGCTGTATTCAACTTCACTTACAGCCTTATTATGTATTGCGAACGAAAGGTCTGACGAACGAATCGTCTCCGGACGATTTCGTACAGCATTGACATTCCCTATATTGTTCGTCAATCCTACGTAACAATGAAAAGTGAGAAGGAATCATTTGTCAAACAACATGTCATTTATATAATAATTAAAATAAAAACACTGTTTTTTTCTAATTTCTATCTATTTAAAGTCACATTTTAAAAATATGGCAGTGCTCATTTGCTCATTCCTTCTTTATATTCTCGTTCGTTGACATTTGTATTTGTTTATTTACAATACGGTGATTGCAAATTTTCAAAAAATATATATACAAAATAAAATGTAATGAAAAAGCACAATTACCATTCAAACAAATGTTATGATTTATTAATAGTTTTATTTGTTTTTTAAAATTTCAATTAAATTCTCAATTGCAGCAACCTGTCTTGATGAAATTGCAGTAATTTCGCGTAAACTTTCCGCAATAGATCTTGCTGCCTCAGCCTGTATTACTGCAGCTTCAGCAAATTTTTTTCGAAGACTCGGCTCCAATTCTTTAATGGGCATCTCAAACTGGATGCTTGTACTTTTCTTAACGCTGAAATAAGTTTAATATGTTATTTCAAATCAAGCAATGAGTGAATTAGTTAATAATACCTTTTTTTAGATGACTGGTCCATTTTGAATTTAACACAACGATACCAAACGATACGATACGATACTATTCGTAATAGAGAATGCACGTTTCAATAATATTTCACGTAAGAATCAGCTGTTATCGTTTGGCTTTGTGTTCGAAATACGTAATACAAATATGCGAACGATTCGTGTCTGACACGAAACGAACATTCGCTTCGCAATACATAATAAGGCTGTTAATCTTTCATCGATTTGAAAAGGATTACAAATATGATAGCGTTGAAGTATCACGGTGATCAAGAAAAGTCGAATCTATGAATGTCCTGAAAAGAAATAAATGTTGATAAATGAGGTGGAACCATTCAAAAAATAAATTTTGAGTAGTACAAATATTGTACCACTTTCGTTATTAAGCTACCTATTGGAGCATTTCCATTGGATTCGAATACTAATTCCTCCTGAATTTGTTTAACATTAATATCTATTTATTGAATCTGCTTCGACTTCGGAAGCCTAACAATAAGTAATGATTTTCTTTATCTCTTCCCATAAGTTACTGCAAGATACAACATTTTTTAATTCATTCTTCACCTTCTGACCACCCCTAAAGTGATTTTTTTAATGGAATTTTCTATAATTGGAGAAATAAAAATTGGTGCGCCAGACTGTACTCATTTATATGCAATTTCATTTCTGATCCACTCTTCCTATTGTTCGGGAAGTACTGTATAAAACTGTTTGAAGAAGTATTGTTATCCCTATAATAATCAGTTTTTATCTCAGCAGACTTTTTTGTGAGACCAAACAAATTTTAAATGCCCGGTATGGAGTACAAGCTTTAATTTCATACTCCACGTTATCGATTATTACATAGCAGTTAATGCAGAACTATTGAATAAGTAAAATGCAACTCTGTATTTATTTAACATGAACCTATGGCAACCTCATTGATAACAAAAACCAAATCCTTTGCTAAGAAAAAGTTCCAATTTGTTTAAGTAAATTTAATTCTATAACCCAATTTCAAAATTAAAATTATTATTTTAACTACAGAGATAGCTAAAACATTAACACTATAACAACTCCTTAGCACATTATTAAATGTATGGCAACGCGTTGCGGTCCTATTTCACACTATTTGATGCAGCAGAAACGAATCTGGTGAGAAACAAGTCGACAAAATTCGATTAGTCGCTCGAAGAAAGTCGGAAGAAGAAAGTGTTTTCAAGTATAGCTGCAACAAAATTTGAAATTTTTCGGTGCATTTCCTCCTTTATAATTATTGCACTATTTTAATCCATAAATAAAAAAGAATTCAACATAGAACTGCAACACGCAGGCAAAAACGATAAAAAAAAACATTTCAAGTGCAGTGCGATAAGTTTGTTTGGCGATTTCTTTGTGAAAACCAATAGCCAATATTTGTCATTTGTGAAGTGCTTGTGCTGAATTCGGAAGAAGTAAGAAAAAGTTGGTTGAATAAAAAGCTAAAAAATCTTTAATAATATATGTTTGTTTGTTGAAAATTTGTACGCAAAGTCTGGAAATAATTGCTTTCAAAGTGTTTTCACCGACTGCAGCAAAAGAGTAGTACATAAAACAGCGGTAGGCTGGGCGTTCAAAGGATAGAACAAAAGCGGTGAATATCCTTATAATTTCCTTTGTGTAGTAAGTGTATTTATTTCTACATTTACATATGCAGTCAGGTAGAATACAAACTTATCTACTTAGGAGATTAGGTTCTGAGCCTACAGCTTCCACATATAAATTTAGATGCCGCCTAATACCGGCTTTAGATTTTGGCGTTGCTTTGTTTGCGTCTGCACGGAAAAGGGTGTGTGCTCTTGCCAATGGAAACTCCATCGGTGGCGACGTCAGCGGCAGCGGAAGCTAAATTACCAACAACTGTATGGCATACGAAGTTTGCGCGAACTCCAAACCAACAACAATAGCAAAGGTTTTTTGTTTGCAAAATCAGGAAAAAAAACCAACAAGATAAGAGAAAAGCCTGAAGAGAGAGCGTAATAAACATTGAAATCCGAGCGGGTGAATGAGTATTGAGAGAATGGAATTTTGTGTGTATTGCAAATGCGATTACTCATTTTTTTAATTTGTCTCAGTGATTAATTTATTATTATTATTATAGTTTTCTTTTTTTTTTTTGGGTTTCATAGAAAGTATTTCAATACCAAAAATATAAATTTATCACAGCAAAGGCTAAAACAAACATTACTATATATAATCACTATATAAAATCGACAACAGCAGTAGAAGCGGTTGTGATATTGTTGGACAACTAAAAAAGCGATAAGCGAAAAATGTTTGTTCGTCACGTCGCCGTCATCGTCAGCTCTGTGGAACAACAATAATGCGATAGCAAACCGGGGGAAATTATTTTATAAACAGCAATAGCAGTAGTAGCTATATACTGTCCACCCCTTGGGTGCTTATACTGCAGTATCCAATGTTTTTGTGCATTTGCTGCGGTCAGTGGTGACGTTCCGGATACGCGGGCGTTGGGTGGTGGCTAAAAAGAAGTAAATTTACAAGCTTTCTAGGGAACAAAAAAGAAAAAGCTAAGCGTCGGTTAGCCGCCGCTGCTATAAAAAGGACTGTTGATAACCGATTAAAGCGATAATCTGAGAATTCAGTTGTACATTTTGCTAAAAGAATTTTTAAAATACATATAATGTCCATTTATGGTATATATGTACATACATACGTACGTACATATATGAACTTATGCTTCCGTATTCGCCAGTGTTATGAATCATCTTTCTATTGGCAAGTTGTTTGTTCAATCATAACTTGATAACATAATTATCGCTTTGTGGCAGTGAAAATAACTACAATATATTATATACTACATATGTTCATATGCAAGTACATACATGCGAGTAGGTATTAAATGCTATATTGCGGTCTATATGAGTTCATAATAGTTATCAGTTAACCATTTTAAAATTTAAATTTTCCAGTCCATTTAAGGTAAATTCACTTAATGGACAATGGGCAAATCTGCATATTGTTAGTTCATACTGTTGTGTTATTTATACACATGTATGTACATATACAATATATATTTTTTCTCGCCTACTTTACTATAAATATGTATAGAACAGCATATATGCGACATTCGATTCATTGACCAAGCTTATCCATTTGCCCTTGAGCAACAGCTTTTTTCATCGCTGCACTTATTCAGCGTTCAATCAACCCTCTGCTGGTGCTTGCACATTTTTACAAGCAGATATCTTCATTGGTAAGCTTAATAGCCCCTGTGACCGGCTAGTTGCTTTCCTTGTGTTCAAAAGAAAATAAAATTGAAAATAAAATCGAAGAAACACGGTCTAGGTCGGCATTACAAGACAGGCTTTTTATGCCCACTATATTCTTTGCGGCTTGCATTGTCACAATTGCATTCATTGCAACTTTTCGTAGTTATCTTCTTTGCTTTGTCATGTCGAGCACTTTCTATTGTTCCGAAACAGTATTGCTTCTCTATTCATAACACTGTGTTGGGAGAAATGAAAACACAAGTAAAAAATGGAATAAAACTCAAAGAATGTCAAGAAAAAAAGTTTTAAATAAATTGAAAAGCGAAAAGAAAACAATAAAATACCAAACTTGGCCTTTTTGAAGTCCTTGGTGATACTAACAGCCTTTTCATACAGCAAACAGAAACTATGGAACACTTGGTTATCTGCAGAGCCAACGAGGGTAAACGCCTCTGGGAAGGACAGCGTTTCGACATGCTTTAAGTGCCATTCATCGAGAGTCCGTTAACACCTTCTTGAACTCTTTTCCATTGAACGGTGTTCTCGGAGTTCAATCAGCATTCCTTCGCAGACGAAGTGCCCGAGCTACTTCGAGAGTCCCGTGTAATATTGGCACCATTAAGATCTGGCAATATTATAGTATTACTTCTCCAGACTTGAGCTTTGCATACACCTTAAAACCTACTCATCTAACCCCTTTTTCCCGCTGGACCGAACCCGTCGAAACAGCTCGTTTCCTGGACCTCCCATTGGATGACCTCGACGACTTGTAGTGACATTGCCTGCTCCTGAGCGGAATTGTATTAACATCTACAACAACAACAAGAACAACAACATGGTGCACTTGGTTATAATAATATCCCATGGGGTCGTCGCACAACTTGGAAATGTGAGCTATTGTTGATTAAAATGCTGATAAAGGTAGGTCCTTGAGACATGCAACAGGGCTCATAAAAAGGAACGCATATTTGTTGTTGCGCTTGTGAAAGGCAAGGAACTCTACAGTCGAGTTAACGTTCACTCCAGAGAACTAACGTGTTGCCACAATCCAAACTAGTTTTTTGAACATGTCAGTTATTTCCGCCCTCGTTCCGACGAAAGAAACGAACGATGGGACCAAAGATAACTTTTATTGTCGCCTTAAACTCTGCTGGTGTTAGGGCTATCGTTATCACGATGTTAAAGCTTCACCAGAACGAGGTTTCAGACCACGTGACACTTTAACCTTATGTTGTGACTGGTAATGAAAGAATTATCTTCTGTCATCAAACAAATAGTCAGTGCATTCACACATGAGAATTTTACTGTTGACAACCATAAATTTGAGTTCGAAGACAATTTTGTCGATCAGTCCGTAGATCGTTTAGTCTTTGAAAAAGAGTTTGCTAAGGATTTCCTCCGAATGTAGGTATGTCTGACATGGAATAAAAAACCCATTAGCCGTACGAAAGCGCTTTCGAATAACCAGTAGATCCTCTCATTTGTTAGAAACGCCTCAAGACGCACACCACAAGTTGGGAGGAGCTCGGCATATAATCGCTTCAGTGGTTGTAATGCGCTTATATATTGTATTATATGTATATTATACTCGCCGGTGACAGGAGAGAAATGTGATCCGTTTTTAAGATCCCTCCAAATGGCGCTGAAATCTTCTAAAAGCAGAAACTACCGGCGTACTATTGTTGACATGGCTAAAATTCCGCAAAAGGCCATCAAGAAAAATAAAAGTCCTCCAAAGCAGAGGACTAATCCATTTACTGCCATAAGAAGATCGTTATTTTTGTATTTCCGTGTGCTGGCACATTCCAATTCATTGCTTTGAGTCTTTGTATAAATGTATTCGAAAGAAATTAGCTTATAAAAATGTAGTTGTCATTTTATTTTGCAATTTAAACACTTTTGCGAAATAGTTACATACATACATACTATATACATACATACATATAAGTAGATATGCTAAAAATATATGAGTGTTTCTATGTAAATATTTTTGTATTCTTGCTTCACACTGCGTTGATTAGCGATATGTGTATGAATACTAAAGAGCAAAAACGGCGGTGCGGTGACAAATGTGGCGAGGAGATGTAGACGCTTTAGGCAACTGGTTGCTAGAAATCAACTGACCTCATTTAAGCTTGGGATCTCTATCAGTCACGCACGCTTGCTCGCTTTCCATTTTTATTTGGCGAAATCAGAATGAATGTTCATATCTACTACTTTTATGATTTAATTTTTTAACGTACATACATATGTATGTATGTACACATGTATGGTATATATAAGTATATGCATCTTTTATCTAAACGTTCTTGTAAAATTTTATCCAGCTTCTGTGAGTGGTTTATGTCAATAAGATTTGGTTTTTATTTCTTAATATCAAATTATGTCTTTAACCTCCAAAAATAAACTTGATCCCGTTTTTTTTTTGTAATCACATAACGTTTCACTCATCGGTCAGAGGTAGTGTTGTGGGAGTAACATGTTCTTGATCTGACATTTATATTCCGTAGGTATCCAGATATGTGTGTGTAAACCAACCCATCCATGGATCCATTATAAGTTCATAGTAATCTCCTACCCCTTACGCTTAAACTAACCTTTTAGTGAAGCTCAGATTTTAATCTCTCATGGTGATATCCTATATTAAAAAGTTGAATAATCTAGTTCCCTCTAATATCCTTAGAAGTATAGATGCATGTTACAGAAGCATTATGACAAACGAAATGGAGACTGCCAAAAGTGCTATTCGTTTGGCGATTGAAAATTAAATAAGAAAAGCGCTAAAGCGTGCGATTTCCGAGAAAAATTAAAGAAGGATAACGGCGAGAAGGAGCGCCTTAAAGAACTATAAGATTGTCAAGATCACGTGTAAAGTCAGCGATAGACAACGCAGCAACTTTTTGCTCACGTGGTTTTGAAATGACTAACACGCCTAAAGGCAGAGCAAACCCTACTGGCATCACTTGGTAGAAAATTTGATATTATTACTAGCGATACATGTAGGAAGCGTAGAGAGGCATGTATTGTTCGTAAAAGTAGTTGGGACACTACAAAAGATCATCAGATAAATGTAAGGCTTATCAGTCAGCCTGTGAAACCGAACCTGGTTCCTTTCCACAAAGTTTTTTGAAAATATTTAAATGTACGATTGAAATACTCAAAAAAAGTGTGTTTCCTAACCGCAGATGTGCTGAGTGGGGCTATGAGTTTGACATGTTACTGGATCTTATCACAAAACTAGTTCTGCGTTAACAGATAAAAGCAACATATTTATCCGACAATATAAATAAGTTAGAGAGAGGATGCTATCGTAAATAGTCACGTGAATGGTATCACAATTTTCTCTAATAGATTGGAATGTGTGGAGGCCCAGGAACAGTATTTTTCTGTAACGAACCCTCGTGGCTATTTGCTTTCTAGTGAGTGCGAAGTTGGGACAATCCAACCCCTATTATGTCGTTGGATTTTGGTGGAAGTTTTACTTTTGCTTGGAAGGGATTTTTTTCAACATACTTACTTTTAGCGGGCGTAAACAAAAAGATTTGGTCATGCCGTAAAGTAAAACTAAGACGACAGGAATGCAACGGAATGAGAAATAATGTTATGAACCGTCAATCTGTTCGAGTCAGGTAGAGTCAACCTACTCTCATCTATCTATACAGTTGTAGCCGTGATGTACATTAAATAGACTCTTTCTGGAGATTATATTGATCATTACATTGTTCAAGAGAATTAGGTCGCTAAAAACTTCTCAAAAGCGTACTGAAACTTCAAATCTGTTGTTAAGGCACTAGTCTGTTTTAGAGCCTTCAAAAAATGCATTTTCTTTCTTATAATAATTTCTACTTTACTGGCGTAGACACCGCTTACGCGATTTTAGTCGAGCTTATAACATCGCGCCATGCATCGAAAACTTTCAGAGCTGGAGTTATCCATGACCTAGTCAGCGTGGCCAGTGTTTCTTGATTCGTTGAACTATGTCAATTGTCGTATATCACATACAACTCATCATGCCATGGGATGCGGTATTCGCCTTTACCAACTCTTAAAGGACCGTAAATCTTACGCAAAACCTGCCGATCCTCTAAAGCCACACTGATAAGGGCAAATCAGTTTGTTGACGGTGGGCTTTAGTCTTTCACACAATACGCTCAACAGGACCTTATAGGCGATATTAGGAGGCTTATCCCACGATAATTGGCACAGACTTGTATGGTCTTTTATGGCAACAGGCTGGAGAAGTGATTCCTCCATAAATTCAATATGCTCTTGTCTTGAAACCTTCTGTAAGACGTCGTATCTTCTCATAGAATCTTTATATATATATATATAATATATTTCTTTTGCTGCAATAATTTCCTTCCTTTTAAAAAAAAAATGCTGCAAAAAAGAGACTACTCTTAAGTATTGTAAAATAGAGGGCATTAATATAGCAAGAGTCAAGATAGAGTACCTCGAATGTGTAAATTTCAATAGCTAAGCTGTAAACCACAGAATGTTGCACACTCCTTGAGGAGGACGAAACGTGGAGCCATCAGCTCTGCAGAAACTCCGTCTTCCCACGATTTAGTCGCTCTATAATCCGCTTCCTCGAAATTGTCCTTCGTTCAAACCACTAAATCGATGTATGAGGATGATCTTGCCATCCTATCTTTAGCTAAACATCCTAACAGTCAATCACGATTAATAGAGCGTGTACCTGAAATTCCAGCTGAGTGGGCTGAAAGACAAGAACTCACCGTAAACACGAAAAAATTAGAGATCTTCTTCTTCATGATGACAAAAATTCCCAATTTGGAACACCCAAAGAAGATCTATTGCGACAAACAGTCCCAAATGGTGCATTGAGTTTACAAAATTGTCGTAATACTCTAACTAAGTTATGGTGGACAACGGGTGCAACTCACCTGTTTACTGGGTGTTGCAGGTGTGATGTGAGCTACGTTAAAATAGGCCGTTGAAGTCATCCTGGACATCAGGCCAATTAACATAAAATAGACGCGAAGAACATGGCAGCATGAAGAAAGCGCTCGGGCTATGGATCCTAACAGGGAAGCATAGGCGGAAAGTAAGGCCAACGGCACAGCGAAGATATCCACATCTAACTTTGTTATCTAAAAAATAAATGACTACAATTCTGTCTTCCAAGCAGAAACTGTAGGCGTTACTTCTTGGAGACAGCCAATCAGCAGTTAAGGCAATACAGTGTGTCAGCAGAGTGAGTCTAAATGTGTGAGAACAAGCCAGGAGGTAATAATCAGACTATCACAGGGGTAACACAGTGAATATCACTTGAATGTCAGGTCACACGAGTGTAGAAGGTAATTCGAAGACAGACGAGCTATCTTGCGCTGGCAAGGCGGTCACGATCATTATCCTCAGATCATTCAGCACTTTCAAAAGTTGTTTAAAATAATGGAGCCAAGGGGGATTATGTGCACCGCGACCAGTGGTCTATTGTGCGCTCCGTATCTTTCTCATATCAAACAGTCCTAATGACCTTTTAAAACCTAGCAAACCAGAAGGGTTGATTGAATTAATGTGATTTTACTCCGGCTGAACAGTCAGGTCCTTAATCTCCCCTTTCAACCAATTAATCAAATCATTTGAACTCAAATGTGTTCGGCTGAAGTGGGAATCGTCTGTTACCAATGAATTATTCAGAAACGGCCTTCTTAAGACAAGTCGAAAACCAAAGAATATACATATTATGCTTAATGAAATCCTTAGGTGCCGTTACAAAATCACTACAGATGAATAGAGAATGTAAAGTGGAATTACAGCCAGCACATTGTCCAAATGAAATAGGCACTTGTGTGAAAATGGAAAAATATTCCACATAGTTTACCGATAAGTACATATGTAGGCATACATGTATAGATATATGCATAGACAAAGATATAGCGAAAATAAGAGAGAGATGGGGGAGGAAAAAGAATATGTGATGGGCCATACTACATATTGCCAATTGCCGCATTGTGCACAGGTGCAAACCAAACACAGGTGCTGTGCAAAGTGAATGACATGTTCGTATCTAAGTATCGCTTTGTGGAAATCACATAGAAAAACAACAGCGCTGATGATGTTAAATAAAAAATGTCTATAAACATACATACATATGTATATATATTTGCGCGCACACTGGCATAAATCTTCAATCAGTGTCCTACTGTTTTCATGAGAATTCTAAGTGGGAGTATTGGCCGCCCGACCGTCCGTCTGCCTTCAGCTTTCTTTCACATGTCACATCAATGTATCCGTTTTTGCGCCTCTTTCCGCTTGAATGCATTACTTTTTTCTCTTATTTTTTTCGTTAGCTTTTCCTACGCTAAATTGTGTAAATTGTGTTTTGCCGCTTTGGGGAAGGCCTGAATCGATGAACATGTAGGTTGGTTGGCTTGCTGGTTGGACTGTCTGACTGGACTGGACTGGATGTGTGCTACGAGTATTTGGCTTTGGCTTTCTGTTCGGCGGCACAAGTGCCACATGAATAGCGAAATCAAGTCAGCCGCCGACAAACCGCCAAACCAACAAGCCAACCAACAAGCAGACAGGCAGGCAGGCAAGCTTGTAGTCGCAGTGGCAGCAACTTGCCAGGAAAACGTACAAACACTTAAAGCCGCCAAGCAACTTTTATCTGCTTCCTTTTTCTGATTTTATTGTTATTACCGTACACTTGTCTGATATGTACGTGTATGTTTTATTTCTATGTTATAGCTGTTGTTGCTGCCTGCCATTGTTGTTGATCTTGTTGTTTTTGTGTGTGCGAGTGTGTGCATGGTATGTCGTATGGCCGGTTGTTGTGGTATTCGAACGATTGTTTAGCGGTGCCGCAGGCTGTTTGCTTATCTTCGAGCAGCTTGTTGCTTCTTTTGTTGTTGTTGTTGTCTTTGATTTGTGCCTCACGGCGGCCTGCGAAGACAAAGACGACGGCGGTGGCGACAACAAGTTGCACAGACCAAGCTGTCGTTGTATCCAATGTCATTGCGGCATGCAAGCTGAATGCCGAGTGCCAAATGCCATGCAACAGCCTTAATAGTGTAATCATCGGCAAATACATACATATATACGACGAGTATATGTGCTTGTGTCGGGCTTGTGGGGTAAATCACTTGCTACATATGCATGTACATACTTACGTTGCGGAAAAATTTGAGTCAATGTGCACTTTGGCTCGGTATACCCACGTTTTGGGTCGAAAACTTTGAAAAGCATGAATCCATGTAGTACCTGCGCAGATTCTGGCTGTAATATTGGCTAAAGCGGAGGACGTCGAGCCGTACTTATTGCCCAACTGTGTTCACCCATCAAAAAAGTGCACTAAAATCGCTGAAAGGGTGCCTTCCAGCGTTGCAACGTGACAAAAATGCTGTTGTTGTTATTGTTGTAGCCGCAAAAATATTCGCCAAAGTAGTTTTTGGAGAATGTTGCGCGAGTGACAGTCCTTGGACATACTAGTTGTGCATAAATGTTTTAAAGGCATATTTTTTGGGGATCACTGCAGTTTCTTATAACCTAAAGAACTGACTTGGTCGACTAGATGTATTTTACTGAGGCTGCCTTCAGTATTCTCTTAATTTTTCATTTCCGACATTGTGTCAATTTGCGAAAAACAAGTTCGTTATTAAGGACCAAAGTTGCTAAAGCTCTAAGAAACCGTTGGCTAACATAACTTGTTTTGAGCAGTGGCCACAGAGTTGAAATCTAAAAAAATACGTCCGCCAACATACCTATGTATATCTCTCTCCTGGTATCTATTCCATCCCAAGAAAAGAAAAGTGCTCTTTGCGGCCATTCCTTCCCAGAGAACAAAAGTCCTTAGTGCTCCCATTTCATCAGAGCCAAGCTGCAATCACAATCGGAGCCTGTGTTCTTCACCATCGTCGTATTTGATTGGCCGCCGCTTATTAGATTCATGATATATCAACTTACTAATCTCTTTTTTTCTGATCTCTTTTCTGACAGTGGAGTTTAAGCGTCACTCACTTAGACTTCGAGTTCATTCGTAACGCTGCTACCTGTCTATTACAATTGCTCTTTACTCTATGACTTATCCAGCATCCAGCGCACATTTTAGGACGTAGAGTTACCCCAATCCGGGTTACACCACACTACCCTGGATTGAACTCGTAACTACTAGTGTGATTAGCTGATTAACCCGGCTTAGCTCGGCTCGCCGCATTAGCAGACTACTCCAGCCTCAATTCGGAAATACTCTACGTACAAACAGATTTCACCGAACTCAGATCGTCGTCTGTCGTCGAGTTTTTCCGGGTTAGAACTAAGAATGAAGCATGCTAGTTCTAACCAGGAAAAACTCGACGAACCAGCAGGCAGACTACTACCACTAACGGATGTGTAGGCTGCACCGCTACTACTACGAAACTCAATCTGACATCTCTACACGTGCCAGATAGTAACACTTAAGACTGTATCCGAAATGACTGAATGGATTGCTACTTCTAAACTTAACTTGATCTAACTCAGCGAATCATCAGGATGTACTCCTCCTACTACTACTCTGCTGGGCACCAACCGTCCAATTAGTAAATTTACAGCCAGCTCGACTTGTCGGGTTAGCGAGTTACACACCTTTTACTACGGATTCATTCTGACAATACTATTGTGATTAGCACGTTACTCCAGACTAAACTTGACATGGCTAGATAGATTAGAATCTTACAATGCTACTCCAGTCGCAGTCCAACACTACTCAACGGGTTAGCTCTCGTAACCTCCTCGACGTGGATCTATGCCAATCTATCTAACTTTGCCTTGAATGTTGGCTGATCTTATGTTTTCCCAACAAATGCAGGTACCTACACAGTTTATACTAAGCCGACTCCGAACCGCTGATGGTTTTTTATGAGGAGCCTTTATTTTATGTCTGAAATACACTCGGAGTGGTTGACGTTCCCTACTGAAGGGCGGCCGCAATTAGAGAATTTAAACTAATTTTATATAATTTTTGGATGTTGGTCGTCCCAGGACTCCAACCCTGGCCTTCCGAATGACTACCCAGATCGCCAATACCTACTTTAATTCGAAGTGTCTTTTGCACTTGCATCTTGAATTTTGCTGGATACAATGTACACTGCAGAAATGTAATCAATGGAACAGAAGGCAGTTGACAAGTTTTTCTCTACATTAATATGTTGTACATACATATTTGTTTCTTCTGTTTTGATGTTGCCTTTCTGTTGATTGCACCGTTCACCGTTGCTGCTGCTGCTGCTGCTACTATTTGCTTGCAATTGTCTTCAGAGCTGCATCCATGTAATGCCAATACATATTCTTTTTGGTCCCTGTTAAATGACTTTTTTCTCATTTTATTTCAGTTTTTATATTCGATGTTTTGCTATTTTTATTACGCTTTTATGTATGTATGTATTTTCTTCATTTTTTCACTTCCGCTGTTGCATGCAACAAAGCGTAACCGATATTGCACCGAACTGGGAGTTGCGAGTTGCGAGTCCGCCTATCTCTCTCTCTCTCTCTCTCTCTCTCGCAAAATCTGTCTCTCTGAACAGTAGCCGCGGCAAAATAAACTTGTACAAAGGGACCCCCTGGACATTTACATTTTTAGTTGTTTGTCAGTCTTGTTTTGGCTCGTATTTTGTTGGTGCTTCGTTGTTTTTAGAATTCGTGAATAGTATAAAATGAAAAAGTGTTTTCATTTGCCAATCTGTTAATGACTCGCAGAAGAGCAAAGAATTAGAAATTGCAACCAGACTCGTAGGTATAGCGAAATGATTAGTGAAGCGTGATGAGAACAGTTTTCTTTTAGTCATCTCCATTCAGAATGGTTTTGCGCGTTACATTTCGCTTGAGTGGAAATTTTCGATTTGGTTAGCAACGATCATCGATCGTGGGA
Organism: Ceratitis rosa; assembly: GCA_037013455.1. Taxonomy (NCBI): domain Eukaryota; kingdom Metazoa; phylum Arthropoda; class Insecta; order Diptera; family Tephritidae; genus Ceratitis; species Ceratitis rosa. The sequence goes on from JAWMAG010000054.1 coordinate 16,414,652, forward strand.
TCATTACTTTGAAAGAATTTACGAGGTGCTAAAAGTATAACTGCTGTCTCAGAGCTATCTATAGAAAGTCAGTGAATATCAATTCGAGCTTTGAAATTCTCACGGGCACGCGCCTTCAGTGTATTATTCAAGGTCAAACAACTTTGCTCTGGAGACGCGTATACCACCAATAATCCAAGCATTGTTGTTTTGAAAGACTCATGTCACTGATTGAGTCCCAAACATTTCTGCATTTCCCTAACCTCCTTTTTAAGCGTACATTGATATCAAGAGCTTTGGAATCCTATGATGACAGATTGTATGCCAGTCAAATGTTTTCTTAAAGCGTTTTGTTGGGAGACAAGTTATGAACAGAACACTAGATAAATAAGCATCTCAAGATGTATTTTGAAAGGATCTAGAAATTTGTCACTTGTGGGTTGCGAGCTCTAGAAACATTAAAGAAAGCAGAAAGAAGGCAGAAATAATCGCTGTAGTCGAATGAGTAATAAAATATCCATGCTATTATTGGATGTCACGAGTTCGGGTCCAGACTAATCCGACATCCATATAAAAAATTATAGAAATAATTCTAAAAGCAATCTTCCTTGTCAGGCTTATTAAAAAGTCCAATCAGTCGCTCGTTGGCAGCCTAAATTTGCGAACAAAGAAAACTGTGCTCCGAAAATCGGTGCTTAGATCGTCTATAAAAGGTATAATCACTTGTTAAAGGTCGCATTAGATGAGTGGCTAACAGCACATTCTGCCATGTGGAAGTTCATGTCTTCGGAATCTGGACAGAACACCACCAAAATTATATTATATTAATTTTTAACATCGCAAAAAAAAACTGTAGGAGGAGCTCGACCAAAAATTGCTTCAGCTTTCCAAATAGCCAAGAAGGCTAAATATTGGAGGCTGAAGCTTAAAGTAGAAATTTTCATCAATTAAAAACTAAGCTCCAAATCCAAAACGCTACTCCATTACTGCCAAATCTTGAGTTCTTTAGGGTTTGGTTCCCTTTCAGCTTTCTGTTTTATTGATCCGTAGGCCCCGCTTCACTATTATAGACAAGTCAACAACAGCTTTTGGAGAGCATGTGAAGCCTGGTACTTCTCACTTGAGCTTTCGAAATCCTCCTCTTTCTTTAGTTCCACCGTCTAGTGTCGAATCATTCGACTTATAGAATTTGGTCTTTGTTCGTCGCGTAGTAGCAGTTTTTGGCAACTTTCGAGTGTTCTGGCCTAATAATGAAAATACGAATATTTATCAACGAAAATGGTTTTTTTGGATTTGGCTCGTCTTGGAAGACCCACACGGTCGATTGCTGTTTTGTTTCGGGCTCATACGCATAGATCCATGATTCGTCACCTGTGACGATCTTATAAACGTCTTTTGAAGCACCGCGATCGTAGCTTTCACACGAGCCTTTTTTTGAGCGATTGTCAAATTGTGCGGGATCCAACGAGAACAAATCTTTTTTACGGCCAGGTGTTCATGCAATATCGAATGTAGGTATGTTGGTGGGAGAAATGCATAGGCATATCTCTATCTGAAGGTATGTTACATGATGGTCTTGCATTATCGGTTCACGTACGGCATCGATGTTTTCTGACACAATGGCTGTTTTGGACGACCTTCCCGGAATTCGTCTTTGAGCGAGCGTCGGCCACGATTGAATTCGTTGTACCAGTTTTCACAGTGCTATAGGATGGTGCTTCATAGCCATACAAAGATTTTAGTTCATCGATGCACTCTTATCGTGATAATCCACGTCGAAAGTTGTGAAAAATGATCGCACGAAAATTTTCACGAGTTAATTCCATTTTTTGGCCGAGATGAATTTTTTAATTCCCTGTAAATAAAACAATTCACGATTAAATGACAAAACGTTCTGAGTGATGTTATGCTAAAAAATGTCAAACTTTCCAATGGAAATGTCGGATTGCACCTGGCAACACTTAGTGTTGCCTAGGCCAGACCTATATATAGCAGCCTACGTATGACCGTCAACAGTTACATGGGAGCCAAGGGACGCAAAGCGTTGCTGTCGACAGTTATAAACTTCAAGTTTCAAGTAGTCCATTGCGCTCATCATGGAGTAAGCATACATAATCTTGTGGTCAGACCAATTTTCGGGTACAACTTTTATTCAACATCGAAAATAATATTGCAGTTCTCTCTCGACTCTGGCCGATAAATAATGAGAGAGAGCTTTAAAACAAATCTCCATCTGTCTTGTTAGAGGCACGCACTGAGCCAGCTTAACAAATATTTATCGATAAAGCAATGCGTCCTCTGTAAACCATACAACTCTTTCCACTTATTCGTCTAACAACTTCTTTCCTATGTCCAACTCACTTCAAAACAGCTGGTTTCCAAAAGCATACGCTCGATGAAACCTTATTTTAGTCTCTCCTAGTTAGCCAATTCTCGGCAGGATATCTCACGCACTCCGAGTGTATTTCTGACATGAAATAAAAAAGTTCGACATAAAAACCACCAGCCGTTCGAAGCTGGCTTAGAATAAACTGTAGTTCCTTCCATTTGTTGGGAAGACATCAATACGCAAAACCACAGATCGGAGGAGGAGCACGGCCGAAAATCGCTGCAGCTCGAGAACTCTGCTGTACTGGACAGGAAATAGTATTAAAATCGAATGGCGGCGACATCTTTTCTCACTGATTTGCTCAATATTATCGCAGCTCCTCACTGCGAAAGCCTGAATGATAAATGAATGAATGATTTGGTAGTTGGCGGTGGTAAGAGTAGTGCACTCTTTGTCACAACCGGCGCCATAGACTATTTTGATGGTGGTAGCGTTGTGCTTGCTTGCGTCAGTGAGTGTAATTGCAGCTCAGAAGCAGCAGAAGCAGCAGCAGCAGCAGCAGCAGCAGCAGTTCCACAAATGTACTTTGTGTATCTAATTTTAAGCGACTTGGCCTTTGCTACTTGACTCGCTTGGTTGGAAGCGCAAAGTTTTCAACAGCCTACCCACTGAGTGGTTGGTGGTGGTGGTGTTGTTCCGCTGATAGTGCGTTGGGGTTCATAATGTCGTCGGCAAAAGTGTAGAAAGCGCCTCTGTCTGCTTAATGTTAGCGGTGGTGGCATAATTCACACTTGCTTATCTATGTGCTCGCTACACCAAAATAAACGCGCAAGGCAGAGCAACTACAACTACACTACATACATACTCGTATAAGCATATGTATGCATACATATATGCACATAAAGGCACAGGCAGTGAACAACCCTCGCCACAACCGGCCGGCTTGCACTCTAGTGGTGGCATTGTAACCATATTTGGTTATTACAACTATTATGTACATACATACATATTTATACATATACTTATATGCATACATAATTAAGAGTATATGGCACGCATTTGCCACAGAGTCGCTTACTTGGCTCTGTTCATTTGTTTTTATCTTCTCCGCATTGTGTTCTCATTTTGTCATTTTCCTTACACCGGCTATTAGGTCGCTCTGCTTTTGTGCTGTGCCTTCGCATTTTTGTTTGTTTTCCAGCGTTCGTGGCAAAGACAAGAAGAAGCACCAAACAAACCAAACAAACAAACACCCCGAAGAACTCGGTGCGCTGCCGAATGCGTGCAATGTTCGGGTTGCGTGTGGCGCCTTCCATCCACCTACACGTTACGAGAAATTTCCTATTTTAGTTTCAGTAGTTCGGCTCAGTTGACATTTTATTTCACTTGCGGCTGACATTAATTGGCCTTTAACACATACTTACGAGTGCATTCATATTGTGTGCTTATATATAATACCTATATACATATGTATGTACATATCTGATTATGTTATTTTGAATTGTTATTGTTGTTTTGGCTAGTGAGTGCGCTGCATTATGTTGTTAGTGGCGTCGGATAATTGCCTTGAATTGCACGAGTTGTGATATTATTTTAATTGGGAAATTATTTTAGATGTCAAACCGTGCGTTGGCACCGAACAATGAGTCAGAGAGATTATAAATAATTAAAATTGAATGCAAAAGAAATGTCAAGTTGAAAGCGAGGAATCTCAGAGTTCGTGTTAAAGATTTTTTTTTTCATTTTTATTGGCACTATATGTGTCTGTGCGGTTTCGGCGGAATTCACTTTATCGAGCCATGCATTTTTGCCAAACCGCATGCCTTTCGCCTTGGTAAATCCACCAGAATTTTTAGCCTCCGTCTCGCGAATGCAGAACAGCTCATGCGAAAGTTCAAACTCTGCGTAGTGTTCAAGAAATTTCCCGCATTAGGGCAGGCCTGTCTTTATACCGAAACGACACGAATTTCCGTCCGGCCAAGGACTGTCACTCCCGTACCATTTTCAAAAACTAGCTGCAACGGCAACATCAACAACGTGATTTCATTTCCTCCTCCTGGAAACTTCGAGGGAATGAAAATCTTTTACCAGGGATGTTAGTTGAAATTTGCCGGTTATTTCAATAAAGAAAACACTTTATTTTCAGAGGAATCTCAAAATTTTTTTATTCAAAGTATTGACCATTGGTTTCTACACATTTCGCCCATCTCTCAGGCAAATTATGGATACCATTCCAAAAAAACTTTCTCTTTCGAGGCAAACCATTCGACGAGCCATTTTTCGATTTCTTCAAAATTTAACGAAGCACTGCTCTGCAAGGGAGTGTCCCATCGATGCGAAAAGGTGATAGTTGGACGGGGTGAGGTCTGGAGAGTACGGCGGGTGTGATAATATTTCCCAATTAAGTGTTTTTAATGTGTCTTTCAGCAGTTTAGCGGTATGAGACGGCGCGCTGTCATGTTGCAAGATAACTTTGCAATGTCTTCGGGCCCATTCCGACCGTTTTTCGATCGAGGCATGATTCAAATTGATCATTTGTTGTCGGTAGCGATCCGTGTTCACCGTTTCACCAGGTTTTAACAACTCGTAGTACACCACACCACACTGGTCCCACCAAACACAGAGCATTGTGTTACGGCCAAAGCGATTTGGTCTTGCAGTGGATGGGCCAGCTTCACCAGGGTCTAAAAGTTGGTCTCTTCACATTTATTGAGCTCGTTTTCAAAAGTACAAAAACTCATTTAGGGTGTAGTTTGTTTGTTTTGGGTTAAATAGAAACTTTTCTTGTCAGAAGAACCAGCTAGGCAGAGTCGTTCTTCCTGCTTACAGAACCAGAAGCTAAGGGTATTCGAGCTCTATCCGGTTCTATCATCTTCTATTTACGCTGATAATTTCTATCTAATATTAGTTGCTGACGTTAAGATTTCAGTACGAGCTACTCTTCAACGTGTGACCTTCTCATTCGATTCAGAGACCGAGAGCTATATCTTCTATTTCACTTCTATATATATGCATGCATGTTTATCTTAATATTTTCAATATTTCTTTACTCTTTACAGCAATAAAAACAATTAAAGAGGAAAGTCACCTATTGAGTGAATAAGCGGTTACCCCAACAAGATGGCGTGGCGCTTTAAAGCATCGAAATACAAGAATGCCGCACCGATCGTACCCAAACCGGAGGCATGCATACGCGACATTTGTGTCGGCTCCTACCAAACATTTGGTAATAATATAGCCGCCTCAGCCGCATTCATGGCCTTCAATTGGGAACATACCGGCTCGAGTGTTGCAGTTTTACCGTTGGATGATTGCGGTCGTAAGAGTAAAACTATGCCATTGCTGCACGGACACACAGATACAGTGACTGATTTGGAATTTTCACCATTCCATGATGGTCTACTGGCAACAGCGTCGCAGGATTGTCTCGTAAAGATTTGGCATATACCCGAAAAGGGTTTAGAAGCATCGCTCTCGGATCCCGAATGCGTTTTTTCACATAAGCAACGACGTGTAGAGACAGTTGGTTTTCATCCCACTGCCGATGGTTTGTTGCACTCTACTGCTGTCGGCTGTGTGACGCTCTTTGATATAACAACACAAAAGGAAATGTTTTGTAAGTGTCGTGGGAAGGGCAAATTGTAGTTGTGGGCTTCAGAGAAAAATGCAAAAATATGTATATTCTTTTTTTTTTTTATAGCTAATAACGAACATCCCGAAGTTATACAATCGGTGAGTTGGAAACAGGATGGCACCACACTTGCCACCAGCTGTAAAGATAAGAATGTGCGTATTTTGGATCCACGCATCGCCGACTCACCCATTCAAATGGTTGCCGAATCACATCAGAGTATTAAGGATTCCCGCGTCGTTTGGTTGGGCAATCAGACACGTATATTGACAACCGGTTTCGATTCGGCGCGTTTGCGTCAGGTGATCATACGTGATTTGCGTAACTTCGCAGTGCCAGAAAAGACACTGGAACTTGACTGTTCCACTGGCATTTTAATGCCACTTTTTGATCCCGACACGAATATGCTCTTCCTTGCTGGAAAGGGTGACACAACCATTAATTATTTGGAAGTGAGCGACAAAGATCCTTATCTCACCGAAGGTCTGCGTCATACTGGCGAACAGACAAAGGGTGCTTGTTTGGTGCCAAAACGTGCGCTGAAAGTAATGGAGGGTGAGGTGAATCGTGTACTGCAATTGACTTCTAATATGGTCATACCTATTATGTATCAGGTGCCACGCAAGGTGCGTACGGGTCGGATACAATATTTATTAAAACGAGAATTTACAAATTGTGCTTCTTCTTTTTCGTTTTGTAGACTTACCGCGACTTCCATAGCGATCTTTATCCCGAAACTACAGGCTATAAGACCGAACTAACGGCCAGTGAATGGTTTAGTGGCGTTAACTTGCCGGTGCCCAAGATGAGTTTGGATCCCGCCAAACGCGAATTAGGCGATCAGCCAATCATTGTAAGTAGATGAGTCTCTATTTTAATGTATTCATTGGTCATCATACGCAATTTCGATTTTCCACTACGCATTTAATTGTTCTCTGTATCCACCACTACTCGTACTCATTTTTTGTCTTGTTTCCAATCTCTATTTCTATCTACAAACTTTAACCCTAAAACTGTTGCATTCAACCACCTCTACGGACTATTAGGTGCATCGTGGTAATTTGAATGATTTAATTAAAAATATTGAAAATAAAAAAGTATCAAACAAAACACCACCACAACAAACCCTTAAGTCACCCAATAATCCGATGGTCGCTAGCAATGTTGTACAACAACGTAACGGTGGTAATGGCAATAAACATTTCGCAATGAAAACGAGTATAGAAAATGATAAAGAGGACATCGTTAAAACAAGCGAAACGGAGAAAACCGAGGAGGATCACGTTGTTAGTGTGGGATTTACCAAATCGGAACTGTTGCGTAAATTCGATAATAAATATAAAACTGATTCGGAGAAAGATTGCAAGGAAACAGAATTATCACGTCGTTTCAGTCGTGAATCGCCGGCTGATGAGTCGACAGGCAGCAGCGAGGATGCTTCAATAGCAACTGCTGGTGATTTATCTTCACCTTCGCAACACCAACAACAACAACAGCGTGAACGTGAGGGTAGTAGCGGTAGTGTTGGTAGTGGTGTAACCTCACCGCCACGTCCGATGCCACGCACCTCGCGCAATAATTCACTAGGCGATGCGGCTACAACAGCTGCAGTTACAGGTGGCATTGCTGGCGATGAGGTTACGCCACGTCCACGTCCGCGCACTACAGCGGCAGCCGCTTACAAGGTGTGCAGGTCTTTTTGGTAGTTAAAAATATGGTTGACAGTGTATGGTCAGCTGTTAGGTGTCAAATTGAAGTGCAGAGAGGAATAGCCGAGCAGAGTAATTTGTCATATTTTTGTGAAGAAAAAAATCCTGAAAAATTTTAGGTTAGGAATGTATATACAGGTCAGACCATGATACAAAAATCCAAAGGTAGTTTCATTTTCTCTTCGCAGTCGGCTCCATAGCTGTCATTAAATTTGTTTCGTCTTTTTCATGCTACCCTCTTCTCTTAAAAAAAATTTACCATTTTTAAATAAAAAATATGTGGAGAATTTTAATGCCGAAATATATATCAGTTAGTTAGTTAAACAGGTTGCTCGATCACGGACCCTGACCTATATTGATCCTGTGAAGAAGTTCAGGAGATTAATGATTCTTAGAAATCGATTACGGAGTTTGGGCAGTGGCAGAAAAGTTGTTTGAGTAGCAGTCATTTTTCTACCATAAGTCCCCACAACACAGTGTCCGGTTAATACGCCGGTTGTTATGCTTATGGAGGTCCTGTTTAGAAGGAGTAAATACTTAGTTCTGTTCACTTCGATCAATTTCTCTGTTCTCTATCGGGTCAGTTCTTCGGCCTTACCACGGGTAAATTCTTGAGCCCCTAACCCGCAGGGGAGATTATTTATACAATAGCTCTGTTCGGTAAGGCAAAAAGCCTGTCAAATTTACCCCGATAGAGCGCTATTTTGACATTTTATTAGGGGCTAATTTTCACTGACATTTCTCACCGGACAGAACTGATATATAGAAAAATTTCGAGCTTAGAAAACATGTAGCTTTAAAAAATGTTGAAAATTTATATGGTAAAAATTGTATTGCTTAAAATATTCACCGCTTAAAAAATTAGAGCTTGGAAAAATAGAAAAAGGAAAGAATCGAAAGTATTTGAGTGGCTTTCAAAAATACATACACGTATGTGTATCGAAAAACTTCAGACTGAGGCTTGATTCCAATATCATAGTTTAGTTAAATAGTTGTTATTAAATTCAATGAGGCTCAAAACCTAAGCAGCTCACTATGTTTCGAAACTAAATTGTAATAAATCTCAGACCTATTGCAGGAATTGTAATATTGAGCATGGAATAGAGTGATTCCAAAACAATTTTTGAAGTTAGAATCAAATTAAAATATAATCTGCACTTCAATTTAAAAACATTTGTAGTATTGAATCCCTAATATATCGCTCCATTTCAGTTATTTTTGTATTTTCAGTTGTGCAATTGTGGTTTTGCATCTTCATTGCACATCCTTTGTTGATTTTGTTGCTTTTTTCGCACATGCACCAGCGTGTTGAGTAATTGTGTGTGTCGATTTCTTTTAATTTATTATTTTGTGCTCCTTATGTTTTCACGAGTCCACTTTCTTCACTTTATTTGCCTTTTGTTTACATTGCGTTCTTATCATTTTTTTTATATCACCTTTTCACATAACATTTTTCTACATATTTCTAAAATAATAAAAAATTAATTCGCTTACTACTCCATTCAACCAGCCACGCCTTGGTCCCAAACCTTTCTCTAGCAATTCAGGCGATGTTTCGTTCGATAAAGTATTCGCTGTGCCCGTCGCTCCAGGCTCACAAGAGAATATACATCATGCTTCTACAGCGGGTGGCTCAGCTGATAATAATGGCGGCGATAATTTTGTTCCGCCCGCAGCACCGGCGCCAACGGTTGCCACAGCACAAAGCAAGCCGGACTTGATTGTGGAAATCGAAATTAAGAGTGAGTTGCGGCATTTGCTTGATTTTCCATGAATTTTAAAAATTGTTTATTTATTTATATATGTATTTTTTTTTAATGTAACAGAACCAAACATAGATAACGCCGGCGATGGCAATGTACAGAAGACTTTGTCGACCTCCGAACGTCGTAAGGTATGTAAGCAGTTATTTTGACAAAAAAAAAAAAAAACTTTAATAATAATTGGACCAACATAGTTTACAAAATTGAAATTAGTCTGGAATCTATGTAACTAACTCTTAACTAACAATTTATTTTATGTGCTCTCACCTAATTAATTCTTTCCTTCAATTGCTAACCATATTTTGGCAACCACACACACTCACACTCTACAACACTACAGTCCTCGGCTGATGCTGATGAGTCGCCCGATAAGGTTACTTTCCTAATATTTTTGTAGTTTTTGTGTTTAGTAATTTGAATTGTAAAATAATATTTCGTTTAATTTTGTATAGATTTTCGAACAAACACACTCTGAATCCTCAGAGAACTCTACGGAAGGTGACGATAAACCGGATGCGGAATTGAGGCGTTTCTCAGCAGCACGCAGCAGTATTGCTGAGCGTCGTCGTTTATATGAGAGTCGTTCGAAGAGTACGGTAGAGGAGAAATCGCAATCGCCAGTGCCATTGTGAGTGTTTAAATCGGAGAAAAATAAATAAAAATCACTAAGCATAAATCAGAGAGGATTACGAATTTCAATCCATTTCTATAAAAAACAATAAATTTCCTTTCAGGCGCCGCGAACTCTCCAAAGGCGAACCTTTTAAACCACAACAACAGTCCTCTCTACCCGCTCCAACAGCCGATGTAAAGCGTATTTCTGCACCTGAAGGCAAGCAGCTGGAGGAGCGTCGTCGTAATGTTACTACCCCTGTCGATGGTGGTGCTGCCATTAAGAAATCCGCCACTGAGGCGGCCATCACGACTACACATAAACGCACCTCCACAGTTTTTGGTAAAGTTTCGAAATTCCGCCACTTGAAAGGCACCACTGGTCACAAATCGACACATATTGAAAATCTACGTAATCTAAGTCGTCAGATACCGGGTGAATGTAACGGTTTCCATGCTAATCATGAACGCGTTGCTGTACCCTTATCAGGTCCCGGTGGTAAGATTGCCATATTTGAATTGAGTCGTCCGGGTCGTTTACCCGACGGTGTTATACCATCTTTGGTGAATGGCAGTAACATTATGGATTTCCAATGGGATCCTTTCGATTCGTCACGCTTAGCAGTTGCTTGTGATGATGGCATCGTGAAGTTATGGCGCATACCCGAGGGTGGACTTAATGAACCGACAAATACACCAGAACGTGAATTGATTGCACATTTGGATAAAATTTACTTTATACGTTTTCATCCTTTGGCTGAAGATGTACTTTTAACCGCTAGTTATGATATGACAGTTAAATTATGGGATTTACGTACTTTGAAAGAGAAAATTTTATTAACGGGTCACACAGATCAAATATTCGATTTGGCTTGGAGTCCCTGTGGTAAATTGGCCGCAACTGTTTGCAAGGATGGCAAATTGCGCGTATACAATCCACGCAAATCGGAGACGCCCATACGCGAAGGCAATGGGCCGGTGGGTACGCGTGGTGCGCGTATCACATGGGCGTTGGAGGGTCAGTACATCGTCTGTACTGGTTTTGATAAGTGAGCATAGAAACTGAATAGTGGCATAAAAATACACGGGCAGTTGATTAAAAAAAATAATAATGATTTTCTTTTTCAGAGTCTCTGAACGCCAAATAAGCGTATATAACGCACAAAAGCTAAATGCGCCACTTAATATGGCCAGTCTAGATGTCTCGCCATCCATACTAATACCCTATTACGATGAGGACAGTTCGACATTGTTTGTGACGGGCAAAGGTGACTCCACCATTTATTGCTATGAGATTACGGATGAGGAACCATATATTTGTCCCTTATCGCATCATCGTTGTACTTCACTGCATCAGGGTTTGAGTTTTCTCACCAAAAATCATTGTGATGTAGCAAGTGTGGAATTCTCAAAAGCGTATAGGTTAACCAACACAACTATTGAGCCACTGAGCTTCACTGTGCCACGTATTAAGGTAAGGGAAGGGAAAGGTTGCACGAAATTTTAGGTTAAGATGTTCTAAAAACGTACTCTCTTGCAGAGCGAACTATTCCAAGATGACCTCTTTCCGCCAACACGTGTCACATGGAAGCCCACACTGTCTGCGGATGAGTGGTTTGCTTGTAATGATCGAAAACCAACCAAGCTGAGTTTACAGCCTGAAGGCATGGAAGCTTGTAAGTGTTATTCAACAAAAAAAAAATCAATTAAATAAAAATAAATTAATAAAATAAAATAAAATAAAAAAATAAATTAAATAAAATTAAAAAAAAAATTAAATTAAATTAAAAAAAAAATTAAAATAAAAAAAGTATAATATATATATATATATATATATAAATAATTAAATAAAAATAATAATAATAATATTAATTAAAAATAATGTTTGCAACGAATTTTGTATCTTTTAATTTAATCTCCTCTAGTATCCTCCATACAACAAGTGGCGCCCGCTAAGAAATTGGAGCATGCGGGAAATGGTAGCAGTGGTGGCGCAATGACACGAGCGGAATTTGAGAAAAATAAACAACAAGAGGTAATTACAAATTTTACGCATTTTCCAAGCTAATTCTCAATTTTTCTAAATCGCTTTCTTTTTAAGATTCAAAAATCCGTGAGTGCCCGCCTGGAATACAATACCAAACTGGAGCAGGATGATATGGAGGGTGTCGATGAAAATGAGTGGCAAGAAGATTAAATATATTGATCAACAAAAAGGTCAAATAAATATATTTATTAAAAAATATATAAAAATAAATAAATCTCACGCTTAAATAAGCAGGCGGCAAACCGTGTTTGTGTGAGGGCATTAGTAGTCAGTTAGCTGTTCGGCGCTGGCATTTAGCAGTATGTTACATTAAGTTAATGTTTATGTATATGTGAAAAATAGCGCGGACATAACAATAGAAAACTTGATTGATATCTTTTATATACATACACATACATATGTATGTAATTGCTAAATTTCTTTTACAATACCATAATTAAAACTGACATTCTATTTAAAATTCACTAAACATTCACAAGTGTACATTCAAAACAAAATATTTTTTTTTTTACATATTTACAAGCAACAGTTAAACAGAATTCCAAAAAAAAAATTGAAAAAATATACACAATATCCCTCTTAAAGGGACAGCGATGATCTTAAATGTATTCCATAAAAATTAGTAACTAAAATTAACAAACTTCCAGGGACAAAATTGTTTTCAATCACAAAAAAAAGGTATAAACATGAAAGACTGCATATAAATGTATTTAGTTAGTTCAAAAATATATATATGTGAACTGTAAACTTCCTTTTATCTTTTTCTAAACAAAATTTAGTAACTAAATAAACTTATAATTTTAATTAATACTCAAGATTTGCCAAAAATTCAAAAAATAAAAAAAAGAAACGTTAAAGAAAAATTGTAATTACACTTTTTGCACATTCTGCTGACAAATTATTACTTAAAATATTCAAAAAAAAGTGCATTGACTTGAAATTTGTGGTTTCGTTTTTTTTTTTATTTCGAGCAATATTGGTTGTTGTATTTAAATTTATTAAAAAAAAAAGATTAAACATTTAATTACACTGTTGCCATATGCAAATGCAAATTCCTCTTGATTGTTTACAAATACATTTAAATGGATTATATATAAATTTACTCATTTATATACAAATACATATATATTAATAAATATGTATATGTGTACGAGCTCCACATTTTTGTATGATGTGTATATTTTAAAATATACATACGTACATACAGTAAATAAGACATACAAATTTATGTAATGTATTTTACAATATACATATATGTAACTTGATAACTAAAACATACACAAATTGAATGTTTATAATTATTATTAATATTATAATTACTATTAAATAATGACAAAGCTGATGTGTGACAATTCTTTCTCTCTATAATATTATATACAAACACTCATATATTTATGTTTATTATCTTGTACGATTATAACTGTAAATTTTTTAATTTATAAAGATATAAACTGCAAAAAGATAAAAACAAAGACAATTTTTGCTCTCTAGTCTTCGAATGATGTTTTTTTTTTTTTGGTTTTTAAAACTTTTTACTGTATTAACACGTTTTAAAGACATACATACATACATCATACATATTAACGTCAAACAATCAAGCGATTTCTAAATAGCAGCAATAAAACGTAGCAAGTATTTTTGGGAATTTCGCTGAAAGTTGAAAAATGTAAACACGTCTCTTAAGTTCGTTGCAGTTTCTTGCTGTTGCTCTTAACTTCGATTCGACTTTTATTATACATATGGAAGTGTCTAAAAATGTTTACAGATAGATAATTTGCTTTAAATCTTTTTTTTTTAATTTAAAATTCATTGGAAGTAACAAAAAATTGTAGGTTTAAAATGTTTTTCTAATTATAATAAGTACTTAGAAAATGAAGCCAATAATTTTTCTAGCATTTTCAGCAATACGTACTTAAAAAATTTAAACTAGTTCAACTGTATAACACAAATCAATTGTATTTTTTTTAACTTTTGTTCTCTGTTTTTTTTTTTTTTTTTTTTTAATTAAAAAGTATATAATTTTTAAATATTCTTATGCTTTTACACAAAAAAAAATTAATTCGAATAAAATACGAAATGCTAATTTGTGTATAATTTTGCTCGGCTTTTGCCAAATGCGTGCTTTCATTTCAGAGTCTCTTTCAACAAAATCTAAAAAATAACTTCACTCAGCGAAGTTCCCTTTGTACTTTTGTTCTACAATTTAGTGCTGCTTTCGTGCAAAAATTAAACTAAATTTTACAAAAAAAAAAAATAAAGAAAAATAAAGTGTTCTACAAATCGCTATATAACGAAAAGACTTCAATAAAAATATTGCCATAATGTTTACAGAAATTTTTATACCAGCAGTAAAAATAAAAATAAAAGAACGATATTTTGAAAAAAATAAATAAACAAAAATATTTACAAATATTGATAATTCTGCAAATAACGTTTAATATTGAATATATTCACAATAACCTCGTCACATATAAAGCATTATACACTTTTGCATACATGCATACATACATATTTGCTAATACATACATACATATTACAGCAACACTCAGGCACACAATTTATGGTGCTGGTCCATGTCGTTCGTACACAATAAATGTAAGTGAAATCAAACTTTTTTTTTATAAAAAAAAAATACAAAAAACAATTATAAACAACCTTTATTGATTGCATAACAATAACAATATAATATACACATTCATACATACGTACATGCAAACATATATACATATATAAAAATATGAAATGATCGACGAAAGCGCTTATAACAGTGAAATTTAATAAATGAGTAAAAAAAAAAACAATTAACACCACTAGATTTAACATGAAAAAGCATTATATTAAATATTTACCAAGCGCCCCGCCACCATTAACTCTCAATAATATGAATGCGTAGTGATCATAAAATTAAGTCAGAAAAAAAAATCAAGAAATCAAATGATTGGCGTAACAGCTGCAGAACATTAATTTTGCTATTAAAAATTAATATATTTATAGTGGAAAACAAGAAGTATTCAGAAAACAGTTTTGGAAAAATTTAACTTTTTTAAAAAATATATCATCATTTTTGTGTCTAATATTTGCCATGCTTTTGAACATTGCATTGCTTTGTTTTTTGCTAAAATTCAATTGTCGGTATATGCATAAAGAAAAATGAAAAACGAACTGCAAAATCATTACATAAAAGGCAAAAAAAAAATATTAAAATATATTTAAGCATATTAATAATAATAATATTTTATAATATCGATATTAATTTTTGAGTATTAAGTACTAAATAAAATAAATATATTTATATATCCGATAAAAAAATTGTTGTTTTAATGATAAAGATAAAAATAAGAAATAGATAAAAATACCACAAATAAAAACGTTAAAAAAATATGAAAATAATTCAACATGAAATGAGGTTATGCCAACGAATAATTAAAGAAGAGCAAACATATATTCTTTTATAAAGAAAGGTGGCACACTTCGAATGATATTCGGAAATATTTTCAAATGACCTTTTTAGATAACTCTCTCTGTCTACTCTCAAAGCCACAGGTATGTTCTCCGAACTCGTCGAAACTATACGTTTTTTTGCCTTCCCTTAGCTGCCACCGATGCATATACTAGCTAAACCTGGTAAACGAAAAGTATATACATATGCTCGCAAAGAAAATAAACACATTTTTGTTTAAAATGACTACTTTATATATATATTTGTATTAAACTTTTGCACATTTACATACATAATTAACATCTAAAGATTTGTTGTTTTTTCGTATATATATCTAAATATATATACTAAAAGATTCATTATACATAATTTTATATTTTCAATTAATTCTAAAATTAATTTCGTATGCACAATTATACGGTGTTATAAATCTTGAAACATATACACTGCGGCTAATTAATCACAGACTTGAATTAATTTGCATTTAAACCTGTTTATTGCCGTTCATTTATATATTTAATATGTATGTATGTAATTTTGTTTTTGATGACTTTATAAACTTAGTACTAAAATCTATTTGGCCCTTTTAATTGTGTTTGCTATTTACAAGTACGAATATATTTACTAACCAAATTACATATGTATATGTTTGTACAATACATACATACATGTTTTTTCTATAGACTTCAAATATTTTAAGGATACATTCTGTGCTTCATGGCTTGTGGAAAAGACATGTAACTTGGGGTCCAACTCAAACAACAACGCAATGAGAATGTCAGATATCACCTTCAAAGGTCCCCTTAAAAATAACTTCCTTTGGAGGAGCGTTCGAGTTGGGACCAAAAGATTGTGTCACTTTCGCCAATAAATCAACCACAGAACCTAACTTCAAAATTTTCAGAGTCCCTAGAAACATATTGTATATACATATATATATATGTAAGTTCAAGATAATTTCATAAATTATAAACGAAAGAACAACTTAAGACTTATATCCATATCTCAAATATGATTTACACTATTGTATTGTGTCGCTATGTGCGCTTTTGCTGCAGCAGCGAAACAATCATTATATGTGGTCGGTGCTTGTTGGTGATAGATTAGCTCCGGAGGCTAGCAATTCGGTCGATAGGCACCAGCTAAATTACGATCTGTTGCAATAATTGTAGCACCTGCTACATTTATGTGCTGTTGCTGCTGCTGTTGTTGTTGTTGGTGATGCTGCTGTTGGGCTTGTTGCGTCTGCTGCTGTACCGCTGCGATAGCCTGCGGTGTAGCATTTATGAATATGCTTGTGGCATTTGCATGTGGTTGTTGTTGCTGCTGCGGCTGCTGTTGGTGAACATGATGCTGCTGCTGTGCTTGCACATGAGCGGCTGCAACATTATGGGAGGTAGTGGTCACTGGTACATTGGTGGCGTTGTTGAGCTGCAAAAGTTGTTGTGTTGCTTGCGGTTGCATTTGCAGTCGTAATAAATTAAGTTGATTTGCATTGATAGCGATCTGAAAATTAGAAAACAAGAGAGTATTCGTATTGTGCTCCCATATATATTACCTAAAAAAAAAAAAAAAACTACTTACGGGCACATTGGTCACTTCACCCGTCGGTGTAACAACCTGCTGCAGGAGTTGTATTTGTGGTTGTTGTTGTTGTTGATGTTGTGCTAAATTTTGCAAAATTGTTGCCTGTTGGTGCTGCGCTGGATTTGCTGCCGCAGGTGTAGCAGTGAATTGCCCATTCGGGCCAGCGGTCAATATTAGTTGTTGTGGTTGCTAAAGTAAATAAATATTAATATTGGAATCTAAATTTTCAATGTTGTTTTTATTCTTACATGAGTTGTTATGAAATATTGAGGCTGCGCTGGTTGCTGTATGATCTGTAGTTGCTGTTGTGGCGCTGCAGTTTGCCCGTGTGCTGCATTCAATGCATCCGGTGTTGCAATGAAGTATTGCAACTGTTGCGGTTGTGTGGTTGTTGGTTGCTGTATTATTTGTAATTGTTGTGGTGCATGGATTGTGGCATGTGTTTGCTGAGGCTGCTGCGGTTGGTTAACCGTTGTTGCTGCTGTAAGTGTATCAGCACTGAGTGCACCAAATGTCAATACTTCTCCTTCCGCTGTTTCCATCTTCACCGGTAATGTTACTGTGCCAGCAGTCATTACCGCCGGTGTAGCATTAGTTGTTGTCACTGTGGTACTTTGTTGTGGCGATTCTTTCTTTGGGCCACTACTTGTACTGGGCTTGATGTCCTCACGTGGCACAATATCAATAAGAAAATCAAATTGATCATAATTTGCAATGGCTTGTGCAATATCTGAACGCTGTAGCGTGCGCCGTTTACTTTCTTCGGTATGTATCCAAGCGCGCATGGTAAGTTCTTGTATGAAATACTCACAGGCTTTAGCAAATAATAGCGGCGCTTCAGCTGCAATCATTTTGGCATTTTCATCTAATTTCATAATTTTTTTAATGCGTGCCAATGGTAAAGCTTGATGCTTTGCGTCTACTTGATTTATACCGCGCACGTCCGCCATAATATTCTGCCAAAAGTTGTCAATAGTAGGTGGAGGCCTACGTGCAATAGCTGTGCGTTGCGCTTTTGTTTGTTTCTCTTTGGGATTACTGGGTGTACTGCTGCTGCATGTAACTACCAAATCACCTGATATGTTATACGTTCCCGAGGATATGATTTGGGAGGTATTCGCTGGATTATTGCTGGTACCATGTCGACCACCACTTGAGGTGGCAGCTACAGTCACTGAGCCACCGCCACTACTACTCGGTGCATTTGAGTAGGAGTGCGACATTATTTTATTGAAAATTTTCCTTATTGCACGGTTTTAATAGTAAAAATTTTATATTTTACACTTTATATACAATAAAAGCACACTAAATGTGAGAAAAATAAGTTTTGGCGTCAAAAACTAGTCACTGTTGTGTTCCAATTTTTAATTAGTTTCGCTCATTCTTCTTCTTACATTGAGAAATTTAGAATTATCGTTCACAATGACAAGAAAGAAAGATAACTTTTTATCGATAAATTTGATGAAAGATTGTTCAAAAGGCAATTTATAATTTTTGTGAAATAATAAAAAAAACTGTGTGATGTTTTGTAGAATCTATTCCTTAAATCCGAATGATTCATCCATACAAATTGTTAACAATATTTTTCATAGATCTAGTTTTGTTTACTGTGAATGGTTAGTTATAGCAAACACTCTTATCAATCATTTCATGTGGTGCACCCAGCATCAGCCGGCACTGATATTTGTATACATTCTCCAGGAGTTTAGAAATAGGATTATTATTGAACATTTCGTTATATCAAATGATAAAAAATGGATAGAAGCTTTTGGAAAATTTTTGCTTTATCAAGTGCTGTTAAACTATTACTAATTCCTGCACCGTAAGTTTCATTGATCTTTTCAAATTCAGTAAAGAACTTCTGTTCTATTGCTCCAGAAGATTCACTTACTTTGCGTAACGCTTTGAATGGATTCCGAAAAATTTTAGCAAAGTGAGAGGATATTCGTGTATCAAAGCCAGACAAGAAGTGCGTTGATTTATTATTTTGTAATACTTAAGGTAAAAGGCGGGTGAATGCACGGGCGATGATGACGTGTACAAACAAATACAGAATGCTGAATCTAATTTGTAAGGTTTATACATTGAACAACGACTTTAAACTACGTTAATCATCAAAAGGCAGTAGGGCGAGATATAGAATTTTAAATATATGCATTTAATATTTTTGGTTTAGCACTTCAATATCTAATCCTATCTTCTTTTCCTCCAGCCATTCCACAGATTTTGAGGTGCACCGCAATTGGTTGGCTATCACACATTCTCTACCCATCAACAAATGGTATGTTGATGAAACTAGTCAATGGACCCTGGACTATCCACCATTCTTTGCGTACTTTGAGCGTATGCTGGCATATGTTGCCTACTATGTCGACAAAGAAATGCTAAATCTTTACAATCTCAACTATAACTCGATGGCCACGGTTTATTTTCAACGATGTTCGGTGATATTTATGGATTTTCTTTTCGCAATCGGCGTGTATCGTTGTCTAGGCGTTTCAAATGTAACACTAAAATCACAACAGCATTTCGCAACGGCATCGTTGCTTCTATTTAATGTCGGATTGCTATTTATCGATCATATACATTTTCAATATAATGGCTTTCTATTCGGTATACTCCTGCTGAGCATAAGTTATATGTTGGAAGAACGTTATGTGCTCTCAGCATTCATATTTGCAGTTTTATTAAATTTTAAACATATTTTCCTATATATTGCACCAGCTTATGCTGTTTACCTGCTGAAATTTTATTGCCTGGCAAAGGGGCGGAATAAATTTATTTGTATCACCAAATTATTAATTTTTGGTTTGATACCTTTTGTCATATCATTCGCGCCATTTCACAATCAAATGGAGCAGGTAAATTTGTTTGAATATCTAATTAAAATTCTACAGATTTTCACATTTGCTTATATTTTCAGGTATTTAAACGTCTCTTTCCTTTCAAGCGTGGTTTGACTCATGCTTATTGGGCGCCTAACTTTTGGGCGTTATATAATGTTGGTGACAAAGTGTCTGCCAAACTTTTAGGCATAGCAACCACAACAGGCCCAACAACCAGCTCGGGACTTGTGAAAGAGTTTACGCCGTTTGTTTTACCGAATATAACACCGCGCACGACGTTTCTGCTAACCCTGCTCTCTATGTTGCCGATAATACTGAAACTTTTTGCCTATACGCCGTTAAGGTACAAAATATAGAAATTTTCAATTTTAATTTACAAAATTTAATATTAATTCATATTAAAAGAGATGCGAAAACCACCTTTTTGCGCGCTATTGTCATCTGCTCCTGCTCTGCTTTCATGTTTGGTTGGCATGTCCATGAAAAGGCTATACTTATGAGCCTCATACCGTTATGGTAAGTATTTATCGTATTAATATGATATTTTTAATTATGATTTCTTTTATTTCCAGTTTGCTGTTTCATCTTTATCCCACAGACGCCAAGCATGCGTTTTTGCTCAGTGTAGTTGGATATTTTTCGCTTTTCCCATTACTTTTCGAAACTTCACTGTTAGTGCTGCGCTATGCCCTCTATCTGTTTTACATGTTCCTCATGTATGGACAAATGGTGCGTTTATACACACCATTACAGGATTACAAGACGAATCTTTTTGAAAACTGTTATATATACGGTTTCGTTTTACTGCCCATATACGAGCATTTTCTCAGTGTCAATTTGAATTTACACCTTTCACTGCCATTCATGCCACTGCTGCTGACCTCAGTTTACTGCGCTTTAGGTGTTACATACTTCTACATTTCGTATTATTTATATACACTTGGTATTAAACCTGTTGCCTTATTTAAGTCATTTACTAATTTTGAAACTAAAACGAAAACTAAATCTAAAACACGTACACAACAAATAAATGGCGATAAAATTAAGTTGAAATAAAAGTAACGGTTGTATTGTGATTACGTAATGGTCTTCTTGTTGTTGCTACACAGTGCAACCAAGCGCTTGACGATCTTCTCGGATAGCCACGCATCGGTCGAATATTGATGTTATCATAAAGCCAATAAAGATTATCTTTGAAGAAATAAGTTTTGCCATTGGTCAATGTTGCTGCTGCGTCAATTTGGTTTGGTATGCCAGGCCAACGACGCATCGGCTTTGGATAGCCAACATCTAGCGAGTTTAAACGATCATTGAAACGCCAAAATTTATCACCAGCAAATATATAGGTCAGATTATTTTTCGCTGGGGGTATATGGAAGAAATATGAAACATTTAAATGTGGTGAAATAATAATAAAAGAAAGTTTCAAACTTACGCCATAGCATAACTGCATCAACATTTGCAACGTTATCAATCAAATACTCTATCGGAAGTGGACTATTTTCTATAAGAACTGGCTGGCTGTCTTGCTCATACTTGAAAACCCAATATTTGTCGCCTGGCAGAAAGGTAAAATTTAATATTCATACTTTTAAACAAAATAAGCAGCATTTTACCGCCAAATACCTGTAAACAATACACCAGCGCCATCGTAACGTTCATAAGCTGCATCTATTCGTTTAATTTCAGGCGGCAGAAATGGAAACATTGCATAAATGCTCAGCGGATAACTGTGAACAAAACAAAAAAAAAAGTATTTTTTATTTTCGTTAATATTTTTTTAAAATTAAATTGCATTAGCTTTAAATACCCATTCATAACGGTGTAACGCGGTGTTAATTTGTAAACATATTCATGCTTGAAAATGTACACAGTACCATTTAAAACGCTTACGGCATCAAATTTGCCGAGACATATATTTGGCACAGTGGAGATTTTTGATTTTGGCCATAAAGCGGTTGCAGTTGGTGTTGGTGTGCGTAACGTTGCCTTGATTGTTGATAGTTCCGGTTGTTTTGTTGTATTGTAGACAAATCGACTCTGTGTAGGGAAATATGTTAAATGTGTATATATGTTTGTATGTCAAAAATACACTCGGAGGGTTTGACATTCCCTGTCGAGGGATGACCGGAATTAGAAAAATTATTTTTTGGATGTCGGTCAAACTAGGACTCGAACCCTGGCCTTCCGAATGACAGTATGCAATGCTAACCACTCGGCTTTTACGGAGAAATTAATCAAACGCACAAAATTTAAGACGGTAATCTTTCTATAAAGAACGAGCCTGGGGAAGGTCTTAATAGGTAGGTTTTAATTATTATTTTTTTGCTTCTAAAGTGGCACATCCGCACGGTAGAATTCAGCTAAAGTACTCTTAGTTCGCTGAACCTTTGCAGTTCTCGCATAATCTTTACCTCATAAGCTTAAAATCCTAGAGCTATTGTATCTTGTGGGGTCCTGTTCTGCCCTGAACACACAGAAAGTTTACCAATCTCTGTAGTTGTTGTTGTTGTTGTTATAGCCGCAAAAATATTCTCCCAAGTACAATAGTTTTTGGGGATTATTGTGGGAGTGACAGTCCTTCACCGGATAAAAATCCGAGTCGTTCCGCTATAAATACACGATATCCGGGAACTTTTGGATTTTAGTCGCATCTTACAACAAGGAAAATTCTTGAACCTCTACCCCACTAGGATAGGTACACCTCTCGATGTACATATGTGGCTGCTCAGTTGGTTACTGCTCATACCAGATGGTTAACCGAAGTGCTTTCGCGCCAAAATCGATTAGCACCTCGGAATACAGTTAAAATACCACCTCGTACTGGTAAGACCTGAATCTGAGACGGTATTACGTATTATTAGCTCTGTTGTTGTTGTTGTAATCGCAAAAATAATCCACAATGGATATTTTGTCGGTAACTTGTTCTGTCCAGCGATTTTTTTTTTGGTCAAGCACTTCCTGATTTCCCGAGGTTTCTGGAGATGTTTCAGTTTCTAATAGATGTCTGCCCGGTCGGTCCCTAAGGTAGCGTCCTAGCATACAGCATAACATTGTGCTCTTTAACTAGGAGCAAAGATGTTTCATCATGTAAGAGGTGCACAGGTTACATTGGGAGGTTTCCTGTTACGGTTCTCAAGGGTGTGTTCTGATTGGCTTGTAGCTTTTTACCAACGACTCGCTAGCTCCGGCTTCCAAATCAGTGCAGCGCAATTTATGGCCGGCTAGACGTCTGCAAAAGTATCAGGTGCCCCTGGCGTGAATGGAACTCAATACCTCTAGATAGTGCGTTATGTCCAGCTGATCTGTTATGTAAGGGTTTATGGAGTACTTCATGATATGGAAGATATTTCCGTTGCTAGCAAAGGCTGCCAGTATAAAATACACACCGAACATTGTTGAAAATCTGGCATCTTCCAAAGCTAGGAGCTTCAATGTTAAGAGGTCTAGTGAAACCTCAAAACTCTATACCAAATCACGCTTAACTTTTGGGAAAAAGTGTGACAACTACTTCACATGGAATCAAATTGAACCTCTATTCAGTACTATAGGTCTATGTGTGGCGTATCAACCTAACCTAACCTAATCTTCCAATGAATATATATTCTAAAATTTCTTTCCACTTACGTACTTTGTGTTGGTTAACAGTTTCATAATCGTCATAAAATGTTGGAGTCGAGCGCCTTGTCACTTGCTCTAGTGTGTTTTCCTTATCCATATCAGTTGTGGTTTCAACATTTTTTGGTTTTATTGTTGTTCCCGACGCAGTGGTGTCATCATCCTCTAAAACTTTATTCACTGAAATAAAACATTTGATGGTATTTTCATTACAAAATATACTTTTGTTCTTCAAACCCACAGTATATGGAATACATAGCCAATGTATCATCATAATCCAGTACTGTACCCGCACCAGGTCCCTTATAGTATGGAAACATAATGGAGTTGTAGTGTGGTGAATGCGCCAAACCCAGACTATGTCCAATTTCGTGTGACGCCACAGCATAGAAGTCAACTCCGGTCGCGAGATCTGTTGAGTTTTCCTGCCAATTCTCATCCTCATCAAAGTGTACGTCCCCACCCCAAGAGCCCATTTCGTATGGATAATAAGCGTGTGCCAATATATTACCAGGTCCATCGAAAGCGAAGCTACAATAAAGCGGCAGAAGAGTTCTAATTTCCTTTTATTTATCCTTATTTTATGTCATACTTATCGCCATGGTAACGCCTACCGAAACCTATTGTTATATCAGCATCCGTGTCATTGGTCCGTTCAAATCGAAGCCCGCTATATTGAGCCCACAACGCTAGGGCACGTGCAATGTCACGTTCGACCTGTGTGCGTGGAATTTTCTGCGACCAATTGCCGATGCTGAAATAGAAAGAAAATCATTTGAACTAACGATTTCTCTTCAATTCGGCCTTTGTTCGAGTCTCGCGGTTTATGGAGGGTTTGTTCTCCACATCGAACATCATAAATCTTAAGCTCCATATGTGTATTGCCTTTACGTATATTTATATGGCGGCACAATAGAAGTTCGCAGCTTCTGAGTGATTTAATTGCTCGGACTTGGCGCCAGCTTCAATAAGTGCTCTTACCGTAGTGTCTCCAGTAATAATTACATGGCTTACGCGCTTATAGCTGAATATATAACATTGCGCCATTCATTTTTCGCTGCATCTACTACTGCATCGAAAGCTTTCAAACCTGGAGTATTCTTATCCATCCGACTACATGTCCTAGCTAGCGTAGCCGCTGCTTCTTGATTCGCTGAACTATGTCAATATCGCCGTATATCTTATACAGCTCATCGTTCTATCGACTCCTAACACCGACTCATCACATGTTGTCCATGCTTCCGCATCATATAGCAGGACGGGAACGATAAGCGACCTGTAGAGTTTGGGTTTCATTCGTCGAGAGAGGACTTTACTTTTCAATTGCCTGCTTAATCCAAAATAGGACTTGTTGGCAAGAGTGATTCTGCGTTGGATTTCTAGGCTGTCATTGTTGTTGGTGTTAATACTGGTTTCAAGATATACGAAGTTATCTACGACTTAAAAGTTATCACTGACATGGCAGCCGAGTAGCGAATGCGATGACTATTTGTGTGATGACAGGAAATATTTCGTCTTGCCCTCGTTCACT
The DNA here is from genome assembly GCA_037013455.1 of Ceratitis rosa. Taxonomy (NCBI): domain Eukaryota; kingdom Metazoa; phylum Arthropoda; class Insecta; order Diptera; family Tephritidae; genus Ceratitis; species Ceratitis rosa. The sequence continues at coordinate 16,439,743 of JAWMAG010000054.1, forward strand.
ACCAGACCCATATCCTTCGCTTCCTTATCCAGTCTGGAGAAAGCAGAACTCACTCAGCTCTGCAGCTCTTATAACTTTCTCCAGCAATAATATAAAAAAGTCACACGATAAGGAATCACCATGTCTGAAACCTCGTTTGGTATAGAACGGCTCGTAGAGGTCCTTCCCGATCCTGACGGAGCTTTCAGTGTTGCTTAAGGTCAGCTTACATAGCCGTATAAATTTTGCGGGGATACCAAATTCAGACAGAGGTGGTGTAGGTCGATCTTCTTTTCACGGGTATTTTCCAAGATTGTGCGCATGTTGAATATCTGGTCAATGGTCGATTTTCCAGGTCTAAAGCCACACTGATAAGGTCCAATCAGTTTGTTGACGGTGGCCTTTAGTCTTTCACACAATACGCTCTACAGAACCTTATAGGCGAAATTAATGAGGCTTATTCCATGGTAATTGGCGCAGACTGTCGGGGTCCCCTTTTGTATGGATTGGGCAGAGTACATTTAAAATCCAATCGTCGGGCATGCTTTCGTCCAACCATATTCTGCAGAGTAGCTTATGCATGCCCTTGTCAGGTCTACACCGCCATGTTTGTATAGCGCTACGGGTACGCTGTCAGCTCCAGCCGCTTTGTTGTTCTTTAGGCGGGCAATCGCTATTCGAACTTCTTCATGGTCAGGTAGTGGAACGTCATTTCCATCGTCATCGATTGGGATTTCGGGTTCACCATTCCGGGATACTCCATTTTCACTGCTATTCAGCAGGCTGGAGAAGTTTATTACTTAGCATTCAATTCGGATCCATAAATAAACCATACATATATATATGTATAATTCTTCGTGAAAGCTTATCGATGATTTCTTGTCTCGTGAAGGATTTTCTTTACTTCATTTAGTTGAAATAAAATTAGAACCGAATTTTATAGCTAACCAATAAAAATAAGCTAAAATCATTGAGAAACTCCTCAAAGCTTTTACTACACCGCTTTTATTCGAGCTTTTATTGCCTTTTGAGAAAACTATTGGTAGATTTAAAATTAGAATCTTTTAAGATATCACTCCTATGGACTTTTACTCTCTGTAGTCAAAATTGATGGATTTTAGTAAAATTAGAAGCTTTTAAGAGTACGATTTTTTCAAGGCTTTTACTCTCTGCCGTCATAATTAATTGTGTTTTGGTAAGGTTAAAAGCTTTTGAGAAAGCCCTTCTTCCAAGTTTTTACACTCCCTCTTTAGTTTGAGTTTTTGATTTCTTCAGCCAAAACTGATAGCTGTTAGCTTAGAGCATTTTTTTAGAGCTTTTACTCTCTTCAGTGAAAACTAAAAATTTTTTGGTAAACTTAAAAGAGCTTCGCGTTTTTCCTTTTCGCCATAGCTGGTAATTTTTGGTACGATTAAAAAGCCATTGATATGCAATTAGCTGCTGCCATAGAAATATTTTTGTTGAGCTTCCTCTTCTTTTTTAGAGCTTTCACTTTCTAATATTGTATTTTAAAACTCACAACAATACCACTACATAGGTATTGTACATACTTACAAGTAACGTATACGCCGCTTCCTCCAAGTTGGTGCGCCGATCACAAATCGTTTGCGTCGCTTTGCAGAATCTCCCACAGCTCGTTGTGAGTCACGTCTTTTGTCTCTGACGCTTTGAACGAACGAGCGTTGCGTGCTACTCGTGAGATAATAGGGAGTGCCTTCAATGTCAGGGACACCACAACGTGGTTTGTTGAAGAGCTTTAAAAAGTAAATAAAAATGAAACAAAAAAAAAAATCATCTGCGATACTGTAAATAGAGCACGAGTGACTTAAAGTTCAATGTGCTACATAGTAGCTTATCAGCAACAGCATTAGCTTCACGAACATACAAACATATATACTCGTACACTCTCTGCTTTACCTCCAACGTTTCATTGTCCAACTCGCCGGTCTGATTGAGTGCTCCATATTTTTGTATACTTTTTATGGCTTCTATGATTGCTGACTCGTGATAAAGTGACTCCGAATCACTGGGATTGGGTTCCAAATAGCCAAAGCGACGCATGAAACGCAGCTAAAATTAGAATAACACTTAGTTTATTGTTGTAGTCGTTGCTGCTGGATTTGGCTTTGCATACAATTTCCGGTGGCGGCACTTCAATATTCCTCTTTCCGCGTACAACTTTTTGATGGGAAATCGCTTCTGTAGTAGTTATTGTTGCAGTCACCTTTGCACTTCTATTTGTTGGTGCCGCTTGTGCTTCATACGCGTATATTAAGAAAATAAACAACAACGGCAGATATGACGTCATAATTTTGACAAATTATAACCCGTTCGAATTCATCCAGACAGACTTTACGCACTGAAAGCTTCCACTCGGGGCGAGCGGATTTTTGCAACTGTTTTAAATGACCGTTCGGCTAATCGGTTTGAGGGGCAGTTTATTAGTTTATTTATTCTCATGGCGTTGGGTGCTTATCACCGAGGCATGCGTAAATATTTATACAAATATGTATGTGTAATTTTGTTGTATTGAAATGGAGCTTGATGTGTTGAGGCTTGGCTTAGCGGCAAGAGATATGTACCAGTGATTGGTATTGCTCGTCTAAGAAGTTTTCGGTCTTCGGGTTGAAGCTTTTACTGAGCCAGAAGCAAAATACTGTATGAGCGGATTGGAAGCTGCATACAGTGCCAGATCGTTAACGACTTAACGGATCAATTGAACACTCCGGCGCTTGGGTGATTGGCTATGAAGATGGAAAGAACAATACAGTTGGACTAACTTTGTTGTTATTGGTATTATAGCGACTTGTTCAATCCGCCCAGGAGTAAAATTTGTCTATGAAGTCGATGCCATTTAGTGGGTGCTTCAAAAAAACACTCAAAGGTGTTAGTGTCCTCCGGGGCCTCATTCTATGCGGTGTATATCTTTAGTATGTCGGTGTCGAGTTCAAATAGGAAAGTGTTGAGTCTGCTACAATATCCAGACCTTAATTGCAGTTCCGAGCTCTTTGGGTGGTGGTTATATTTCGACGGTTGGAGCTTTGGTCTGTGGGTATCTCGTCGTGTCCTGCGATTCTGTTTTCTGGTGCTAAATGGAGTCATTGTAACTAAGGTAGCATGCTAGTAGATATTCAGGATAATATTATGCCTGTTAACGGGAGGCATAGATGTTTCTCTGAGTAAGTGAAGATGGCAACTTCTAGAGGTTTCCTGTTGCGGTTCTCAGGTCCGAGTCTTGACAGGATTGGAGCCTTTTCTTTAGCGTCTCACTAGTTCTCTGTGCCCAAATCGGTGTGGGATATTTTATGACCGGCTGACCGTTCGCCTTATAAGTTGCAAGCAACGTTTCTTTTCCCCAGGTGCTGCCGTCTAGTTATTGTACTTTGTTTGGAGATATTGTCTCCAAATCATAGTCGTATGCTGAGTGAAGGTGTGCTGGCTGTCGAATGTTTCTCCCAGTTAACTCTAGGCTGTTTAGTGTCGGAATTTCAATGTCATCGACCTTAACATTCAGTTGGAGCCGATACTCTTTCGTCTATCTTATGAAGTGGTAGTAGGATTTCGCTGATTGTTGCAGTAAACAATAGCGAGGAGAGGAGTTTTGAATTGTGGCCTCACAATACTACCGATAGTAGATAATGCATGTTTCATCTCTTTAAAGTCGGTGATAATGAATATTCTTCCAATAATAGCACTGCATCATTGACCATGTCAAAGCTTTTGACAGGACAGTTTACACACAGAGTCGATTAGGGTTAAGGCCATGAAGCATATTGGTGTCAATGGCATTAAGTGCGTTGGGGGTGGTGTACACTTTACGGAAGCTTTGATATGTGCTGCTGGGCTCAGGTAGTAGGTTAGAGATGGAAACAACAAACTAAAGCTGACAAAAGAAATTTTGGCTATGTAGCAGCGGTGAGTCTGCATCAGTATTACTGGCGTATTTGTCGCTTACAGAAACTGAACTAATACTCCATTCAAAGTCTGAATATGCAGAGTTCAATTAAGGCTTGAAAGATGGCGAGAGCTGGTCAATCTGGATTAGTATTCTGTCTATAATGAAGTACGGCTCCGGAGTGTAGTTTTCATTAAAGCAGTTTACTTTATGGTAAGATCCCTGACTCTGGTTTGGGGCTTTTATACCCCTCTAAAAGGGCGAATGCACGTCATAGATTCTGTGATCAAAAAAAAAAAAAGATACGGCTTTGGAGCTTACACAATTATAACACACAAACCATCGCACCTACGACAACGGACAAAACTAACCATCCGCAACTAGGACATTGTATTAAATGCCAACTCCATACCAACTAGACGGGAGTCTTTGTCGTTACAGAGGTAGTTAGATTAGGCACAAATAGGAGAGCTGCTACTCTTTATGGAAGGTTTAAGAAGGAGGTGAGGATCTACTCGTATTTACGACCGTCAAGACTCATACAAATATGGTCGTGTGCACTAAATTCAAACAACTTGCGCATTGTATCCATTTTTTTGTGAAGAACCTTGGCCTGCTAAAGCTCGGAGCTTGACATAACTCTGGTTTAAGCCAATCTGACCAGTAACGCGTTTGCAGGCAGAAGCCTCTTTATATCGGAACACCTTAGGAGTGTAATTTCCGTTAATCCTTAACTCTCTACATGTCTCTGATTATCTTCGGTCCACTTCAGTATAGATAAATCTTATGTTAGCTCGGCAAACAAACCATTACTCCACAGATAGACTCTGTAATATGCTTCTCAGTTGATCTTCCTATACTCACAAAGTTAAACCTCTCTCTCAGGACCTTTCTTACTTTCTTACTTTTGCGATAATGAGCTTTACTTTTACCTTGACTGCATAAAATTGTGCAGGTTTTGTGCATACGGTAGCAAGTGTTATTTATCGTTCGAATGACTTGAAATTCGGTACATAGGTGGCTTTTTGCTAAGAACACGTGCTAAGAGTTCTTTTGGCTTAAATTTTTTTACGGCAAGTGGATCTTTTACTTTTAAATATACATATGCATGCTCCGTTTTAGTTAAATTTTTGGATGATATGGCTAAAAGTTTCCTGAAAATAGGCCAGAGACCTGGAAACAAGTTCGATTTGGTCGAAATAATATTTCTTTCTTTACGGCAAAGAGATCAAAACATTAGTATGATATGGATATAAGCATCGATCGTGCGTAGCTACGTTAACTTCGCATTTTTGTTGTTTCGCGGCTGCGGGCTCAACTTGAGTGTAAAGAAGCCTGGAGCCGAATGGTGCGTTGGTTAACTTGGAGGCATTCATATTGATATTTTCGGAGAAAGACTTTGAGTAGTGAAGAAGTGACCCACACATACAAATACCTAGGTAGATCAATATAAATACATATATAAAAATCTTACGTTCGTTTGTAAAGATCCGTATATCTCGAAAAGTTACTGACCGAGCGAAATTTGTGCAAAACAAAATTGCCTGTCATTCCTCCATCAACACCAGCAGACGAGATCAATGCTTGCTTGAAATATTCCACGTTGTGGCGACATGTCAAAAAATTACAGAGGAACGTATTAGGAGCAACAATTCTGCCCAGAACTTTTAAAAGTGAAGACAACCTCATTATCGATATATATCCGTCCGATACTAACTTTCAATTCAAACGACTTCAGTTCCCTGTTCGACCGGCGTTTGCAATCATTACCAACAAAGCTCAGGGTAAATCTTCGGAATAATTATTTAGTTACGGACTGCTTCGCATGTGGGGGTACTTTTTTCAATAGCATTTCTTCACCGACCACTCGTGAGTCGTGTCAGGCTGTCATGTCATTTTTGTTCATTATTGTTTGGAATTTCATCGTGAAAAGACTTACGTCTGAACAACGATTCCATATCGTTCAACTTTATTATGAAAATTAACCTTCTGTAAAGAATGTGTTGCGCGTGCTTCGCTCAACCTACTGTCAACATAATCGGCCTGCTGAGCGTACTATTCGCTACACCATCACCCATCTTGAGACCCGACATTCATTACTGGGTAATATTTGAACGAACAGACCACGTCCAGCACTCAGTGAAGAAAATACTATAACGGCCGTAGCTGAGAGTGTACACGAAGGCCGTGGAGAGTCAATTCGGCGTAGTTCGCAGCAACCCGGACTGAGGTATGGAACGACTTGGTGCATTTTCCGTCGAGATTTTGAATTTAAAGCGTACAAAATACAGCTTGTGCAAGAACTGAAGCCGCTCCACCTTCCCAAGCGACATCGCTTCGCTCTATGGGCTCTTGAAAAGTTCCAAGAAGATACCACGTTATCGAGCCAAATTTTGTTCAGCGTTGAGGCCCATTTCTGGCTTAAATGACAAGCAAAATTGCCTTATTTGGGGCGAAGAGTAACCTAAAGGGATTCAAGAGCAGCCATTTGATGTGGTTTGTGGGCCGGAGGAATCATCGGTCCGTATTTCATCAAAAATGAAGCCGGTGGGAACAAACCGTCAATGGCGAACGTTATCGTGCCTCGATAACCAACTATTTGATGCCTGAAATTGCATCTCGTGATCTCGGCGACATTTGGTTTCAATTCAGACCATGGAGCAAAACATCACGCGTGTTATTCGCCAGTTACCAGTCGAAATGCTCGAACCAGTCATCAAAAATTGGACTCAACGAATTGACCAACTGAGACGTAGTCAAAATTTGAATGAGATTATCTTCAAAAAGTAAATGCCAAAGAATGTTCGTTCGATTGATAATACACACTCTCCATTAAATTTAACTTTTCTGTGTTTTTTCTTTAAAAAAGCAGAGGTAACTGGTGCTTTCGACCGAGCGTCCTCCAATTTGTGGTATGCATCTTGATGTTCTTCCAACCAACCTAAAGATTATACTAAGTCACCTCCAAACGGCTGATGGGTTTTTATGAGGAGCCTTTATTTCATGTCAGAAATACACTCGGAGGGCTTTTGACATGCCGAGGGGCGATCACAATTTGAACATTTAATTTTGAGATATTGATCGAGCCAGGACTCGAACCTTGGGCTTTCTAATTTCAGTACGGCCAGTATTGTCGGCACTTTTTGTTATAAAACAATAAAATTATTCTTTTATTTAATTTAATGCAAAGACAAGAAATTCTGTAAACATATACAAATATACATTTATACATAATATTCCCATACATACATACATTCAATAATTAGCATTTACATACATATATATTGTAGTTCACCTTATACGAATACCATAAAGCATTTATTCATTTGGTTATACACGTAAAACAATGCTTTCCAACAGCAGCTGTACATTTCTTTATTAAAATAATAACCGATTATTCACAACATCAAAATCCCCATAAATAATTACATACATATATTACAATTCTCTTTCTCCTATCCTACTTTTTTCCAGACCAATTCATTCCTATTTCGTGTTCCAAAAAACAAAATTCGTTTCCTTATTATCAGTTCATCATCAACGGATTGCGCCAAACCCTTTGGCCTCCTCCTCATCTCAGTAATGATTGCGCCGCTTGTTGGATGGACAATATTCGGCGTACTCTTCCCAAGTGCAGCCAACTTTGGTGCAACACTCATTTGTAATGGATGGCGCATCTGCGCGTCGCGAGCGTAGTAAAGTGTTGACATAATCCAATTGTAACCAGGTGCGTGCGACAGCTGAAAAGAAATGAAATTTCAGATTTATTACACTATATTTTTGGAATTTTTTTTATTTTTTTGCCTTACGTTTACTCTTCTTATGGATTGCTTCATTATCAGTACGCTTGCGATTGCGTCGTGTTAGGCGATAAATGTCCTTCTCACAGGCCCAATACAATTGGCGTATCAATTTATCACGGCAGCGTGAGTGGGTTTCCTGATGCCAAACATTTTCCCAATCCGATTGAGATCTGTAATTGAGAATAGTGAGGAATTTTTGGGGTGAGAATAGTTTTTTTTATTTAATTTTTTGTATTCGTAATATAGTAAAAAGGAGCTGGTAAGAGTAAGTTTCCCAAGCCATAGACAATTTTATTGTTTTAATGTTAGCAAACGGCACGAAACGATTCGGTATAGTAATTAGCTAGAGTCCGAATTCAAATTCCAACATGTGAGTAAAATATTTTTTACCATCTCATTGCAGAACTCAACGGTGTATAGGTTGATGAAATGAAAAAGGGTGAGGAAGAACTTGAACTCGTGCGAGGTAAGGTTAGTTCATTCGAAGTCCTATATACCTTGGACCGATCCGAGGTAGCATCTTTGTCTCTCAGGTTTATATTCCTTTAGAAAAACACTCCTGAAGTAGGTTGATTAGTTTAACAGGTTTCTTAATCACTAAATCCTCATCAAGAGCACTTAGAGCCATTGGTTGGTCCCCCTAAAGAGATTCCTTTCACCTTTCCGAATGTTCAAAGCACTTGGTGTGCTCTATGAAATTCAGGAGGTTAATGACGCCTACCGATGTTAGTTCTACAAGTCAATCGAAGAATAAATGTCCGAGAAAACGATAACAGACCGCACTGAGAGCTGTGCAGTGCTCCACCGATTCCTCCTCATCTATGTCCCTGCTGTTGTGGCCCATTATGAATTTGTCTTGTCTCTGTTGACCGCCCTTCTGATAACGACTAGCAGAATTTCAAGGCCTTTCATAGGAGTTGAGGGCAGCGTAACTGTAATGAATATGAAGGTCGTCCACTGAAATTTTTCCATCTTGCTCCTATAGGTAGATAATATGGGCCTTATTACAGATTTGTATAGCCAGGCGTAGAGTGAGGTCGTAGCTTTCTTACACCTTTTCACCGTATTCCAGTTCCAGTCCTCCTGTCTAACAGGGAGATCATTCGTTACTCACTTTAGTGTGACCTTGTGCAATGTAAGTCCACAGTCATTCTGTTGGATTTTTTTCGGGGCCTCAATAATGACACTGACTTCTCTTGTGATTTGCTGCCCTGAGTAAGCATTTAGAAATGAGTTTCCTGTGACTCAGCAGGCGATATTGGCTAGGATAATTCGTCGAAGGCATTGAAGAGAAATCAAATCTCCCATTACTCACCACCATGTCAATGAGCTTACGACCGCTTAGCAGAAGATGAAAATTTTTGCCAAAAAATCCCAATTTACACCTCGGCGGCTATGTAAACAAGCAGAAAACTGCAGCACTTGGAGCATAGAAAACCCACACGTAAATATGGAAAGGTCAATGCAACGAAACGAATGACTGTTTATTGAGGCATGTGGACGGGCGGCAATCATTGGTGGGTTTTTCTTCGAAAACGAAAAAGGAACTATCGTTACGTTGCCATGCTAAGAGATTATTAGTTTCCAAGTGCAGAACGAACAGAGACACATAGACGAAGTGAGGTTTCAGCAGGACGGCTCTACGGCCAAAGTTGAAATTGGTCTTTTGCGCATAATTAGCTGAAACGCGATGTCAACTAGTCGACTTGCAGCTGCGATTTGACTCTTTAGGACCATTCTTTGTACGGATACGTTAAGGATAAGTGCTACGACAACTATCCAGAGACAATTCATGAATTGAAACACGAAATTGATGTCATCATTGTAGCCATAAAGAGCCACACAATCGAATATGTTTGAAAATCGGGGTCCAAAATAGGTCTTTGACTGGATGAGAGATACATAATCTCTAATGATGACATGTTATAATAGAGTTCCCCGAAGAAGATGGTAAGAAGAAATACCCAAGACAAGCTGAAATTCTTGAACCAAAACTATTGTCTCCAGGCGTTGAAACATTGGTTTTGTCGAGATTTGTGAAAATCAAAGTACTTTATGTTGATATATTCACCAAAATTCACACTGCTTTCTTCTGCCGCAGTTAATATACGGTGATCAGACGTAGGGTTTCACTTCAAGTTATGCAATAACTTTGAGCCTCAAATTTATCCACAACTTCTTTTTTTTTAATCAATCACACTCTCCAACTCAGAGAACTTACCTTTCGCGAAATAACAGCTCCAAGCCCTCCTCGGTGTGTATGGACTTCACCTGCCAGAAGTACAGCATCAAACAGCACAGAATCAAGCTGCCATTGAAAATATTTGGTGTTGAAATCATATCGAAGCAGCAACTCCTTTTTATTTTTGCCAAGAACAAAATACTACTACAGACACCAACTTTAAACTCCGCGCACACACTTCAATACACTACCAAATCTGCCAACCCGGAGTGGAACTACAGAACTGGACGAGTCAACGACAAAGCGTAAACTGAATTCCCAACAGCATGTGTAGCAGCGTTTTGAGTTGTAACTCTGAAGCCCATACTCCGGCTGACTGAGCCAAGCGCGCAGGTTGGCTGAGATTTAAAACACCTGCATTTCATATCGCAGCTCGTAGAGGGGGGTGTACGTGGGTGGATGTGTGGTGTCTTCGTTGAGGAGTGGGACGGGGGATATTTGAAATTACGACTTCAGAAAATATACAGTTATCATTTGTACTGCTCCTGTTGTTGTTGTCGTTATTGGTGTTGTTGTTGCGCATGTTAATTTTGGCTTCGTTTATTTAATTTTATAGCTTTTTTGTATTTCATTATGCTTATGCGCACACTAAGATACACATACCTACATACATATACACAAAAACACATATATATGTACGTATTTATGTGTGTATATGTATATGGATATATGGCGTTTTGTGGCTTACATTCGATCTAATAAAGACATATTTGACATTGCAAACACGCTGGTGGCTCTATTTAACGCAGTTGTTGTTGTTTTTTTCTGCTTGTTGTTGCGCGCGTAAATTAGACACTGATAGGGTTGTGGTCGGACAGTGGTATATACCATACATACGTATAAGTTCACAATAAAAAGCGCACTGAGCTCATTTATTTTTCTACGTATGTGTACGTTCAATGGTACGTGTGTATGTATGTGTGCGTGAACAAATATTTTCTCACGTACTCACGCAATTACATATTTACACCTCTGTAAATAAATACATAGATTCAACTCATTTGTGGATCAACCTGTTGCATGGATTTGTGCCAATTCATTGTTTTCTAATAAACACCGTAAAAATCTGACAGCACAAAACGTGTAAATGTTGGCTCATTAAGCCCTAGTGCCGTTCGCTGTAAGTTATCCTTGAAGAACCCTGTGGGAACACACATCGCCGCAAAAAGAGTTCTTTTGCAACTGCACATCGCTGAATTTTTAAGATTTTTTTTTTCAGTAAAATGAAATTACAGTCAAAGAGTTTCTGGGTTGGGCTCGCACTTACTACCGTGCAGAATGCTTTCCTGAATGATGTTCTGTTGTATTAAGGGCGAGGCAAGAAAGACAGATAAATATTTTTTAACTCATTTGCCTTATTGAAATAACCCAGCATTTCGATTAATGATGGATAACCTCCTGCCTTCATACGGCTACCGCGGTTGGCCTTTGAGTAGTCAATTCTCTTGACCCAAATTTATGACACACTTTCGAGTGTATGACACACTATAGCTGCAATGGCGACTTCTATTACGTGTTTCACGTCAAGAATAATCTCGTGGCGTAACACTTGTCCTTAACGGCAAGCAGAGTTCAAGGGAGTTAAACCACAGCGGCCAGTTCACATCGCCATTTCGTCTAATTATGCGATTTTTGAGCACAGTTTGAAAAATTTTGCTTGTTACGTTGAGTGTACGATGTATAGCTCTGTTCTGTTAAAGCTACATATTGGCCGTGTTAGTAGCTTCCATAGCACGGTAACGATCGGACCCATGTCGTCGATCCACATGTCACACAAAAAAGTCATTCCTTGCGGATGCATTGGCTTTTCTCTGGTTACATGTGAGTTTTCTGAGCTCCAAATGGGGCAGTTTAGCTTGTTTATATAGCTGCCGAGGCGGAAGTGAGCTTATCGGAAAAACTAAATTTTTGCTGAAAAATGTCCATCTACTGTCAAGCAGTTTTTAGCCCATTGAATGAAGTGAAATCATATTGGAGGTGTATTAGGCTTCAGCTTTCATGCAAAATTCCGCGCAAAGAAGTGCGCAAGAGGTTTAATATCTGTGAAGGGTGCCGAGGTGACATTGATGGCTGTTCGAACACACTTCCAGCTATAGTAGCAATATATTCCTCTAAATGCACTGGACAAGGACATACACGTGTTGTTTTATGCGATGACGAACTGGTTGAGCGAACTGGTTGACCCACAAACTGCCTTGATGACGAATTATTTCGCCATTAAACTCTGTTCTACCATATCCTTTCAACGGAGTGAAGTCCTTCTGTTCCTCTGCTAAAACCAGAAAATCAGATCAAGATCCGATATAAAAAAGAAAGAATTGCTGTCTTCGGCCATGTCGAATATATATATATATATACGTTAGCATTTTTGGATTAAATATTAATTCTCATACATAGCAAATCGGTTGTATGAGGGCTATATATAAGGTTGATCCGATCAGATCGGTTCTGACAAGTGATAGTTCAAATGTCAAAAATTACATCTGCTTACCAGTTAGTTTAAAATTCAAAACGACGGACAGACATGGCTAAATTAACTCAGCTCGTCACCCTGATCCGATCGGTATAAATTTTGACGGATCTCACTCTTTTTCTTCTGGTAAAGGTATAATAAAATCTTATCTGAAAGCTCCATCACTTTTTTAGGTAATATGCACACAACACCAATCGGAATGAGAGCTCTACCAAAAATGGTGTAAACTATTATATAGCGACAATTATGGACATTTTTGTAAATCTCCAAAAAGCTCCGTATAGATCATATAGGAATGATTTAAGTTTTAATTTCCTAAAACTATAAATGAAAAGCGTAGTCTTCAGTGAGTTTTATTGAGTTGTATAGTGAAAGTTTTCTTTCAAACACAATCACGTTTTATTCTCTTTTTGTCACTACTTTGTTCTTGACACAACAATTTCGCCACACTCTGATTTAAACCTTATACCTATCCTTACTTGGATTTCAAATCGACTCTCGCACTTTTTCGAAGCGTAAAATGACTTTTTCATTTGAATTTATGAGCTTTCACAAAGAGGATCGAGTGAAGAAGACATCAGCTAACCTATATATATATGTAAAAAAATGTTGGCCTGCACTTGGCGTCCCTTCCCCGCTATCTCTCACTGTATTTTAGTATGGTGGAAGGCTATGAACAAGATAACACGTCTGGATATGCTGGAAAGGGCTTCAGACTTTCAATGCTCAACATCACAGGAGCATTGAAAACAACACGAACTGCAGCCCGATCTGTGGTTTTGTGCATTTCACCAGCAATTGTGGTATGCGTCTTGATGTTTTTCTCACAAATGGAGGGACTTACAGTTTATACTAAGCCGCCTAAGAAAGGCTGTTGGTTTTTTATGAGGAGCTTTTAAATCAGAAATCAGAAATACACTCGGAGGGTTTTGACATTCCATTTAACTTAATTTTTTATTTAAATTAATTTTTTTTGGGTGTTGGTCGTACCAGGATTTGAACCCGGGCTTTACGAATGACAGAATAAAATGCTAACCATTCGGCTACCGCGGGCACCAGCAAATGTAGTAGCTAAAAACAGAGATCTGAAAATCAGGACTTACGGGCACAGTAATAAAGCGTTACCCCTAAGTGAACGAAGAATTGGGGACTTCAGTTTACTGCGCCCAATACGACTATTTCAATTTGCGAAAAGAACAGCAATGATATTCCCACTAGAGACATATTAACGAGCGAAGCAACACAGCTTGGTCATATACAGAGTGCCTGGTAACACTATGGACGTATCGCCAGTTCAACCTAACTTAACTTAATTCTATTTGAATGTTTAGGATGAGATGATATATTAGTGCTCCTAAGTTTATGTAGGTGTAGAGTAAGTGAAGTTACATATCTTACTTCCACTTAAGCGGAGATACAAATTGGTATTTGCAAAAACCTTAGATCCAAAATAGCCAAGGTTTGCATTTTTGTATTTAGCAAGTATCTCGCCGATAAAATATTATCTTCAAATACTTTTGAAATATATCACTTTTTTCAAGCCGCTTTAAGGAGGTCTTCCTATAATTTTTGAAAAGTTACCAACATTTTCTACTTATTTAAAGCAGTGATCTGCTTTAGAGGCTTCAAAAAATGCATTTTTTTCTTAAATCTATTCTAAAACTATCCAAGATAATGTCTTCGAAATGTCTGTGGCCAATTCGACATATTTTATAAGCTAGAGCAGTTTTAGTGGCCCGAGCGTCGAGCAGGTTCGAATGTTCGGGCAGAATTTTGAAGCGCGTTATCTCCAGCTTTCATTTTTATAAGTCTTAGAAAACAGTGCCGGTAATAGCAAAAATAATATATATCCGATCGAAAAAAATCAAAGGGATCTAGCTTTCGTATTAAATTAACTTCTATTTGAAACCGAAAGTCTGCAGCCGTTTCAGAAAACTCATCACAATATTGGAAAATACAATATTTTTTATACTAAAAACTGGTTTTTGAAACTTAAATACTGTACATTATTGCCTGCAAACTTTCCTTCCCTTTCAAAGAAATTGCTGAAAAAACGCTTTTTTTTTGGTTTCGGAGGCGACTACTTAAGTATTTTCACCGCATTTCCTTAACAGTTTCAAAGAAGAGCCTCTAAATTTTTTTTCTGAGTTCTTCTCTTATTTTCGGAGTTTTCTCTGTTTTTGGTATATTTTTCATATCTCAAAGTCTCATTTAAAAAATTAATAATTAAAAAAAAAAATTTCAAAAAAATTATATTTTCTCTGCTCTTGACTTAATGTAATGAAATTTAAAAATTTCCAGCATGGAATCTTCATCTCTTGTTTTGTTATTCAGCTGAGGAGCAGCTTTCAACGACGCCAGAGCAACAGGTAACAGGTAACAAGCTTATTAGTCAGCGAGCGTACATCTCTTAACTCGTGGCAGTGGTGTTTGTGTTTGTTTTGGACTTAGCCTCTTTATAAATTCGCATAAATTGTATAATATTTGTACGGTTTTATTGTACAGCTCACACTTTCTGTGTCCACACCCACATTTGTTGCGTTGCTTGTTTATTGTACGATAAAATGTATGGTAAATTTAATGAAATAAAAAATAAAATTGATAAAAAAAAATCTACGAATATATTATATAAACACAGAAGATACTTGACTAACACCACATACCAGAATTATATGCGCACAAGTTCAATTTGGCCAATACACGTATGTGCTGCCACACAAAACGACGCACTTGAAAGCACTGTCAGTCCTACCATCTTGCCGTCCTAACCCGATGTTTATTCGCTTCATAGCCTGAGCATCATTACTTCAACCAGCTGCAGCCTGAGAGCAGTTCAGCACCATTTCACCGAAGCACTGAGGAGCACTTCAGTGAATTTACTAGGTGGGGTGAAAAGTAAGCTCCTTGACTGTCAGAATGCGCTACTACCACAAAAAAGTTATATAGTAGTTCCTTGTAGTCCGTTCATATTTAGACAAACATGCCAAATTTCCATGCGATACTGTCCTTAGTTTTGTTTTGACAATTGATTGTTGAGTAGGAACAAAAACGATTTTCGCGCACAAGAGCATCGTATCCATGACTAAAATCAATGACTTAGTGTTCCAACTGCACCCGCATCCACCTTATTCGCCCGATTTGGCTCCCTCGGATTATTATCTCTTCTCAAACCTTAAAAGATGGCTCATCAATAAAAAATCCAGCTCACTTAACATGATGCCAAACACATCAACAACAATCAGCTGTCAAAACAAAACTAAGAACAGTATCGTACGGAGATTTGGCATGTTTGGCTAAATATGAACGGCCTAAAAGGCACTATAACCTTTTTGCAGTAGCAGCGCATTATGGCGGTCAAGGAGGTTACTTCTCATCCCACCTAGTATGCAGTTGCCTTTTCATGGAATTTTTTTGTTTTTTTATATATTTTTTTCAAAATGTTTGTCTATGACGTGCATTTTCACGAAAATTTTGCTGCAAATTTTCATCCACTCACCCTAATGGTATTCGAAGCAGCAACTGGAGTATCCACTTATGCACTTGTATGTAAAGTGGCTTTTCTAGCGAATATCGACATTTAACCTATATGAATTCGTTATGACTTTTTAAAAATGCTTGTGAAAAGGTAAGTGCACTTCAGAAAAAATCGAGAGTTTTTGTAGTTTCTAAAATATAAATTTACACATTGATTTCAGTAGTATGAGTGTGTGCATTTCTTTAAATACAATTAAATTGTATTTTATAATTTAAGGTTATTTTTTCATAGAAGAATAATATCTAACATTTGTAATTAAAAATAAAAACTCCATCATTGCCGGTCTGTGTCCCGTGTGTGGAAAAGAGGAGGGTTGAACAAGGCGTTCGATCGGCTTCTGGTAAACCTTCCCAAGAGGTAGGAAGTAGGAGGATGACGGCAAGAATCCCCTCTTAAAACTCGTCCACATTGACAGAAAAGATAAACTGAAAATCCATTATCATGAGCGAACAACTGGCAGCCAAACTGTGTATTGAAGTCATGTAGTCCGATCAGTCTAACATCCTTTCGTCTTTAAAGTGGGAAAAGGGTCTCTGACGATTGGATCACACAGTAAATACATCCGGAGCGGCTGTAATTTCTACAGCACGCTTATGGCAGAAGTCAATCAGTTGATACTGCTCTACATGAAGTAGTCGGGGCAAATTAAAAATCTTTATATAAACAAGAGTACAATCTTGCGGCATTACTTGTCTGGCTTGTTGAGCAATATACCGCCATTCGCGGGTAATAGAAAGTTCACTTGAAATCGCAGCTGAATGGGCTGGGAGACAAGAACTCTAAGTGAACCCGGAAAAATCTGAGATCTGTCTCTTTTCTAAAAAAGGAAAGTGGTGGGGTAAAAAGCAGGTTAGAGAATGAAAAAAAAAGAAATTTTAAACTGTTTTTTTTTTTTATTTATTTTATTCCATGTAATCCCCTTTTACATTACATTTATTCCAGCGATTTTTCATCTTCTTGATCCCGTCCGAAAAGTAATTTTCCGGAAGGTCTGCAACATACTCCTCCGCGGCCGTTTCGGAGCACTCGCGCTGGCTTCAGTTCACTGCCTGGCACTCCTTCTATTCTCTGGGTAGTGGGTTCAGGTTTCATCAACAGTTACCAATCGACGCCAAAAGTAAACTTGATTCCGCATTAGCAAGTCCAAACACTCTTTCAAAGTGCTCTCGCGTTCGTATTTTTGGTACGGATTGAGCATGCGCGGCACCAGCGGCAGGATAACTTTTTCATATGCAGAATCTCGTCCAAAATATGGGGTGTGCACTCAGTAGCATCTGCTAGCTCACGCACCTTCACTTTCCGGTCAGTCAAGACCATTTCATGTATTTTTTTGACTTTATCCTCTGTGCCGCATCGGAGGCCCTGCCGCGGCCGACTTGATCGGTTGTGGATTTACAGTCACCACGAAACTCTCGAAACCATTATTTGACGATGTAATCTGACAGAGCATTGGCCCCGTAATATATATCCAACTTTTCTTTGGTTTCATTCGCCGTTTTGCCTCTAAAAAAATAATGTTTTATAAGATAATGAAAATCCTCTTTGTCCATACTCAACATGGTGTCAAACACGTCAATACAAAACTAACTTTTTTGCAGTAGGACCACATTCTGGCGGTCAAGGAGATTACTATACACTAGTATAGTTTTTGCTGAAAGACTGGAACAATTTGTTTTCCAAAGGTTTCTACGAAAAAAAAAGTAAATCTTTATACCGGAAAGTGAAGCTTTATACGAGGAATTCTTATTCATTATTCGATTCACGGCGGCAATGTCTTTTCGTATTGGACGGCTCGGAGAGGACTTTTCCAAATCTTACTGGGATTTCGCAGAGTCATTTATAGCCGAGAAGAGACCGCTCCTTAACGTGCTGTCGAAGGCTGTTTAAAAATCAACGAAGATTTTATGGATGTTGATTCTTTTCTCAGGGTCTAAATCCATATTGATATGGTTTGATCAGTTCATTTCTGCTAAATTTTAGTCTCTCACACAATATTCAGCCAGCATATGCGATATTGTGAAGGCTAAATCCATGCTAATTCGTGCAGACTGTGGGGTTTACCTTGTTATGAATTGGGTAGAGTACATTCAGGTTCCAATTGTAGGACATGCTTTCGCCCGAGTATATTCTGCAAAGTTTTTTGCCGCCATGCTTAAGTAGCTCTGCCGATCGTCATCGATTGAGGTATTGGTTTCACTATTTCGGGATATTTTATTTTTACCGCAATTAAGTAGGCTGTATAAATCTGAACATCAGTTACCAGTTCCCATTCCCAATCCTGCAGGAATAAGCTCCGGTTTTGAAATCATCTTTAGGCCACCAAATCTATCTATCTATCTCTTTTTCCTCTACAAATGCGCCTGGCTTAACTCATTGCGAACCATCGTAACATTGCAAGATATCTAAATAGTCCGTTTTCCCTATCTACTGCAACATGGCAATCTTTAATGTACCAACTCGTCTTTTGATCTTGTGGAGAACTAATTGTTCTCTTAGTTATTACATACAATACTTCACACATACTTCTTTACGTGTTTAAAAAGTGTCCTCACTTTAAAAAAGAAAGTTAATATCGCCTAAAAGTATGCCTTATTAATTTTTAATGAAAAAAGTAACAATGATTTTTTTTTCGTTTTGCAAAATATTTTTTTTTTAATTTATTATTGTTAAAGAAAAATTCAACATATTTTTGTAAATTCCATTACAACTTAACATTTCAATATATATAATTTGTGTGTTTTTATACATATGCACTTATTTATGTATATACAATTACATGGTGTATTAATATTTAATATTATGTAAATTTTTTAATTGGTTGAAAACAATTTTATTAAATGACTACAAATATTTTTTGTTTTTTTTTTGCTTACAAAAAGTCTCTATATAAATTTTAATTCATTGTTTACACGAATAGGTGAATGCGTAAAATCTTAAAATGACCAAATTCTATATTTGTGTTTGTATGTAAGTATGTGCTGTAATGAAAAATTATTTTTTATATTTTGTAATACTGCAATTTTGCAAAACTATAAATTTATGTGTAGGGAAATATTTAATTTTACTTACATATATTTGCACTTACATATACATACATACATATATTTTCTCATAAATATATTTATAAATAATTTTTATTTTATTCACAATTTTCTTTATTCATAATTTAATTTAATTGTACATATATTTTCTATCACCGCAATTTAATAATATTTAAACTTATTTTTTTTTTTAGTAATTTACCACCCATATTTTGAACATATTTATTTACATATGTATTGTTTTATATGCAATAGGTTACTGTGCTTAATTATTTTAATTTCTTTTAATATTTTAAGACTTTTTTTATCCGAATTTTTTAGTTTTTGTATTTTCCATCTTAGATGTTTTTAATTTACAAAATCTTACTTTCTAATTCTCTTAAAAATATGTAGTCAATTTTTTAAAACGCCTAGCAACAATTTTTTAAAAAATATTTATATATTTTATACAGTATAATATTATGTAACTCACCTTAGTCTTAGTTCATGTAAGCTACATAAGGACTAATCACTAGTGGTCCCCTCAAAAATACAAACATTTTTAAAAGGCTAATAAATCTGTACTTTCAACAATGCATTATTTTCAATTTTTATTTATAGTTCTTATTTATGTACATTATTCATAAATACATATTTACCAATATTATATATTCCTATTTTACGAAATTATTATAACTATTATTCCCTTCAACTACTCTAATAATTATTACAAAATATACATGTATGGATATATGTTTGTATATAAATAACCTGTATTTGCAATTATTTCAAATGTTATGTATTTTGTGCTATAAACAATTTACAAAAATATAAAAAATCACTATTTTACACATATATGTATGCCAATGTATTGTAGGTATTCATTTATGCCTACAAAGCCTTATTTACTATTTACAATAACAAAATACAATATGAAATCCAGTCGCCTAGTCATTAGTTCAATTAGTTTTTCAGCTAGATATACATTTATATACAAGGACTTGCTTACTGCATTATTTGACAAATATAATAACATACAGTTATTTAAAGAATAATTTGTACATTTGTTTTGCTAAAATTCATTTTTCTTGCAATTATTATGTATTTTTCTAATAATTAATAGTAACTATCGACGATTAGGAATTTACTTCATTTTTATTGGAACCTTTTGTAATTTTATTTTTATTCTTACTTATTTTTACTTTCTAATTTTTTATTTTTCATTCTTAACTACCATATATGTGTTTTTACCTTTATTTGTTTTTTTTTATTCTTAATTATTTATTTTTTATTTTAAATTTTCATTTTTGATGTTTTATTTTTAATATCCTAAGTTTTAATTTTTAAATTTTATTTTTTTTTATTTTTTATTTTATACTTATTATTTTTTAACTCTTTTTTCGTATTTTACATTCTTAATTATTTATTGCTTTTTAATTTTTGTTATTTAATATTAATTAATTCTTAATTCTCAAATTTTTTTTTATATTTTTTTTTCAGTTTTTTAGTTTTAGTTTTTGAATTTCGAATTTTTTATTTATTAATTTTTATTCCTTATTTTTCCTTCTGTATCTTTTATTAGTTTTTTTAATTTTTAATTCCTAATTTTTTTAATTTAATTTCTTATTTATTTTTTATTTTTTATTTTTTAATTTTCCTTTCACAATTTTTTTTTAGTTTTTTTATATTACTTTTTATTTCTTATTTTACATTCAGAACTGTTTTTTATATTTTTATTTCTTATTTTACATTCTGTATTACTATTTTTTATTCATTATTTTTCATTATAAGGTTTAATTTTTGTTTTAATTTATCCTTTTTGATTTTTTTAATATTTCATTGTTTTAAATTTGTAGATTTTATTTGTTATATCTTATTTTTAACTCCTAATTACTTATTTACTTTCAGATAATTTATTTTTTTAATTTTTAATATTTCGATTTTTTTTGGATTTTTTCATTTTGTTTTTGTGTTTTCTGTTTAATTTTTTGTTTTGTATTTATTAATTTTTGTTTATTATTTTTTATTTAATTTAACTTTTTTTAATTGTCATTTTACATCCTTATTTTTCAATAATTTATTTGTTATATTTCATTATTTCTTAATATTTATTTTAGATTTTGTATTTTTAATTGTTTTTATATATTAAAATTTTATTCTTATTTTTCATTCTTAATAATTTAATAATTTTTAATTTTTTGTATCTGATTTTTCGTTTTAAATTTTGAAGTTTTTATTTTTATTTGTCATCCTTAGATTCTTTTTAAAATTTTTTTATTTATTAATTTCTACTGTTACAATTTTTACTCTTACAAAAAAAAACTTTTAATTTTTTATTTCTCTATATTTTTTTTGGTGTAAATATTGAAATCATTTATTGAGCAAATTGTCGATTAATTAAAAAATTCTGACAATCTCAGAATGCTTAAATGGTCCGGGCTTGGGCTCATTAGTCCGGTTTGCTCAAGCAATCTCAGTAGTATGGTTTGGTGGAAAAAAAGTTTAATTTGCTATAAACAATCTCTACAAAGATAGTTTCTATTCATATTATATCATTATCTCTTTTTCGAAATTTTCGAACGCTCGCTTATAATTTTCTTTCAGTTATATTAACATTCTGTGCTGTTGTGCTCAAAAGTATTTTATTAGCGATTAAAAAGAGGTTAAACAAATTTCCCCATGACGTATGTGTTTTTATGACATAAAATGCTTTTTCGAATAATGAGGTACCATATCAGAAATTTTTATACTGAAATTCAATAGATCAGTTAGGTTACTTGGCTTGCTTTAAATAGACCTGTTGAGTATTTGTAGTGCCATTCACAATATTAATTTGATTCAGGCTGCAATAGTCTTCACATGGTACGTCAATGCTTTTTGCGAAGTTTAGGAGCGCTTAATATCTAGTTTTGAAACTTTTGCTGGTAACCTGAACCGCGTAGCTCCTATATATTTAATGTCACACAGAAACAGAGAATATGTTCCAATGCCTTACTCTTGCCTGCCACCTTGCATTTCTTACATGTATCCCTGCTGGTAATGCCCATTTTCCGCACGTGTGATATCAATAGGTGACCAGCCATTAGGCGAACAAGTGTCCTGAAGTCCATACTGTGCTTTCCATCGCTAGCACTGCACATGATTTTGGGGGTCTTGCAAGTCATTAGGGCATTCCATCTCACTCCCATTCGTCTACCAGCCCTCTCGGAAATTTAGCATCGTTTGTACTTCGTGTACTGATTTGGCCACCAGACAATGCAATGTAATCATCTATTTCTTTTCACCTTTCGCGAATCCAAAAGACATGCAGTTGATCCCATGCAGTCCTCTTATTCACTACTTCCAAACAACTAATGGGCACTTGGTATATGTTGATTTTTGTATGCGACTTCCTGTGGCATTAGCTAGCGCAGCGTTTCGTTAGCGCGAATACCTTCGACAGAAAATTAGTGCAATACTCCGAGAGCCATATTTGATACATTCTGTCCTTCGCACTCCTTAAATAATGTCTTGAAACCGGCTTTCTCAAATAAAGCGTACGAGTATGAGCATGTGGTCTATTTTGTCCACCATTTTTTGCTTATTGAGCTGTGCTTGAAGATTCTAATTCCACTGCCCGGATTTCTTACTTAGCACTTCTCAGTAAGCCAAATGCACCATTCAGATCTAAGTTTACTCACACTCAAATTGAACATATAAGAATAACATGCAACCCGCAGCCGGAGAATAACAAAAATGCGAAGCTTTTATCCAAATTGTACGAATTTTGGTCTATCTAATACTGATCCCTTTGCTGTAAGAATGGTATCCGGTCCATTTCCAGGAAAGAAAATCATTTCATTTTGGTATATAATCAAAGACTTTAAGTGAATTGAATCACCAATAAGTATATTTCTTCAAATAGATTGATCCACTTCCCGTAAAAAATAAATAAAGAGAATTATAAATACGATTTTTCAGAAAATTTCAAGTAAATCGAACCAGATCCACTTCCCAGGAAGAAGAGTAGTCTTTCTGTTAATTTAAGCAAAAAAACTACCTACTCGTATGTAACGAATTTCATGTAAATCTTACCATCAACACGATTTCTTCGAAATGTTCCTATTAGCAAAAAAGCGATCGATTTTCACAGGCTTCTCTTGAATTGAATTTTTCACCAGCCATATACAGGAACAGAAGGTAATCATAGTGGATGACTCCTTATCAATTCCATCAAACACACAAAAACACCTTTCTGGTGGTCAATACTGATTTTGTTACGATTCAGATGGAAATTTAGTCCAACATGATGGTCAGACTCGAAGATTTCCATTATTTTATCGACATTTTCAACAATTAGATAAAATTTGTGGACCACCCCACCAGCTAATGCCAATGTGTGACACCAATTAATTAATTTCTAGCAAAAAAATAATAAAAAGTAATATTAATAAAGAGTCATGAGGCCGGCTGAGAAAGACTATGCTTCGATAAACTTTTCTCTATGAGAATTCCAATCAGATGCATGTGGGAAAACACCAACACCCACGACCACGGAGACGGCTCGAAGCTTGATGGGAAGGTGGGTTGCGGAATTTATTTTCCCGTGCTCCCATTAAGCATGAGCATGAGAATACCGGACCACTGCAGCGTTTTCCAGGCACAAATCCACGGCAGCAGGACAATCGGTTACAATTCACTCCGACAGTCAGGCTGCAATCAGATCTCTTCAATGTAACGGTACCACGTCAAAAGTGGACATAAATTGTAGGAATTTTCTTAATAAACTCTCAACGAAGTACAGTTCTGCCGTTGTCTGGGAACCTGGAAACAGGGACATCCCAGGCAACTGTATGGCAAACGATAAAGCATGCACATGATGCTGGCCAGCTATGGCCAAAGTTGGACGCGAAAAATCAAAACATTTTACTCTTCTAGACCGATTCTTCATTAACATAACGACTGGCTTAATAACTGGTTTAATGGGGCTTCACGGGAATAGGATGGGCTATATCTCTCCAATGATTTTTGCCGTAGCTGTAGGGACGAAGAAGAGGAAGA
This sequence comes from Ceratitis rosa, assembly GCA_037013455.1. Taxonomy (NCBI): domain Eukaryota; kingdom Metazoa; phylum Arthropoda; class Insecta; order Diptera; family Tephritidae; genus Ceratitis; species Ceratitis rosa. The sequence continues at coordinate 16,463,730 of JAWMAG010000054.1, forward strand.
GACCATCGAGCACTACCTCTGCCGCTATCCAACCTTGACATCTGCGCGACACAAGTTTCTTGGGAAACACTTTTTCGACTGTCTCGCTGAGTTGGCCTCAGCGAATATTGGAAATCTCGTTGCCTTTATAAGGCACATGAAATGGTTCGACCATTTGAGAAGGGGAAGACAGATGCCTCACCGGTCTAAGTGTGCTGGTGACCAGCAGCCGCATCAACTCAGCTCAACTCAACTCAAGAGTCATGAGGATTAGCGCATAGAGATTTTTTTGAAAATTATCATGATGTTAATCAAATTTTTCGGTTGCTTTATACTAAGTTCTTTCAATGAGTCGGATTTCGTTGAATTAAGTTTCGATCTGATTGAATATATTTATAAATGTTCACTTTTTGACTGAAAAATATTTTTTTTATTATTAATTTAACATTGCGTGCTACCATTCGGAAGGCTCGGGTTCAAATCCTGTTGTCGTACTAACATCCAAAAATTTATAGTTAATTTAAATGAAAAATTAAGATAAATTTTCTAATTTCGGTCGTCCCCTCGGCAGAGGATGTCAACCCCTTCGATTGTATTTCTGACATGAAATAAAGCTCCTCATAAAGGAACCATCAGCCGTTCGGAGGCGGCTTAGTATAAACTCTAGGTCCCTCCACTTGTTGGAAAAACATCAATACGCAAATCCACTAATTGGAGGAGGAACTCGACCGAGAATCGCTTTATCGGTGACAAAGCGCCAAATATATATATATAAATATTAGTTATGTTTGCACACTTTCCAATTCAGTTAAAAAAATAGTTTGTCTGTCGATACTAAAAAATATCAGTTTTTTAACTCAATCAAAAATTAATCACTTAATTTTTTTTATTTCAATTTAATCGAGAATTTGCTCTGTAATTTTTTAAATTTTATTTAAGGACTACATACCTTTCTTAGCATATACCTATATACCTTATTGTGTTAATTATATAAAACATTATGATATATATTAAGAATTTGAAAAAAAAAAATTGAGAGAAACCGATAACATTACATATATGTATATGTAGCATACAATTCGTTGGTTGCTCGTTGGGGCTGGGATATTGGAGGAGTCAGATTGCTATCAAACGCCTCTAACACACATTTCAAGGTTATGGTAACTACATACTAGTTTGATATTTTACATACATATCGATGAGTGTGTGCAAATAAATATATGTATGTGCGATAATAATTCAAATAAAAGCATATTTCCTAAAACATATGCGCACACATACTGACATTCGTATATGCATATAGGTACAACATTAATATATATAAATCAAAAGCTGCTATGCAGCTCATATGACTTTTACACAATTACATAATAAATTTCACATAAGTATGTACATATCCATATACATATGTACCATATATATCTATGTACTCGTATGCATGTTCATATACTTATGTTTATACATTTTTCTATGCACGCGTTCTCTACGCATATATGTAATACAACTCAAGCGTGCACACAATAAATATCTTCGTATGTAAGAACATAATTACATACATACATATCCTGCAGTGAAAAACCTAACTGGTATGCCAAAAATGTAGATAAATACTAGTAGATTTATAGATGATATCTTAACAGATGGCTATTTGTTTGTAAAGCATTAGTAATGGAGAGAATATTAATTTCCAACAACATGCCATCGGTGTTGTTGGTGACTTTCAGGACACACCTGGAGAGTTTAATTTTCTAGTATTTTCTGTTCCATAGTGTAGTTTGCTATTTAGCCGAGTGATTAGCGATTGACGCTCTGTCAAGTAAGAGCTTTATAACATACATTCGCTATATTATTTTTTATTTTTTTTTTTTACTTTTGTACAGTAGAAATTCAGTATGCAAAAATGAACTGGTATTTAACTAGTACAAAGCTGTATCAAAGTCGGAAAATTGACATTTCGTAGCTAGTTTATGCTATAAATATTATTTGCTAGCATGGGAAATAGCTGGAAGATGAACTAAATACATAAATTATATATATATGTACGAGTATATATACATATGTGTAAAGAGTGTTTTTTTACATGTGGCTTTCAAGAAGAAATAAAGCATAATTCAATTTTATGACCAAAAATTCAGCTTTCAGACCTTTCATTATATTTTAAAAATGATTTCGGACAAGTGACCGCTCCGTCTGGCAACCGAAATACCCAATTTTCAACCACTTTTTTATAAAGCATCTATCGTCCCGGGTTTCAACCGACTTCACGCTACAAAAAATATTCCAGCAATGTTAAATTTCAAGATTTTGGAGGACACATCACGCGAAATAATGTGTTCACCAAAATTAGCACCGTCTTGTTGGAACCCAAGGTCGCCCACATCAACATACTCCATTTCAGTCGCGAAAAAGTCATTAATCATGGCTCCATAGCATTCCCCATAGACTGTGACATTATGGTTGGCTTCTTTTTTGAAGGAATATGTACGCCTAATTCCCACTGTCTATAGAGAACACCAAACAGTGTGTCTCAATAATGGTTCAAATATGATGGAATTGGTGACCGTCATAACTGGCATAAAAACTAACAACAATGTATGCCAGGAAATTCATTGCAGTAATCTGCTACTTTGGACTAAGTAGGCAATTGAAAAGTAAAGTCCTCTTTCGAAGAACAAAGCCCAAACTCTACAGGTCCTTTACTATTCCTATATGGCGCCATTGACAGGGTAAAAAAAGAGACAGCGACTACGCTGGTTAGGTAATATTCTGGCTGGATAAAAATACTTAAGCGTAGAAAGTTTTCACTGCCGTAACCGCTAGGTGTAGAAGAGGGGAAGGAAATACTTCACTTGGAGTCTCTAGCTGACTCTAAACGATGAAAAGAATTACCTCAGGGGTCAGGGGTCACATCAATTCCCATAGAAAAAAATAACTTTTTTTTATTTAAATAAATTTGCCATAATTTTAGATGTTGGTCGAGCCAGTACTCGAACGCCTGTGGAGGATGGACTGGTTTGGGTTTAACTAGTAGCATTCTAGTTATCTAGTTGACGATTAGTAACTATCACTGCAGGATATGTTTGCTTGTTAGTTGTTGTATTTATGTATGTGTATAGTAAATTCTACGAATCAATTTGTAACAATAATAACGACCTCGAGTATATTAAATTGCAGCAGATGAAATCCAACACTACCATCATTATCACCGTCAGCCTAAGAACCAGCAGCAGCAGCAGCAGCAGCCGTTCTAACGTTCCAACGCCACAATAACCACCACTTGTAGCATGCCATGGCCATAGATATGTCAGATAATTGATGCTGTTGTTGCTGTTGTTGTTGTTGCTTTAGTAACCATGCTGTCTTCACATCCACTCCTCTGCTCATTGTCATACCACCTTTGCAGGCTTATAACATTTCCACATTCGAGGTGCCATTGCAGTTGGTTGTGCGCGTCGTCTTGGTGATCTGTTGGTTGTTGATTATGGGTGGTGGTGTGCCACACCAGACCACCTGAAAAGTAGAGAGTGAGAGTGAGAGAAAACATAAATTTAAATATGAAATTTGCATCTGAGTGCATTTTGTATTTTTCTCCCTTTCTTCTTCTTCTTCTTCTTGTTCTTGTTCTTTTTCATCTCGTTTGCCATTCCTGACAATCACTCATGGACTTACCTTCCGGAATGCTTTGCGAAAATTGTCCGACAGGAAAGCATAGAGTATTGGATTAATGCAGGAGTTCGTGTACGCCAATACGTGCGAGATGATTTGAATAATAACCGTTAGATGCGTGGATGCATACATATCCAATGCCTTCAAAACGAGTATAACCTGCAAATGCAGTATGAAGTTATAAATATGTATATATGCATGTAGATGTACATATGTATGTACGAGTATATAAATACGAGTACGGTTAGCAAAGCAAAGTAAGTTGAATCTGTTGGAATTGTGGTGAATATAAAGGAAAAATGGCTTCACTTGTCACTTGTGTCACTTTCAATGTTGCACAGATTCGATTAGCCTTTGAGCAGGTGATGCACATCGGTCTCATTGCACGTGTCAAGGAGATGAGGAGAGAGAGATAAATAGAGCTTGTGCGTTGGCAAGGCACCTGCTTGTGTGTGGACAAATGCATATGCTTCCACTTTGGTGCCTTGTAATGAGTAAAATGCATTTGAAATTACTTAGTTTTTTTTCGCTTACCTCTCTACCTTCTCTCTCAGGTATGGCTTGTAAAGATGTCACATGTGACATGGTGTTCAGATGAGGATTGATATGACATCTAATGAATAATGAATAAGGGTTTTGTTAGGCGAACCAACAGAAAAAGCACATTTCAGCGGGAAAATGGAAAGGGCAAATGCGTAAATTAGATTCTGGACATCAGTTTGGATTTGGAAATTTCTACAGAAATAGTTTAAAATGGCTTCAGGGGCTCCTCAGCCTATCTGTATAACGTCCTATCGGCGAGTTTTCCAATTACCTTTCAAATATCATTCCTTTCAGAGAGTATAAGCTATACTGGCAGCCCTATTGTCGAGTGGTTAGCATTGGGTACTGCCACTTGGAAGGCGAGGATTAGAATCCTGGTCCGAAAAATATCCAAAAATTAAAGAAAATTAATTTAAATAAAAAAATGTTAAGTTTATTTTTGTGGTCGCCCCTCGCCAGAGAATGCCAAGCCTTCCGAGTGACACTAAATAAAGGCTCCTCATAAAAAACCATCATCCGTTCAGAGGCGGCTTTTAATAAACTGTCTATTTATTGGAGAAAAATTAAGGCCCATCCCAAAAATTGTAATATAAATATATAAGCTATACGAGCAACTTCGTTCTCAGAACGCACAAGAAATTTCAGCCTGAATTATACTGCAGTGGTCCGACCGATTTAAATAGGCGAAAAAGTTCTTCATCCACCCTATTATAAAGGATCACATATATATAGAAATTCCTTTCTATCAAAAATTCAAATAATATTGGAAAAATCGTACTAGAATTCATGGAAATAATTGGTCTTACTACACATATCTCTCCCCGAAAGTGCGGCTCGACTAGTTCAAACTCCATCCTGCAGTGGGTGCAGTATGTGTCCAAACCAACTTGTGAGCACTGCCCTCAATGCGATGTCGCGATAAAAGTCCGAGAATTCAGCTGCGGTAAAAAAACGTCTCCAAATGGCCTGAGGCTGATCGGCCTCGTGGAGCCCGAAATACGGTTTTGTGTTACTTCAGATTTTTGCGAAAGAAAACTCATCAAGCTACATGGCTCTAACCGGATTGCAAATCGCACCACCGACTTGCTCATGTTGTGTTAGATAAAAAACCTGTATCTTGTGTTCTAAATCCGCGTGTGTTCTGGACCTAATATTAACTCGAATTGTTACATATAAGCACTCGTCAGCCTTTGCAGCATTCTTTAATTTATTGCTGGAGAAAATAATACGAGCAGCAGTGCTGAATAGAGAAGGTAAGAGTGTAAGAGTGTAAAGCTGCTGGCGTACGCCGGTGATATCGAAATTATTGGCCTCAACAACCGCGCCGTGAGTTCTGCTTTCTCCCGACTGGACAAAGAAGCGAAGAATATGGGTCTGGTAGTGAATAAAGACAAGACGAAATATCTCCTGTCATCACACAAGCAGTCATCGCATTTACGACTCGGCTTCCACGTCACTATTGACAATCATAACTTCGATGTCGTAGATAACTTCCTCTATTATGGAATCAGTATTAACACCAATAATCATTCTTTTCAACAGGTGCTACTTCGGACTGAGTAGACAATTGAAAAGTAAAGTCCTCTCTCGACGAACGAAAACCAAACTCTACAAGTCCCTCATCGTTCCCGTCCTGCTATGTGGTGAGGAGGCATAGACGATGACAACATATGATGAGTCGGCGTTAGGAGTTTTCGAGATAAAGTTTTGCATAAGAATTATGGTCCTCTACGAGTTGGGAATGAAGAATACCACAGCTGATGGAATGATGAGCTGTATGAGAAATACGGCGACATTGACATAGTGCAGCGAATCAAGAAACAGCGGCTGCGCTGGCTAGGTCATGTAGTTCGGATGGATAAGAATACTCCAGCTCTGAAAGTTTTCGTTGCGGTACACGCCGGTGGAAGCAGAGGAAGAGGAAGATCTCCACTCCGTTGGAAAGACCAGTTAGAGAGTGAGCTGGCTCCACTTGGTATCCCCAATTAGCGTCAAACAGCATAAAAAAATTGAATGGCACAATGTTATAATTTCGGCTTTAATCGCAGGAGCAATTCCAACACAGATTCAGTATTGTCTACAGGTGGTACTTTACACTAAGTAGCAAATTGAAAAGTAAGGTTCTTTTTCGAAGAATATTCCTCAAGTTCTACAAGTCCCTCATTATTCCAATATGGCGATCCTAAAAGAGTGCAGCCAGAACTTGGCTGGATGTCTTGATAGCGGGTTATTATTATTTTATTTTTTTTTTAACGACGAACCCAGCGTCGGGAGGTGGATACCGCCCGACCGACCGAGGGGCGCGTCTGACGGAAATCGAAAAATCCAACAGACCGGTGATCGAAAATCAGTAACCGTCCGGACTGCCCTGAACCAGAAACCGATCGCGGAAGGTCGCGGTTACATTTGCCTCTTACACTAAACAGCTACAGATTTGATCTTTAGCTGCTATAAAATTGCATGGGGAAAATAAGAGGGAATTTATTTATATATTTAAAGCACTCAGTAAGTAGGTTTTGATACAGAAAAGTGAGTCAGAGGAATCAATGTTGGGGAAATGTGTATTAAAATCGTTACACAAAGATCTAAAAGTGTCGTGCATTTCAAAGCTTGTTCTGCATGAAGAAGAGGAAATCTTTTAAACCGTTGGTAAATTTAGTGGAGCGGAACCTGGCTTCACTTGGGAGTCTTCAAATGAGGCCAAACAGCGAAAAGAAGAAACGATGTGTGTGCTGTTGTTACCACGGCTATAAACGCGTGAGCCATGCCTATGCCAACATGAAGGAAGATGAATGAAATTTCATGCACGAAGGCAAACTTTAATAATAGGGATTTAATATGAAGCCAAGATTTCAAGTGGACTTAAGAAAAAATTTATATAACCTTGGACCGGTTTGAACCAAAAGCTTTTTCCATTATTTGTCATTGCTGGCCTGATCAGTAGTCGGATCAATTTCCGCTCGCCCTTCGCTTTTCTAGACAAGATGATCATAGAATCTTTCAAACAGCAAAATCTTATTAAACTTCACACCTACCCACATTCATAGCACCCACTCAAACAGTAGACAATGTAGACTTAGTCAATTAATTAGGAATTTTGGCACTATTGAGGAGTAAAGGCGTAATGCATTGCTCAGTCACTTTACTCACTCGCCTCCGTGGCAATCACAAACTCAATAGAAGTAAATTGCAAATGAAATTACGCCGAGCTCAAATACAAATTTGATGCGATTTATTATGCATTGCCTGGCTGTCAACTCAATTTGTCATGACCAACCCACTGACTGGTGGTGGCGGTGAATGGAACAATAAAGCCTGCAATCGAATGCACTTGCACAAACACACAAGCAGACGGGGGCGAGCACAAGTACTTGGAAAGTGTGGGCGTACTTTTAGTTAATATATGTATGTGCGTGTATGTAGACATGAAGGTAAACATGTAATTGTAAATAGTACTAGAAATAGCTCTAGTATGTAACTGCAAGCGTGTTTCTAACCATTTTTCACACACACCAACACACACACACACATGCTCCTACATATTGATACAATGGCAGCACATTTGTTTGCTAAGTTCACTTGTCGAACATATGGTTGTCCATTAACACAAATTAGTAAATGCAAAGAGAAAAGAAATGCTCGCTCTGCCCACACTCTGCACTCCACCACTAACACCTCCAACTCATCCTTGCCGAGTGCAACTTTCCTCTTGCTATTTCTATTTCTAGCAAATTAATTACTTACAATGTCCCATCGATTGACTGCGTGACAAAATGCAATACAATATTATTTACTAAATGGCTATGTGTGAGTATGTGTATGTACATATACGTGTATGTATGTGTAAAATGCAATCGATGTACCAATATGCCAGTCAATGGCAGTCAAAGGAATTGCAAAAAAAAAACTCTATTTGTAAATTTATAGCCTTTTGTTGGTCAGTGTTGGTTTGGTTGGTGGCGAGGGCAAAAGAGTTGTGAAAGAGTATTACATATTGCAAAACCAATTTAATTGAAGGTGAAATTGTTGTTATTTTTGTACTTGCATGAGTGTGTGTTATATGTATGTATATCAATTTCTTCCTTTTTTATGTTAATGTGGCGAAATATGTATATAACGAGGGTAAGCCTAAAGGTTCTAAGAATAAAAACATTTCAGCAACATCAATTTTTATTTATTTCTCCTTTTTACTATAATTTTAGCATATCCACAAAGTAAGTCTACTGAGGTTCTCTCCAAACTTGTTTTGCGTTAAAATTGTTAAAACCTATTACGAAAATCGCTATACAAACGAGGTCACGTTTGGTGCTTTGAGAGGAGATTTTGCTGCACTGGATCCAACTACTCCAGAAATTGGTAGAATTTTACAGAAATTTGAAGAGACTGCGTGAAAGTGTAGCCGAAGAACCGAGTAGGTCTATTTCTTGATATCCTCTAGAGCTGGCGCTTTTTCGCGGCACATTAAGACGTAGTTTGCACTTAAGCTTACACCTACGTTCATATAAAGTCCAGTTCACACAACAACTGAAACCAGTTAACTATTCACAACGCCGTACATACGCCGGTTGGGTGCTTGAACAAGAAGCAGTGGACGGTGATTTTTCGGATAAAATTTTCATCAGCGGCGAAGCACACTTCTCACTCGAGGAGACGTAAAAAGCGAAATTGGTGCATTTGGGGCTCCAAGAATCCTCTGATAATTGTAGGAGACCATTGCATCCCATAAAAACCTTACTACCTGGTGCGTCCTTAGTTCGGACATATTATTGGACCTTACTTCATTGAAAACGACATTGGGGAGACTGTAAATGTCAATTCGGAGCATTATGTTTGTATCATAAACGACTTTTTATTGGCCTACAATTGAAGAATACAACTTGGATAATATGTGGTTTCAGCAAGTTGTTGCCACATGCCACACAACACGACGGAATACGGCTTTATAGCGATAGAAATTTCACGGCGAGAGAGAAATTTCACGGCGAGAGAAATTTCGCGGCGAAAGAAATTTCTCGTCTCGTCGACACCGGTCAATTGGCTATCGAGAACCTGCGATTCGACACTGTTGGACTTTGTACTGTGTTTGTGCGGATAAAGCTTTAGTTCTTGAGCACTTGAAAGCCAACATTCCTCGAGTTATGGCTGAGATACGGCCCAATATGTGCTAAAAACGGTCTCAAACGGATCGAAGTTTGCAAAATCTCGTGAAGCGGTCATTTCAGTGATGTAGGGTGTTTAAGATTTCGGCATCGAGATCTGGAAAACTCATTTTGGTGTTTCCACCATCTGTTTATGTGGATTTGCATGGTTGTCCAGAAGCTAAATATTGCATAACAACTAGTTTGGAACCAGTTGAAAAAGTCTGGATACACAATGAAGCTCGATGTATGGGTGTCACATGAGTTAACGAGAAAAAACGCTTGAAATAAATTTTCATTTAAGAATCAATATATTTTTGAAGAGGATGGTGACCGGTAAGGCAAAGTGTACACTTACAGCAACATTAAATGAAAACGGCACAAACAGTCGCGAAGTCAGAATTGACGACTAGGAAGGTTTTGCTGTGTGTTTGGTGAAATTGGCAAAGTACCATCCACTATGAACTGTTCGCCTATGACCAAACTCTTAATCCGGACCTGTACTTTCAGCAATGGGACCTTCTGAAGAAAGAACTGTCTCTGAAGCACCCAGTTTGGGCAACAGGAGGGAATTGTGTTTCATGACGATAATGCGAGACCACACACATTAATACTGACTCGCCCGAAGCTTTGAGAACTTGGTTTGGAGGTTCTTATGCATTGAACTTATAGTCTGGTAGTTCTATTAGTATATAATTTGCCTCATGGTTAGCTTTTTGCTAGGTTAACATGAGAGACTTATTTCTATATACACCAACCTTCTGAGAGCTGCATGTACACATGTATGTAAATACCAGCAGTCTACCACATGAATAAATTTTATTAGCAAGTAAAAGCTTTTAGCTTAAAAATATTCAACTTCTCAATATTTATGCACTCATGCCAACAATTATTGTTGGCGAACAGCTTGATAAGCATACTTGAAAACACATTCATTCTTACAAACATATTTCATGTGAATTTGCTAACCATTTCCATGCACTATATCCCCAGCTTAACAGCAAATCTCGGAAAAATAAAATAATTTAATTGTTACTCAAAGCAACAAGCGTGAACATATAACACACATTACATACATATACAAATTCACAGAATGCAGATGTAAATCTTGAAATTCTATGCAGTTATATGCATACAAATGCACTTTTGAAAATGAAAAATGAAAACGAATATAACGAAGCATGTGAAAAAAATTTCCATCAAAAGTTGATTGCCTAACTCTGGGCGTCAGATTGCCATTACAATGTGAGTAATATATGTATGTATGAAAGTTGCACAAAAAGTGGGTGGCAAGAAATAAAAACAACAAAGTTGTAAAATTGTAAGTGCGAAATTGAGCTGGCAGCCTTCAGTTTATTGCTTGCATACGCATTGGATTGCCACAGGAAAAATAAATTCCTCCAAGCATGCTCTTGATGGTTTTCTCCTTCTTCGCACTTGATAGCTGGCAGCTAACAGCTAGTAGTGGCAGTTACTGCTGAGTTTACAGATTGTTGACGCCTGTTGACAGCCAACAGCCGCCGTGCACTCTGTATGACTTAATGCGCTTGAATGCGCGACTGTACCTATAAGCTGCAATAGGAGAAAAAGAAACAAGGCTTAAGCAAAAGCTTTTAAATTGGAAAAGTTTTTCGGTTATTCGTAGTTAATCGACTTAAAAATACATACGTTTTTAGATATTCATATATACATAGATGTGTATATTTTGACATGAAATAAATTATTTTTAACGCTGGGAAAGTTCTGGCCATGAAGATGAGTGCATTTGCGTAGAAGAGATTATATTTTTGTTATTTAAAATATCAAAGCTTATGCAAATTTTATAAACCATTTCATAATCAACAGACTTAGTGCGCAACTTCAGAGCATGTGCATTGAAGACTCAATTGCTGCTGTGAAGCAGAGTATTGAACGAGTCTATTTGCCATTGCACGCTACTATTGGAGTTGTGCCTATCCATTTTATGGAAGGTTTTGCTGAAGAATGTTGGTTGCGGGCAAACCAAATCCAACTCGTCATTTGGTGAATGGGCCCAGAACGACATGACCACCGATTCTGATTTTCACAAAACAATTTTGTTCTGCTCTGAAGCTCAGTTTTGGTACAATGAGTAAGTTAATAAATCAAAATGTCACATTTTAGAGTAATGATCATCCCAAAGCCATTGCTGAGACTCTGTCACATCCTCAAAAGATCAATGTTTAGTGTGCTCTGTGGGCAGAGGGAATATACATATACATATTGGTCAAATAAAAAGTTCGTTCGGTTCTTTATTGATTTTTCAAAATATGATAACTTTGTGCACATTTGTCCGATTTAAGTCAAATAGGCGCCGTTTTGTTGGCAAACTTTCCAACGAGATGCCAACTTCATTATACTCCTCTTGTAGAAGGCTATTGACGCTATTGGCAAAAAACTTGGACAGCCAATTTTCACAGGCCTCTCTTGAGGCTAACTTCTCACCATTAAGCGCGTTCGCCATGGACAGGAAAAGATGATAGTCACTTGGTGCCAGGTACGGATTATAAGGTGGGTGCATTAGGACCTCCCATCCGAGCTCCTGGAGCTTCTGGCGCGTCATCAAAGACGTGTGTGGCCTGGTGTTGTGCTGATGGAATACAATTCGGCTCCTGTTGATCAAAGGTGGCCTCTTCTGGATGAGTGCTGCCTTCAAGCGGTCCAGTTGTTGGCAGTAGAGGGCCGAATTGATCGTTTGGCCATAGAGGAGCAGCTCGTAGTAGATGATTATTTGCCAATTCCACCAAACACACAGCAAAACCTTCCTGGCCGTCAATCCTGGTTTGGCCACCGTTCCGCCGACTCTTTGCGTTTCGACCACGACCGATTTCGCTTGACGTTGTCGCAAGTGATCCACTTTTCATCGCCAGTCACCAAACGCTTCAGAAGTGGGTCAATTTTGTTGCGATTCAGTAGTGATTCGCAGATGGAAATTCGGTCCATCATGTTTTTTTGCGTTAGTTCGTGTGGCACCCAAACATCGAGCTTCTTTTTGAATCCAAGGTTATGCGAATGGTTCCAAACGGTTTTCTGGCTTATCTTTAGTTCCTCAGCAACTAAATGAGTGCTCACGTGACGGTCTGTTTCCACTATTTCCATGATTTTATCGCAATTTTCGACGACAGTCCTCCCGACGCGTGGTGCATCTTTGACATCGAAATTACCGGAACGGAACCTAGCAAACCACTTTTGTGCTACACGTTCGTTTACAGTATCGGGCCCATAAACTAAATTAATTTTTTCAACCGCTTTGGCTGCTTTTTCGCCTTGATCAAAGAAAAATTGTAAAATATATCGAATTTTCTCTTTGCTGGTGTTCATCTTTGACGAGGGCGCACAACGTACTGGGTCAATCAATCGAAAAACTGTCAAAGACAAACTTTTAGCGCGAATAAACACGTTTTCAGCATCGTATAGTATGACATGATGCCACACGTAACACTAGTACTATGGACACTAATGCCATCTCTTAGATAAAAACCGAACAAACTTCTTACTTGACCTATTATAACATATAAAATTGGTGCTCCTCCAATGGTGGGTCCTACAGTTTATTCTAAGCCACCCCCGAATGGCGTATTGATTTTTTTTAGTTTTTATTTCATGACAGAAATACAGTCGGAGAACTTGACATTCATTGCCGGCGTTCGGAGACGACTTTTGATTCCAACAAGACGGCCCTACATGTCATACATCCAACGAAATAATCAATTTATAACGGGTGATCCAATTAGAGGTACTTTTTTTTAAAAACTTTTCGCAACACCATCACCCGTCTTGAGACCCAGCATTCATTATTGGATAATATTTGACCAAATAGACCACTTCCAGCACGCAGTGAAGAAAATATACTAGTTGCCGTAGCTGAGAGTGTACACGAAGACCTTAGATAATCGATTTGGCGCCGTCCTCAGCACCTATGGAACGACTTGTCGCATTTTACATCGAGATCTTAAATTGAAAGCGTACAAAATACAGCTTGTGGAAGAACTGAAGCCGTTCAGCCTTCCCAAACAACGTTGTTTCGCTCTAAGGGGCTCTTGAAAAGTTGCAGGAAGATCCGACGTTTTTGAGCCAAATTTTGTTTAGCGATGAGACCCATTTCTGGCTTAATGGGTATGTAAACAAGCAAAACTGTCGCATTTGGGACAAAGAGCAGCCTGAAGAGATTCAAGAGCAGCCATTTTATACAGAAAAAACAAAGATTTGGTGTGGTTTGTGGGCCGGTGGTATTATTTGACTATATTTCTTTAAAAATGATACCATTATCGGGCATGATAACCGACTAATTGATGCCTAAAAATGGATCACGCTTCAGATGGCAAATTTTGGTGAGCGTATTATCACGCGTCGTTCGACGTAATATCCCTGAGCTATTTTCTGTTGGGTTGTGTAAAGTCCCTTGCCCACGCAGATAAGCCCGAGATGATTGAAGCCTTGGAAGAGAATGTGTGGCGCGTTATTGCTGACATACGACGCCAATTGCTGCAAAAAGTGATAGAAAATCGGGACTCTCGTCTGGAATTTATTCGAGCCAGCCGTGGAGGTCACTTGCCTGAAATCATTTTTAAAACATAATGACAAGCCCAAGACAAATTCCATGCGTTTTATTTCTACTTGAAAACGAAATGCTTGAAAAACATCTCTTACAACACAGTTGAATATTAAATTCAGTTTTAAGAATTTCAAATCTCAAACAAAATTTTCACTGATTTTAATGTGCATTAAAGTGAAATAATCACGCTTCATATTTACAATATAACAAGCAAAAATAATATTTCAGAAGCCCTTACTATGCCACGAGATTGAAAATTCATTTTAATATTTTGATATTATTTAATACATATTTAATAAGTAAATAATCATATTTAACTGAATTGATTACCACTGCATCACTTATGCTACTTATATTCAGTGGAAAGCGCCATGTTTTCGCAAAACCCACTCATGCATATAAGTTTTTACATGTGTGCATATTACATTTATAAATAAAAATATAATGTTAATATTATTGAGATCTTCCTAATCTACTCGAACATTCATAAATTGCAATTTATTATTTACAATAAATCATTGTACTCTGAATTTAATTATAACAGTTGCTAATAGATTCGTATTTCAATGAAAGAGAAACTATTGAAATTCTGTATGTGTACATATGTACATATGTATATATTAAATACATTTGAATTATTGCTCTTTTAATTTATAATTTATTTTTCACTTTAATTTCCATAGACCTCAAATAGACCGACAGTCTATGCAAATTAATGAGATAAAATTTTAAATAAATAATATTATTTAATGCAGAAATTCCATAGATAAATATGTACACATGCCCGAGGAATAACGCGTGAATAGATATTTCGTAAATAATTCAAAGACATACATACATACGTGCATCCAAAAGACCAACAAAATAAATTGATTGTGAAATTGATAAATAAAATAAAATGAAACAAAATGAAGCAATAAATATAATATATAAATATAAAATATGTACACATGTACGGGGTGCCCCAAAATGAACGCAAAATTTAAATTAGGCGCCATTTGTATAGTAAACTGTTGACAACCATAAAAAAAGCAATCTACAGTCTGGCAGCTTAGGCTTAGTAAAAATGACGCATTACGCGATGGAACAACGTGTCTTTATAAATGAACAATATTTCAAAAATAATGAAAGTTTGACGGCCGCAGTTTGAAAGTTTTACACAAATTATGGTCGGAATAGTGTTTTAACTTCGTCTACTGTGAAGAGATTAATTGAAAAATTCCCCTGGTCATCCAAAAAACAAGTCCCTTAAATGAAAACATCAAAGCAGTGCGACAGTGCGGTGACAATTAAGGAACCTCAATTCGACGTCATAGACAAGAATGGAAAATTTCAAGAAGTTCTCTATAGCATATACTCACCAGAGATCTGTGTTTCCATGCTTAGAAATCCCAATTAAGGCAACAACTGAAGCCTAATGACCATGCACAGCGGAGAGAATTTGTTGAATATATTATTAAGCATCAATAAATGGACGCTGATTTTTCGACCGTGAAAGACCGTGAAACACTTCAATTACTGCATGAAATATTCCCAAGTCGTGTACTCTCTCGGTTTGATGATCTGAATTGGCCCCCTAGATCGTGTGATTTAACAGCATTAGATTTCGGTTTATGGTGTTATTTAAAATCACAGGTTTATTGCAATAAGCCCACAGCCATACGTCTTTTAAAGGACGAGACACAACGTTGTCAATGAAGTTCAGTCATATTTATGCAGGAAAAGTTCGAAAAATTAGTGCGCATGTACGTGGAGGTTAAAAAAAGTTCGGTCACTTGGTGAATTCCTATTTGCTCTGCAAATCACTTTTTTGGTCTTCCTTTCAAATGTTAGAACGATCGGCTAAAATGGAGACGAGAAAACGCAAGAAAGCTGAGGATAGGTCAGACGAAATTCCACCACCAACGTAAACAGAAGTTCGCCATGTGATTCGCTTCGGGTTTCATCGTAATTTACAGCCAATACAAATATTCAGTGAATGCCAAATCGCATATGGAACGATGGCTGCATGGCGAATATTAAGCCATCATCTGGGATACATGAAGGAATCTGCTTGATGGGTACCACGAATTTTGAATGAGGCCCAAAAACAGGCTCGAGTGCATTTTGCTCAATTTTTCCTAAACAAATTCGAAAATGGTCAGTCTCGCAACCTTAGTAAAGTCGTTACTGGGGACGAATCTTGGTTCAATAAGTACGATCCAGAAACCAAGCAACAGTTCATGGTATGGAGCCAAACAGGAGCAAACCCACCCGTAAAATCTAAGCAACAAAAATCAGCAGCAAAATTAATGATGTCAGTTTACTTCAACCGATCTAAAAGCGTAGCTGCTACTAGTATTTTACTGGAAAAGGGTCAGACGGAAACTACAAAATGGTACACCGAAGAGTGCTTACCAAAAGTTTTCAAAAATTTGTTGGAAAACATGAAGAAAGAGGATTTGCGATATCTGGGATCGAAGAAATACGTCCACCATCATATTACCCGGATATAGCACCTTGTGGATTCTGGTTAATTCCAGAAATTAAAAAAAAACTGAAAAGAAATGCCTTTAATAGCAACGAAGATATAATAAATGCGCTTAATCCTGAACTTCATAAGCTTGAAAAACAAGATTTTAAAGACTGTTTTCAGGAGTGGATCTCTAGGCTTAAGAAATGCCTTGAAATCAATGGCGATTATACAGAGAAGATAAAAAAGGACAAAGATTACGAATAAATACAAAAAGAGTTTTTTTTTGTGGTCAACTTGCCGAACTTTTGTTCATACCCTCGTGTATGGAAAGCCGTGGAGGCCAATTGTACGATGTGTCATACCCTATCCTATAAACTCTATCATTCAATAAAACAATTGCAATCAAAATAGCAAAAACTATCCCATTCAATCTCAACTGTTAATTTTGAAACACCCTTTATATATGTAAAATATGGGCACTAATATATTAACATTCAGCTTATCAATTTCAAACAAAATATATAAGTTTGCTTAAATGTGCAATAGATATATTTAATAAACAAATATTAATTGAGTAAAAATATGCATGAGGGATCAAATACGAAATTCCCAATTTACAATTTACAATTTCCAAGCAATAACAAATAAATGAAGTTGTGCTACAAAAAGACAAAATTATTTTCCGAGAATCTAAAACTTTTGTTACAAATTTTGACGTGCGTATTATTTTATATTTTTATTATTTCCTGCTTCTGGGCATGCAGTCACAGTTACAAGGCTATACCTGATATCAACTCTTGATTCCTCGTCGCACACCCGGTAACCAACTCAGGTGCCATAGCT
Source organism: Ceratitis rosa (assembly GCA_037013455.1). Lineage (NCBI taxonomy): Eukaryota > Metazoa > Arthropoda > Insecta > Diptera > Tephritidae > Ceratitis > Ceratitis rosa. Next base: position 16,480,927 of record JAWMAG010000054.1, read on the forward strand.
GCAAAAGAGATTGAATTTTAACGAAGCCACTCAGACCGATGCGATTTAAGGTTACATTATTATTGTTCATCGCAGGAGGGGCAAGGAAACTAGCTCCAATGAAAAAGGAAACAAAACCCCTGGAAACGTTTTAAGGACCTGAATTTCAGCGCAGTTGGAATGTACGGTCTGTGACCAAAACGCGGAGGGCCTTGTGAGGCGACCAACAGTGGTCATATAGAGGAACGGAAATTTGGTGACGAGCACGTAATAAAAGGTGATTCAGTAGCCGAGTTATGATATTCATAACGGTGGATGAACGTCTCGTCCCAATTCGCACCAAAGCGAAGTTCTTCAACTTGTCGCTGATTTTCATTCACGCCTCGACGGAAGAGAAGAATGATGTTACCAAAGACCATCACAGTGACATAATTGTATTTGCCGATTTGACCGTTTGTGTGACAAAGAAGAAAAAGTCGGTACAGCAGTCAGAAAATTTTGTCTCCATGCCGAAATATACCCAAATGGGTTGCGCTGAGTAGACTTTGCCGGAGTCCAAAATACGATAGTCTGTAGTATTAGATTCAGGCACAAGAAAATCCATCAAACTGCCGTCTGCTTGGCTGTCTCTGGATTGAAAACCTCATTTTGTGCTAGGCGGATAATATTTTTACAGTATTCTTAATACGCGTATGTCCCGAAAACCTAACGTCGAATCAACACTCTTTCCTCTGTGCGGAAAAGAACGTCCGTTAACAAACAAAGAAGACAAAAAGAGGGTTCGCGGACGAAAAGCTAGAATCCTAAGAGACAGCCAGACGAGAGTTTCTATTCAACTTGCACACCAGCTTTCTGAGAGCACTCGTGGACAACTTAGTATAAGAGAACTCTGAAACAGCAATTCAAGCTTCATATGTACTGTCGCTACAGAAACTCTTTTTTCTCGATAAAATCAATAGAAGAGCTGGTATGTTGAGAATTTTTGAGGATACCGATTTTGAAGAGGCCGAATTGCATGAATGTGAAGAGCTAGGGAAGCTGGCTGACAAGGGTAATGCTCGAAAATTTTATGAAGAAATGCGGTGACTTATAGAAGGCTCCAAGACCATACTCATGTGGGTTCCAAAGAGGTGATGACAGATTGGACTATCCAATCGTTGTTGATGGAACAAACGTTCCATTCCCCGACCACGATGTTGTTTGAACAGACATAATCAGCGTGAAAAATAACACATTGTTGAATTGAAGCTCATGGCTTACATGGCCTACTGAGCTATTGAAACTTCTTTGTACAATATGATCGGATGAAAGCCAGTCCGATGATTGAAACCAAAGTGTTCTTGCTTAATCCCTAACAGCATTAATACCAATAGCAGAGTAAAACGTGAAATCCCACGCAGAATCACTCTTACCAACAGGTGCTAGTTTGAACAGAGTAGGCAATCGAAAAGTAAAGTCCTCTCTCGATGAACCAAGACCAAACTATACTAGTCGTTCATAATAGCCGTCTTATTATATGTCGGCGTTGCACATGATTTGTAGACCTTTGCACTGCCAACGGCGAATATCTCAGACAATGGAATGAGGAACATGTAGTTCAACAAATTAAGTGACAGAAAAGAATTGGTTTCACTTGCTGTCTCCAATTGGATTCGATTTATGAAAAGTAGATATGACTGGCGCGTTATTATGCTTACGGCAATTAGAAGAGAAAAGTTAATCATCTAATATATTTAATAAAGCGAAGCTTAAGAGAAATACGATATATTGGAAAACTGAGGTAGTGATAAACGATATGTGATAGAAATGAATGGAGAAGCTGTGAAATATGGTTTCATATTAAAAAAAATTAATAATAATTAGAGGAATAGTTTCATACTTCCATTGTACGGCAAAAACAATCTGTTCGATTAGGAAATTTTCCATTTTCTTTAATGAATACTTTCCTACAAAATAATATTAAGTTGAAATATGCAATGCCATAAGCCCATTTTTGTATTGACAAAAATCAAATAAGAAATATTTCCATTGCTTCAAATCTATTTTAGTTTATGGTTTGAGGAAGGAAAAATCTACTCCTTCTACTAAATTGAGCAAAAGCTTGAAACGAAATTCATGTATGCATATATATGTATACATTTTGTTGTTTACATAACCAAAATATTGATATATTTTCAGAAAATTTCCATTAATATAATAAATGTCCAACTGGACATAAAATATATCTATATGTTCATACTGTTTGTTTACATTACACTAATGACTTTCTTATGTTACATATGTACATGCAAAAATATCTACGAAAAAGTGTATACGTATAGTATACCTACAGACGTATGTATTTTATGCACACATGAAGATGCCCTTTAGGAAATTTAAGTCATAAATATGCAACCTTTTAGTTTTGTTTCATCCACAAACACACATATAATATTAAATATACTTACTAATCCATAAGTATCTGAATCATAATTACATTTTTAAAATCTCAGTGTAAAATCTCCATGTCTAACATCAGTACATTTACAATAATATTTAAAAAAATTTTAGTGGAGAAATTGGGCGATTTGTTCTTAATTTCTTATTTTCCCTTCATGATAGGCCTACATGCAATCACAATCGATAAGCTCATACATATATATATCAAAGTTATATGCACACACGTATATATATATAAGAATAAATATAATATGTTGGTATGTTATACACAATACATAAATTTTGTGAATGCTGTTTTCAATATCACTCATACGCAATGTCAAACTTCGGAAGTCATATGAGTCCTTTGATTTATTGAGTGATTTCATTCAATTTCATATTTTATTGGTTTTTCTTAAGAGAAACGAGGGCCATATGCAATATTAAACGCACAGTATGTAGAATTTATATGTTTATTAAGCTTGCTTAAATCAAGGTGAAATTTTATCATCGTAAACATTTTTTAAAAGATTTATTATTTATTTATTTATTTAATTATATTTTATATTTTATATTTTATATTTTATATTTTATATTTTATATTTTATATTTTATATTTTATATTTTATATTTTATATTTTATATTTTATATTTTATATGTTATATTTTATATTTTATATTTTATATTTTATATTTTATATTTTATATTTTATATTTTATATTTTATATTTTATATTTTATATTTTATATTTTATATTTTATATTTTATATTTTATATTTTATATTTTATATTTTATATTTTATATTTTATATTTTATATTTTATATTTTATATTTTATATTTTATATTTTATATTTTATATTTTATATTTTATATTTTATATTTTATATTTTATATTTTATATTTTATATTTTATATTTTATATTTTATATTTTATATTTTATATTTTATATTTTATATTTTATATTTTATATTTTATATTTTATATTTTATATTTTATATTTTATATTTTATATTTTATATTTTATATTTTATATTTTATATTTTATATTTTCTATTATATTTGTGTTTTATATGAATTGGAAAGGGTTTTTATTTTGATGGGCACATTTGGAGAACAGTCTAATGTGTGCCCACATCTACAAATATTGGAGTAGTTAAGAGAGTAAAAGTCATGCGGAAGAAATTCATATTTGTTATGAACAGCAATTGTTAAGAGTTACAAATATTCAAGCATACGCCCACATCAGTACTGACACATGACTTTAAGTGACTCGAGTACTTGTGTATGTGTTGAAGTGGGCACTTGTATCATTCACTGCATGTATGTGTACATACAATAAGAAAAATATAAATCTCCCTACTGTACTAATAAAATTTCTTCAGTTATTTTCAATTGCTGGAATATTTTATATTGGCTCTAATGAAGTTTTGTAATATATGAATATATGAATTTTTCATATTTAGAATAAAAAATGTCTTCATTGAACTTCTTCCTTGAAGAAAAATGATCCGAAAGCTAAAATGTCTATGTAGAGAAGGAAACACCTTGCTCAACTTGATGTTGAGGTCATGAATCTGCTTGAGTATTTCGTCCTCTGTGCTTTGCTATTTATAGGTACTTACATGTATTGGTAGCCAACATATTGCGAACGCACACACAACCACAACAACCATCCGTGTAACACGTCGTTTGCCTTTTCTGTGGAAGAAAATGTGAAAAAATAATGAAAGCGGAAGCCATGAACACTATTGTAAAATTACTTTGGTTAAATTATTATAATAAAGATATCTAAATATGAAATGTTTGATGGGTTATTATTTATGTATGTCTTTTGCAATTTTATAAAATTTCTGTCCTGATAATTTGTAGCCTATACATCGCCTCTTTAACAGTTATATATATTTATTCTATTTGTTTCTACCTTTACTTTCTTTCTCTTAAAAGACCACTCGCTTTCGCATTCTATCAATTTCCCTCCTTCCTTTCACTAAAGAGTTCGTTTAAAGATTATGAATCCTGGGGGTTAAGGATCGTATAATTATTTGCTTCTCTGATGTGCATGGAGGAACTATGGAGGTCTTGGAATAATTTTAGCATTTGTTACATTATATTGAGAAAGTTGTCTATCAGGACTCACACCAAAATCTACTTGTTTGTACTCTGACTGGGAAGTTCATCAGCCTACAATGTCCCTGTAGCAAGGAACCCGAATTATTGATAGTTTGTTCTATTCGACCATATTCTGTGGAGATAATTAACAGCTCAGCATAAATTTTGAATTTATTGTAAGCGAGCCTAGCCTCTTAATCGCTGCTTATACGCCGCTGAAAATAGAGATGCCTTTTCTCGCGAATTTGGGTCTGTAATGTAGGGTAGGCGGAAAGAGAGCTGAAAATATGATGTTTTTGAAGACATTACTACCGACCCTAAACCAAAGAGCTTCGAAACATTCACATATACATGCTATTGTTCAATTCCACCCTTAAGATCTCGCAAGCATCATACAACCCCTCGATAAAATAGTAAAGGATTTATATTTTTAGGTTTGTTAATTGTAAGGGAAGATTGACGGATTTGACCGTAAGCAGTCGCACCTAAGCTACCGAGTGGGCTAAAAATCACAAGATTCTCTGAACCACTTCAGTAGTTTACAACTATCGTAAGGCTGGATCTAGGAGCGTCATTGGCTGAAGGCCGGACACCCGCAAAGGTAGTGCTTTAGCATTTCGTCATCCTCAGTGCGCGGTCTCCTGTCAGCCTCGTCAATACACTTACAAGATAACTAAGTTCTCTATTGCCTAAAGCAACTAGAAGTCTTGAAAAGTTTGATGCAGACGATAATGAGAGCTTCGCCAGCGGCGCTACCGCAGAATAGTTCGCTCTCGTTTTCATTGCCTTCTACATCCATGTGACCTGAAACCTAAATGATATTCACTGCGTTTTCCATGGTGCTCTGTTAATTGCGTCTCTGTATATTCACACACATTACGTCTATTATATACCATATATAATTGGCGCTTTGTAACCGCTGAAGCGATTTTCGGCCGAGCTTCTCCTGCAATTTATGGTTTTGCGTCTTGATGTTTCTCCCAACAAATGGAATATTTAAATAAATTGATTAAATAACTCAAAAGCATTTAACGTGCCAATTACGATAATGGAGCCACTGAATATGCACTGAAAATTCCGATATTCTGAATATTTCTTATTTTTCTCAATAAATTCGTAAAGATGCAAAAGGAAATGGATAGAGAAAATTATATTACCAGCAATGCAAGCTGAAAAAATTCCAGCGCTGCGCTAATTAAATTTTCCGCGGCATGCATGAGCACGCGGTATTTCGCGTGAATTTCCCTCATAATACATGAAATACACCGAAGGATTGAAGGGGTTTAACGTAAGCATATACAAATTATCTTGCAGCCAGTCGAATGATTTTTCCAACGAACAACGAGCATACAGGTAGGCATGCCAGTATACGAACGAACAAACTTGTATGCTAGTATAAATAACAGTTGTAGAACTCTTAATTCAATGCGTAAGCACGTTTCATAAATAAACGAATCAGTTAAGGATCTGCTTGTGTAACATTCATTAATGACTTCCTTTTACTCCATATCTTTTTCACTTTCGATCTCTTCACTTACCCATAAATATCCACATACATATGTACATATTTAAACATACTCCCAACTGCCTGTGTGCCTAATGAAATAAATGAATGGCGTTTGTATGTATGCAGGCATGCGGTGATGTGTAGTCCGTTACTTAAGAGCTCAACTTTCAATGGTTGATTTTTGCTCGTACATTTTAATTAACTTACCTTGATTCTGCCGATGGCTTACAGCCGGGCGCACTCTTCCACAGTCGTGCCAACATACACATGTACAGAAAGAAGATCAGCGTTAGTGGTGTTACGTAGGATGATGCACAAAAGGAGACCTGTAAGTAATAAAGAGGAAGGTTATGGTATACAATCCGAAGGAGGTTTACAAAAATTTAATTTAAAAATTTTATAGTAAAAGAAAAAATACAAACAAGCATATTAAAATAATTAAACTATTGTAGGAAAAATTGTAGCTCTTAAAGCGCTATATATATATAATATGTGACCGCTGATTTTCGGCTCCATCTTAAATTTCTGTTTTTGCGTCTTGATGTTTTTTCCACAAATGGAGGGACCTACAGTTTATACTAAGCTGCCTCCGAACGGCTGATGTTTTCTCTACGAGGAGCCTTTATTTCATCTCCGAAATACACTCGGAGTATTAGAAAATGTAATTTTTATTTAAATTAGATTTCTATAATTTTTTGATATTTCTAAATATTGCGAGGGTCGAATCGGTTAAGAAAGTTAGGCGCTAGAATCGAGTATATTTTATAGTTGATAGTTTTTAGATTGAAGTTCACGTAGAATAGGTTTAAAAAAAATTGTTTTTTTTTTAATTTTTAATTGTAATTTTAAACACTCTAGAATATATGAACTAGTTGTTAACTATAATCCTGCTAGTTGAGATATTTACTCAAACTAGCTCATCTTCCATCTTTTCCCATTAGGAGCTGGTATCTTTAACACGGGGTGTCATACGAGCTGGCTATTATCCGACATTCTATAAGCTTTGTACTAGTATAAAACTAGTTCATTTGTGTGTGTTCAGTTTCTACTCCACCAAAAATAAAAATAAATACAAATTTATCTACAACTACAATAGATTGCGGCGAGATACAGCGCATTCCAACTGAGTATACTAACGGGTGATCCAAGTAGCGATAATTTTTTCAAAAGCCTTTTTTGACAGATCACACATGAGTCCTGTCAGGCTGTCAAGTGGTTTTTGTTCATTATTGTTTGGAATTTCATCATGGAAAGACTTCCGTCTGAACAATGTACAAAAATCATTCAACTTTATTATGAAAATTCACGATATTTAAAGAATGTGGCTCGCGCGCCTCACTCAACTTAGAATAGACCACGTTCGGCACGCAGTGAAGAAAATATAGCCGACGTAGCTGAGAGTTGGACTGTCGTCTGGAACGACTTGGTGCATTTTACATCAAGATCTTGAAATGACAGCGTACAAAATACAGCTTGTGCAAGAACTGAAGCCGTTCGACCTTCCCAAGCGACATTGCAGACGGCCCACTTCCAAACATCGCATCAATTATTGGATTCAGCGAGCAGATAATTTCACGTTTTGGGCCGGTCGATTAGCCACCAAGATCATGTGATATCACACCGGTAGACTTCAGCTGCGGAGATATGTGGAGTCTAAAGTCTCTCCGGACAATCTCGCTTCGTTTCAGGCCTTGGGGCAAAACACTACGCGTGTCATCGAAAATGGACAATCTGAGACGTAGCCACGGCCAACATTTGAAAGAGATAATCTTCAAAAAATAAGTGCCAAAGAATGTTCCTCATTAAATTTAAATTTGCTCTGTTTTTTTCTTTAAAAAAGTAGAGAACCTCGAATGGGATCATCCTTTAGATTGGAGTAGAGTGGTAAAAATTAACACAACTGACGCCACTGGTGGCGGAAATTTGTATCAACTTAACTGCTAGATATATGCCAACTAATAGCAGATTAGTATTGTATGTTTATATCCTTGAAATACTAATCTTTACCTGGAAGTTTTGCATATCTACCTGCAGTGTACTTAAATTGTTAAAATCGAAAGTCAAATACTTTTCGGCAAAAATTATTTTTAGTTACTGAATTTAATAAAGGATTTCTTTAAATTTAACTCGTGATAAAAAAAATAATACATAACTATTGTTAAGGTTCAAAATTTAACTAAATAGGATTCCAGTCTGTTAATTGTTTTCACAGTTTCATCAATTACAGACATAAATTCATTAAAGCTTTTACTAATTACATAATGTATCCACTTTTGAAATTGATAGTCATGCACTTATGGCACACAATGAAATCGTTTGAAAGCAGCTAAAGCTGTAATAACAATAACAAGGAGAAATATATATTATATTATAAAATACCTATAATACATATAAATACAAATACGTCTTAAGAACATGTTAACCGTTGTGTTTGCAATTTAGTTGTTTCCATTCTTTATGTATTTCCCATTAGTGCAATTAACGCTATATATGTATTAACGGCGGCCGCAACAGCCAAGTGATTAGCATTGCGTACTACCATACTGAAGACCAGGGTTCGTGTCCTGGTTCGATCAACGTCCAAAATTTAAAAAAAAATATAATTTTTTTAATATCACACAACCCGACAATGACAGCTCCCATACATCGACTGAAACAACTGCATTTCTGACATGAAATAAAAGCTCCTCATAAAATCCCATTATCGAAAATTAGACAAGGAGCTCGGCCGAAAATTGTTTCAGCGTTTACAAAGCGTTAATTATTGTATATTATATGTATATGTGTATATAATCAAACCAATACAAATTTATTTCATTAAGTTTGTATATACATATTGTACATATTTATGCCTGTGATGTAATCCACTTAAATACAATTAAGGCGAGCACAGTTTGAATTGTGCGCTAAATTAAGCTTACGGCCATTTCTTGCAGCAGATCAAAGTCTTTATGTGTTTGTTAGATATAATATTGTAGGTATATACATACAAGGGGAAGCTGATAAGATAATGAAACAAATGTACTTATAGCCTTTTGTTCATTATTTTTCAATATAATCTCCCTCAAGTGAAATAGTTTTATGCCTTTATACCATTGAAAAAATATTCATTAGATTTCTCTGCGGCTGCTGGTTTTCTATGGCTGCTTTCATCTCATTGTCGGCTCCCCGTTACTCTTTTTTTAAATTCGAAAAAAAAGGAAAAAGTCTCTGGGAGCCAGGATCGGACTGTAGGGCGCCTGATCAATTTTTGTAAATCCAGTAGCTTTTAAAGAATCCCTCGAAGCCAGAGCAGTGTAAATGGATGCATTGTCTTGAAGAAATAGCCCTTCGTGCGCTAACTTGCTACATCTCTTCTGTACGACTGCCACTCGCGCCTGACTCAACAAATTAGCGTCATACTGGCAGTTCATTGTAGTTAACTTTGGCAAGTAATCAATTAATGCCATTACTTCGCTATCCCAGAAAATGGTAGCCATAATCTTTGACGCCGACTTTTCCAATTTGAATTTTTTTGGTGAACGTTCCCCTCTTTTTTTCTCCACTGCAATGACTTCTGTTGGGACTTGGAATCATACTGAGGCATCCAAGTTTCATTAACTATCTTGTGTTACTTTGGCACAACTCCAAAAAATCTTAACAACTCTCCAATTGCTTGTCGAGTGCCGTGAGCATTCGCTGTACCCAACGCGCACTAACTTTTTTCTTATTCGAATGTTTTTACAAAATCTCTGCAGATCATTCTTTGCTAATCTACGTGGGTTGCTATATATATTTCTGGTCTAATAATGAAAATACGAATATTTATCAACGAAAATATTTTTTTTTTTTTTGGATTTGGCTCGTCTTGGAAGACCCACACGGTCGATTGCTGTTTTGTTTCGGGCTCATACGCATAGTTCCATGATTCGTCACTTATGGCGATCTTATAAACGTCTTTTGAAGCACCGCGATCGTATTTTTTCAGCATTTCTTTCCACCAATCCACACGAGCCTTTTTTTGAGCGATTGTCAAATTGTGCGGGATCCAACGAGAACAAACCTTTTTTACGGACAGGTGTTCATGCAATATCGAAGGTGGGAGAAATGCATAGGCATGCCTCTATCTGAAGGTATGTTACATGACGGTCTTGCATTATCAGTTCACATACGGCATCGATGTTTTCTGGCACGACGGCTGTTTTTGGACGACCTTCACGGAATTCGTCTTTGAGCGAGCGTCGGCCACGATTGAATTCGTTGTACCAGTTTTTCACAGTGCTATGGGATGGTGCTTCATAGCCATATAAAGATTTTAGTTCATCGATGCATTCTTGTCGTGATAATCCACGTCGAAAGTTGTGAAAATGATCGAACGAAAATGTTCACGAGTTAATTCTATTTTTTGGCCGAGATGAATTTTTTAATTCCCTGTAAATAAAACAATTCACGATTAAATGAAAAAACGTTCTGAGTGATGTTATGCTAAAAAATGTCAAACTTTCTAATGGAAATGTCAGATTGTACCTGGCAACACTTGGTGTTGCCTAGGCCAGATCTATATATAGCAGCCTACGTACAATCCTTCTGTTATCTGCCACAATTTAATTCTTCAAACAGCCAGTCCTAATTTTTTGATTTTCTGAACATTTTCTTCGGTCATAACCGTCATAGGGTGCCCTGGGCGGAGGTCATCTTCACAGGTGTTTCTTCCTTCTTGAAACAGTCGAACCCATTTTTTCACCATCATACAATATATGAAGGGGCAAAGTCCTGAAGAACCGATGACATCTCTTTAAAAATTGCTTCCCGCAGACAAGAGTTTTAATTTCAGCGCGGTGCTTCGAATTGCGAAAATTTCGAGTTTCCGTTGACGTAGCGACACTGTTGCTTGCTCCAGGTACGAAGTGTTAATAAACCTTATGAAAAAAAGGATCTGGCAATCTTAGTATATCGTAGAGTTCGACATTTTTGATAGTATGCATACTCAGAACGTAATTGATTTTTTGGTGATCAAGCTCCTTTAAGAACCAGTGTTTATCGATGGTGTGGTGAATTGAAACGACATTGCAGATCACTCCAAGACGAAGTGCGTGAAGGTCATCCAAAATCAGTTGTTGTTCCAGAAACTCTTTTGGGCTGTGGGTAAACTGATATTGCGAGATTGTCATGTGAGATATCGTGAGATTAAGACATCTATAGGCATTAATGAGATCAGTATACATTTAATGTGACATGAAGATTTGACACAATTTGCCAAACGCTCAAAACATAAAATGGTCGAGAGAAATGTTAAAAAAATAACACAGCAGTGCTTCGAAGCAAAAGTCTATGACATCGAGACATGGATTGATGAGTCATCCACCGCAAAGTCCTGACTTGGCACCGAATGACTTTTATTTATTTTCGTACGTAAGTCAACGTTTTTTGACACTTGCGGGGGCAGTTGATGCGTTCAGAACTCATATTTTGGATATACCTCAATCAAAGCGACAAAATTCTACTAAATTCTTTCCTTTATATTATACCTGCAATTTTTTAAATTGTTTAGCTAATTTAAAAACCTCTCCTCACTAAGTTTTATGTTGAAAATATAACATTTTTATAACAGTCCTTTCATGGCTAACCATATTTTATTTCCTTATTTTTGTACATAAAATTTATTGTTTCACATTTGTATATTTGTTTTCACTCAATTCACTGTGGTATCCTTGTAATAGGAGCAGGTGCATTTGTTCTCTGTCTTTCACCCTCTCTCTTTTATCCATCATTTTACCATTGTGTATTCTGATGTGATAAAATTCTTGCACCATTTGCATACCACGATTCTCGTGAGTGTCGCCTGTGTTCATTGGCTACTCGTCTGCGCCATTTGCACTTAACAATTGTTTTCACTTCATTTTATGTTTTTCGCTGAGTTGCGTTTTCCAATTCATTGGATTTGACATTTTTATTTTTCTTTCCAAGTCTCTCTGCATACACTGTTTCCCTTGACATCAGTTTTTTGTTTATTTTATTTTTATCTCTATTTTTAATTTTAATTCTGAATTTTATTGCTGAATTTACATTTTACGAGTAGAGTTTTTGAATCAAAATAAATATTTTTCGTTGTATAATTTCAACTGTATTTAAGATAATTTTTAATTTGAAACCAGTTGAGTCTCGAAGTATTATTAGAAAGGAGAGGTATATCTACATACTTAAATATAAATTAGAGACTTGTAAAAATACAGCAGTCACTTGAAAGCACAGCTGATTAGGCTGAGAGACAATAACACTCACTTAACCCTAGAAAATTAGCGATCTTTCTCTTTACTAGAAAGTTCATCAATTCAATTCACCATCTTGAAGGGGTAACCTTATAATACCCTCTAACTATGTTAAGTATCTCAGTGTCATGCCTTATAAAAAACGTAAAGGAGAGAATATGTTGAAAGCAGGGTCAGAAAGCGCTTCGAATTTCGTATACCTGTTGAAGAGCCATTTGGGCGCATTGCCTTTACATAGGTGACGTAATACCCTTACTCTCATATGAAGCACTAGTGTGAGAGGCGACATTAGAGAAAAAGTGCTGCCTAATTGGTACATTTGGTGTGATGAGGGCTACATAAACAAAATGCCTACATTGATGTGACCAAATGTAAGGTAGTCACAGCAGCAGGTTTCTTCTGTGATCACGCCAATATCCAAAGTAGCTTCAAACTCAACGTCCTACAACTCTGTATTCCAAGCAGAAACAAACTGTGGGCATTACTGAAGGTACCAAACAGGTAACCGCTTTAACGATAAACATATCTGGTAGGCAGGCAATCGTCAATTTAAGTAATTAACTGCACTAACTAGCACACAGTCCAGATGTGTTAGAACATATAAAGAGGCTACTATCAGATTATCGTTGGAAAGCACAGTGAATATCACTTGGGTCCCAGGTCACACGGAAGTAGAGGGTCTCAGACCCTTCAACGCCTTCAAATGTTGTTCAGAACAGTGTAGACAATAAAGCAATCCAAGACTAACCACAATTCATATAAAACATTTGTATGATCCAATTAACATTGCGATGTCCCAGGGCTGGACCAGAAACTTCATCTTTCTATAACATTTGAAACTTAATGGAGTATCTACAGGAAACTACTTTTGAAACTACTCCTTAAAAATACTCCGAACATATTTTTTAGTTTCGAATTGAAACCAATAGGTGAGGAATTTTATTTCATCGGAGAGTGACTCGCCAGAAGCTGGTTGGAAGGTTTTTATGCTTCCACCTTATAATCCGAACCTCGTCCCAAGTGATTACAATCTGAACTCGGCTATGGCGAATGATTTGACTGGTAAAGGAAAATAATGATAGCCTCAATTTTATAACAAGGGTTTCTATGAGAGAGGCGATTTGACATTACCTTCAATGAGGAACAAGTTATCGGGACAAACGATGCAGATTTGATATAATTCGGATAATTCTAATTACGACCTCCAATTTAATTTCTTACTAAGCCCATACTTTGTATAAGCAAGTGATGTAGAGTGAAAAAAACTTGCTGCTTATGTTGGTTGAAAAGTAGTAAGTTGATTTCATTACATATGAAAAATTACGTTTTTAGATTTTTAATATTCTAAACTTTATATTGGCGCACTTGACTCTGCGGAACTCTCAATTGCACTTAAAAGTAATCAGAGTCTTATATTCTCAGCTTCTGTCAGCATCAGGAAAAAATTATTAATTTCTTTATGTGTACATACTTATACTTTCTTCATGATTATTTGCTTATATGTATTACAAATAAGTAGACATATTTACTCGGTGCCCATACTTCAATGCAGAAAGCAACTTTTAAGCTTTGGATGCCCATACGCCACGGTGTACAAGTACCCACTTAAGCGTATTTACACAGTTGCCATTCCACTTAAAGCATATAATGGACAATATAAAATACATACATACATACATACGTAAGTATGCAAGGAAAAGTATATGCACGCAATTTAATAGTAGAAATCAATATATTATTCGGCTTATTGTTATTTTTGTTGTATTATTCGCACTTTATTTACACATTATACGCACAATCGTCAGCCCGATGATGGCACACTTGAAAGAAGAAAATCTGCAAATAATCTAAAGTCTATCAGCTAACAGGAAAGGCAGAAAGAAAAAAATAAAATAAAAAATAAAAATAAAAAATATCATTCCATGGCGGTGAAGTGTTTGTGTTGGAAGGCGCTTACAGCTCTTCAATGCGGCATTTATTTGCACTTGACTGCACATACACGTAAGCGTTCAGGCGTTCAGCTGTAAGTGAGCACAATTTTAAACCTACATACTTAACCTCCATGTAAATGTTCGTGTATATGAGTTGATGCTTCTTCGGAGACTATATGTAAATACTTGTCTATTAACAGTCAATTCGAAGTCACAGCGCAGACAACTAAAGTCAATGAAGTGTCAAGGCGATTGAGAGGAAATGCTTAATTATATAAGCATTCATGAACTTTTTTGGTTTTGTGCACACCCAATAGGAAAACTTTCATGTTTCTAGCGTCCTTTTGGTCCGGATGGAACAGAAGAATACTTATGATGTTAAACTTAAGCTCACAGATCGGTCAAAAATAGAAAGTCTGTTATATGGGTTCATTTATTAATATATTTCAAATATTTAATGAAGGTCTTCCCCTTCTTCTGTCGACGTATACATATATCGTTGCCAACTCGTGTAAGACCATAAATCTTATGTAAAACCTTTCTCTCGAAAACTCCTAACGCCGACTGGGCAACATCTGATATTTTTCATGAGCGAATTGTGGAGTTTGGTTTTTGCTCATGGAAAGAGTACTTTACTTTTCACAAATCGTATAAAATGATATCATAGATGTATTTTGGCCCTCGGAAATTTCTCAAATGCCGAGAAGAGAACTGAATAATTTTACTTTCTTGACATATCCAATAATTTCTGTCGACGTTACTTGCCCGGCCGTCTAACACGCAAATTTTTGCTCACATCTTCTTGGCTCACCGGGGGTGAATTTCCATACTACATTGGCTCTAGTTAATAATTTATATCAAAATTTATACAGAACCTTCGAATAGATTAATATTTACATTAGTAAAACCTATTTTAGGCCAAGAAAAATATCAGAGTCTCATAGAGTTCATGGGTCTGGAGGAATATCATGAATTATATATACATCAAGCTCTGTTGATGCTAATTTATATACTAGTACGGAACGACCTCCAAAGAGTGTCTTTCCTACACCGCTTTTAAGATGCCCTTGAACTATCTCTTAAAGAAAGGACACGAGTATTACTTGAATCTAATTAAGGGTCTTCCAATTAAAGCTGTTATCTTGAGTAGCCTACTATACCGGTAAATGTTACATTCGAAACTATAACTTTTTTAACATTTGACAAGAAAAAACTACGCCAGTAATAAAAATAGAACGGCACATGCTTCAAAAATGCATCGGAATGATTAAAATTCACTATAAAAATTGAAACGAAAAATCATCTTGACTGATGAGACCTATTTCCACCTCGGTTGATACATCAATAAGCAAAACTGGCGCATCTGGAGCTTAGAAACCCCAAGAATTATTATTGAAAAGGCGTCCACATCCTGCACGTGTAACTGTTTGGTGCGGGTTATGGTCCGGCGGGCTTATTGGATTTTATTTTTTCGAAAGTTAATGGATTGCCCTATCGAGAGATGATTAAGTATTTTTTATGGCCGAAATTGGAAGGTATTAATCTGGACAAAACCATCGGTTTTTTAAAGAAAAAGTTTCTTTGAATATCAAAATGATCCCACATCTTATTAGAAAACCCAATATTTAAAGCAAATCACAATTTAATGAGTCATAAGTGCCAGTAAAAATAAGTTAACCTAAGTTCCGCATAGCTGAAACAATCTAGTATTTCCATTTCACCTTGAGAAATATTCAAAAATTCATGAAAAGCAATTTTTAGAATTTGTACAGGAAGTAAGTATTTATGCATGCAGGTAAATAAATTCATAAATCGTAGACAAAAAACCACAACACCGTTAAACTGCTTCTCTTTAAAAATTTCTCTTATTGTATGTAGATATTGCTAACGAAAGGATATTCTCAGAACCGCTTTCATGCTCTTCCGCAGCTAAACAAGCATCCGGTGCAAGGAAATGAAATTCATCTAAGGCGGAATGAGAAAAGAAAAACTCTCCCTTTGTTTTTGAAGCCGCAAACAGAGTGTTGAGTGTAAAGTAAAAATAAAAATGTTGTCAATTTTAAGAATTTGTGACGTGTGAAGCTGACGAAAGAATTCAATGAACATACTATACTATATATTTATGGTGGAAATATCATTCTCTTATAAGCGTTAACAAGGCGTTTGACAGTGTCATCATTAGGATGTCCGTTATTTCCCAAATTGATTTTTGACTCTGCAGCGCCCCTAAAATTTGTAGTAAATGCCCTAAAAAAAATTATGAAACTCATATGAGCTCTTAATATTGATAATAAACCGTGCCGCAAAGACGATTCATTTCCCGTGTAAATAACATGGAGTTTTCGTATTTTTTGCTATTAATTTTTTCTTTGCGAAGCCAGTTGATATAATGCTGCGGCATCGAATTATTTTTGTAGGAAATTGAACGTTCTACAAAAAATTTCTCTGAAGTTTTGCAAAAAAATTTAATATTTTTAAATTTTTCCTTCGATGACTAAATGTTGCTCATACGACATGTCCACTGGACGAAAACTCCATGTTATTAAAACGGGAAATGAATCGTCTTTGCGGCACGGTTTATTATCAATATTAAGAGCTCATATGAGTTTCATAATTTTTTTTAGGGCATTTACTAAAAATTTTATTGGCGCTGCAGAGTCAAAAATCAATTTGGGAAATAACGGACACCCTAGTCATCTTATCTCTTGAAAATAATTTTTTTTTTCAACGGAAAGTTCGAGAGATGTGTGTTGTTACTCTATTTCCATTGTTTGTTGACATGACCTTATTGCTCGCACATAATTGAAGACTCGCTGGTTGCTATAAGGCAGTAATGTGGTTGTTGTTGAGGTGGCTTAGTAACATGGCAAACTATGTAATGCTAAAGAGATCATATATCAACGGCCCAGAAAACTCTCTTTTATTTTTTTGATATAAATATTCAGTCTAGGATAAGTTTTTCTTTGTGGTCAACCCTCGGTAGGGAAAGTCAAGCTCTCCGAGTGCACTTTTGACATCAAATAAAAAGCTCCTTTGCACCACTTTGATTTCGCCGATTTTGTTCGGAGGACCAATTACCGAAAGTATATATAAAAAAATAGTAGTCGTCTGAGCATCAAACGAGAATCACTTGAAAAAGGCTTGATATTTAAAGAAGCTCGAGAAAAAGCTCATGGACAGAACTTCTATCTGCGAATCGCTGCTGAATCGTAAAAAAATTAACCAATTTCTGAAGTGGATAGTGACTGATGAGAGGTGGATATCTTAAAAGCAACGTCAGATGGAAGCGGTAGGGACATGAGCCGACGCAAATGGTTTCCAAGCCAGGACTGACGGTTGGTAAGGTTGCGTGTTTTTATGGGATTGGTAAGGAGCATTTGAATTCTCTGAACGAAGAACTGTTCCTGAAGACTCCAGTTTGGCTAACACGAGAGAATTGCGTTTCATCAGTCGTCTGAAACACCCAAAGTTTAGTTATGAGGTTTTTATGCATTGCCCTTATAATCCACAGCTCATGCACTCGAAAGCTCACTCCAAACTACCACCACACGAAATCATAATGCAAAGGAATGCAGCTGGTGAGGATGGCTTTATAAGCCAGAAAATTGTGGACAAAATAGCATTATTTATCTGGGAAGGAAAGTTCCTAGCCACACTAAAATTAGGTGGAAGGAACAGAAAAAATACTTTTACAGATTGAGGAAGCTTCCAGAATACTGTAGTATTTTCCGGACGGAGGTCTTTTCTATAAAGAAACCCTCTAAGCTACCTTACATAAAAGGAAACTCTGATAGCTCGCCAAAAATTGAAGAAAAATTCATTCGAGGCAGGGAAACAGCTGCGTATGTACTGACTTCAAGGCTACAGGTGAATTTAATAGGTTGATGATCAAGATGATGCTCAAGAAGTCTTGAATGTAGTGACAGAGCTTGCGGTTCAGAGGACTACAGAAAGTTTCCAATTGAATATCAAAGCGATCTTAAATTTGCAACAAGCTAAGACCTTTCAGTCGCCGACTACTTCAACTCGAATTAACTTGAGCTTACTTCAATAAAGCTATTATATATGCTTAGCAATTTTCTAACTTCGTATACGTACATATTTACGAGTATAAAATTGTATTTCTTAGGTTTTCCAAAAAAATATTATAAAGGGGGATTTTACTTTAAAATTAATTTGTTTTATTCACGGGCAAACACAGATGATTGTTCCATACCTGCGTCTGGTCAGGAAAGGAGTTAGGGAGCATAATGCCATGCTGTGCAAGTAATACCTATATGCTGGTATGCTAACGAAGGAAGGAACCCAGTAGTCACTTACTGAAAGCCGAGCCATCATCTAGGCACAAGGACTGCATTCAGCACCACGTACAAGAACCACTGAACAGGACGGCTTACTGACAAGCTTTAAATGCCATTCACTGAGAGTACGTCAAAACCTTCTTAAACTCTCTTCTAGTGAAGGACGTTCTCAGATTTAAACCAGCACCGTCAATAGTCCCGCGTAATATCGACACAATTAAGTTTGAGATTGCAGTAGACTAAATGTCTACCTATCTAGACTTGACCACCGACATACCCACTGTAAGTCTTGCATGCAATGAGACCCCATACGATATTAACCACTTCTTTGAATGCCCCACAAAACATACTCATCTAACCATACATTCCTTCTGATCCGAACCCGTCGAAAAAGTTCGTTTCATGAACCTCCCGTTGGGTGCCGTCGATAATTTAGACTGATCTTGTCTACTCTTAAGCGGGGTTAGACTATCCATAACAGCAACAATAACAGAAAATAAGCTTTTCTTAAAACCTAGTATACAATTGTGCAGAATGATTGTAATATAATATGAAAGGAAATCTGCTGAGGAGTCATAATTACTTCAATAACTTTTATTGTATTTGCCTTATCGGAAGAATGTCATAGTTAATAGTGGACTTAGTATACAGAATATAATTGTACCGATTTCCTCTTTGAAGAAAAAAAATAATGGTCTCTTATTTTAACGCTAAGCTCAAGTAAAGTTGATAAGAAAATACCTGAAACGCAACGAGATTCCAAATTTCTTCATGTGATGAGAAGACACAAGCTGTGTAGTTGCGCCCCTTGAAGTAATAAAGTTGAACCGAGTGCGATAGCGCTACAGGTATAGCTGTCGTCAGAATAAGCACCCAAATACAAATTATGGCGCTGTAAAAAATATAAATTTTCATGACATTTATAAATAAGTAAAAAAAATATAATTTAATAAATTAAAACTTAAATTTTTTTAATTAAATTAAAGCACAAATAATTTTTTAAACTACTTTATGAGCGACACTACGCCTAAAATTATATTATAAAAATATATTTTGAATTTAAAAAATATTTCTGAAATTGTTGCTATAAAAGTGAAGCGTCGTTTTCAATGCAAGACTTCTCACAATCACTAGATTTAACGGTATTAGTTTATTATTTGAAATGTCACAATATGACACATGTGTAATAAGTAAATAACTTCTATATTATCGTTACTCACAGCGTCGCATTACGTTCCGTACGCAATGACATACTCGTCACTGGATGTACGACAGCCAAAAACCGATCCAATGACATCAAGACCAACGTGTACACGCTGCCATGACAGGTGACCACAATCATATATTGTACAAATTTACACCACGCATTACCGAATGGCCATTCGGGTAGCACGTAATCGGTTGCGGTGAAGGGCACACAAAAGATGACGAAGAGTATATCCGAAATGGCGAGATTAATGATAAGCAGATTCGTGGTGGAGCGCATTTGTTGATTGACGAAAACAACTGTAACGAAACAAGCGAGAAAAAATAAGCGTAGAGTGGGGATTTAATTATAAAATGGAAGAGTTGAAAAGATGTACGATATATAATGGTTGTGTAAAACCAAGAAAAACGTGGGAGTAAAAAATACACATAACAATTTTTTACTCTTACGTTTTTCTGGGTTTTGCACATACATTCTTCAGTCTCACATTTGGAGTGATTACGCATTCTCTGCTGTTTATTTATGGATTTGTTACGCATGTGGAAGATGTGGAGAGGGTACATTTATAGAAGCTTTTAATATGATTTAAAATATTTTCGGCGCTTATGTAAATCATATCAGAACTTCATTGGGAGATACTATTCCTTTATGTCAATTTGCTGATTAGTTCTCTCAGCAAGCAGGTGTGCAAGCGGAGTAGAAAATCATTCGGTAGTCTGTTGTGATTGCAGCTTTTCGCTGCGACAGGATAGTGATCCAAGTCACTATCAGAACCTCGGGACATACGCACATCTAGTACACTAGATACATGTCTTCTGTCTATCACAAGATGATCGATCTAGCTTGCGTTTTTCGATCTGGAGAGAACGAAAGAGAAAAGAATTTTCGTATGCTGTCATCTAGTACTACGGACAAGCATATTTCGGGCCCCGGCGAAGTCGATCACCCTCAACACATTTGAGGATGTTTCGTCGTGGAGGCTGAATTTCGCGACAGCTGTGCCGAAGATAACTTCTTTGCCCACCCAGGCGTTGAAGTCGCCAAGCCCAATTTTGACGTCGTGGCGGGGGCAGCGTTCATAAGTGTGCTCGAGGCGCTCGTAAAAGGCATCTTTGGTCATGTCATCCTTCTCTTCCATCGTAGTGGGTTACAAAATCTACGGACCCTGGGGATATTTGGTCTAAGACCGGAAGTCATGATTTGCTTGAACCATATGAAGAATAATTTCTGGTCACTCCCAAGTGAATAGCAGTCAAAAACCTCCCTCACTTGCTTGAACTTCTACACATGGCACCATCCTTCCGCAAAATTTATACGACTGTAGAAACTGACGCTGAGCAACATCAGAAACGCAGTCAGAATGGGAAGGAACTCTCAGAACTGTTCGATACTAAACGAGGTTTCAGACAGTGTGACTCTTTATCGTGTGAGTTTTTCAATGTGATGCTGGAAAAAATAAGGTAATTCAAAATCTCTTACCAGAGTGTACAGCTGCTGGCATATGTCGATGATATTGATAACACAGGGTTTAGCAACCGCGCCGTTAGTTCTGCATCGTCCAAACTTGACAAAGAAGCGAAGCGAATAGGTCAGGTAGTGAACGAGGACAAGACGAAAAATTTTTGTCATCAAACAAACAGTAAGTGCAGTTAAGGCTTAGCTCTCACGTCACTCTGGACAGTCATAACATCGAAGTCGTAGAAAATATCGTCTATTTAGCTTAGAAAGTACAGTTGCAGTACACGCAGCCGGAAGCAGAGGAAGGGGAAGACCGCTTCGTTGCTCTGTTCGAATCAGTTGAAAAGCACCAAACAGCGAAGAGAGGGAAATAATGGTGGGCTAATATTGATTCGGCTTACGCCATTTTATTTGACCTTATTTCATTTTATTTTATTTTGTTTTCTTTTATTTTATTTCATATTAATTAATTTTATTTGATTTTAATTTATTTTAATTACATTTTTTTATTTTATTTTATTTTATGTGATTTTACTTTATTTTAATTTTTTTAAATTTAATTTATTTATATTTTCTTATAATTTAATTAATTTAATTTTGTTTTATTTTCATTTACTTTATTTAAATTTATTTTATTTTCTTATATTTAATTTCTTTTACTTTATCTTATTGGATTTTACTTTTTGTTAAATTTTATTATTTTATTATAATTGGTTTTATTTCATTTTATTTTATTTTGTTTTAATTTAATTTATTTTATATTCTTATATTTTAAATTTATTTATTTATTTTATTTGATTTTACTTTATTTCAATTTATTTTGTTTTATTTTATTATTTTATTATTTTATTATAATTGGTTTTATTTAATTTAATTTTTTTATTTTATTTTATTTGATTTTACTTTATTTTAATTTATTTTTGATTTTATTATATTTTCGTCTATTTTATTTAAATTTAATTGAGGATATTTTATTTGATTTTTTTTTAAATTATATTATTTCATATTATTTAATTTAATTTAGTTCATTCTCTATATATACCTAAATTTATGAATACATATGTATTTGAAGGACACACACACCGCAATGCAAAACACACAAAGCCCATTTTTGTTAAGCTAATGTGAATTGCGTTAAAAATATGGCACTTTGAGGTGACAAATTTTCTGCGAGCTTTAATAAATGTAAACAATTTTTTAGCCTTCTCTAGAAAACAAATTTTAAATCCCTTTTTCACGCATGCAACTTTGTATATGGTATATGCACATATGTATGGGGTCACACATAGCACTTTTAATTTATTTTATTTTATTTCTACCTAAGCTTTGCCACGTATTTAATCTTTTTCTTTTCGTTAAGTTCATGAGCAAATGTATGTATAATATGTATTTCACTCCTAGAGGATGTTATATATATAAATGTAGATAAGTGTACGTAAATAAAATACATTTATGTCCTCAGAAGAAGATAAAAAATGACATGTGCGCCAAACAAGCTAAGTCATGTCAACATTGTGGTTAACAAATCCCAAATACATTCAGCTACATGCACACAAATTAATATATAAACACACAAAAAAAAGGTATGTATATATACTACTAAATTGTTCTTTTGCAATGGACTTAAAAATGCTTTTAAATTAAAATGAAAAAATTGGTTCATTTTATAAGTCACTTAAGTTTTAACAAAGTAACAAACAGCAAGCAACAACATTTTACACAAACATACGTGTACGTCAATCCTTCAACATTCTGTACTACTTAACCATTGCAAACACAAGTGTGCCACTAAGCATGCCTCCTCATTCGCCTGTATCAAGGTGAGAATCTGGGCGTAATTGTCATGCCAGAAAAAAAGAGAAGAGGAAAAATGGCAAGAACACCAGTGGACAGTCTTGCAACCGCTGTACAGTTTTAGCAAAAAAACATGAACACATTTGGTTTGGGTTTATGGTCAAACGGATATACTCACAGTTGGTTCAAATTTGAAGAGAGAAATAAAAAAATCATAAATTTGCTATGATTACGGCAGGCGAAGGACCAACTATGGCTAAGAGTTTTTTCTGTAAATATACTGTGCATAAGATTGTTTTTTAAGTATTATAGGTATGATTTGAATAGTTCGAACTAACAATTGGCTCCTCAGCTTCACTAAGGTGTTGTATTGCTTAAACTATTTTCTGTTTGAAGGAAGAGGTTCTGAAATAATTGGTTAAACACCAACTTCCGATCGAAGCTGAAATTAATTAAAAAGTAGTATGTAACCAGTAGGTTTATAAGTATTTGAAATGTACGACAATGCTTTGAATGAAATTTGGCTATCTTCGTAGCTCTTTCCTCTAAACATTATTCGTATATATATATATTCTAGATCTCTAGCAGAATATTAGTTCAGTGTCAAGGTGAGCTACCAAGATAATATATGGTAGATTTGGAACTGTGTTCTCACGAAGTCAGAGTTGCTGCTCTACCTCATGGATGATCTTGCTTCTATCCCTGTCCCTAAAAGCATATTTGAACCTGTGTAAAAACCCAAACGAACAGTGTAAGATTAAGTTTAGGGTTGGGGAAAAATATTATACTTGCTTCAATAGCAATAACTAGATAGTCGGCTACGAGATTTGACCAGAGACTTATGCTTGGAATTACGGCAACCTTCGGGAGCCCATTTGTAGTGGTCGGACAGAAGTTAATCGGACCTCTATATCGTAAAAGTCCACACAGTGTCTCTTTTATAATGCCATTGCCATGTTTTGGTGATTGACTGTGCCCTTAGACATTGTTGGTATAACCTACTTTGCTGGTAGATAACCAGGTGAAATATATCGCAATTGATCTTGCTCGCAATGACTTTTTCTCTTTTCTGAGCCCGCAAAACCTCCTAAATGGGAACATGGCTATTGGAATTGATGAAATCATTAATTTGTTCCACTTTTCTTTAGCACACTGTAATGCCATGTGCATGTAAAACTTTCTAGCACATATATACTAAGTGAAATTCGCACATTGCTAAGTCCTACCCCTCGTCATCATCATCATCAACATCCTTTAGTTGCCCACCTACCAATTTGCACGAGTTCTCACACGTCTTTTTTTCCTTTTGTGGTAAGGATATTTTGTTACAAATCTCTGTATATATACTACATGTATTGTGCAATAGTTAACAAACCTTCTTAACCTTATTGGTAAGCTCGGTGGTGTGAGACTGAAAGAACTTAAGATCTAAAGAGGATCTAAAAATAAAATTGCTTTTCTTTACTATATTTCAGGTGTTCTTTTATAGCAAAACCACATAGAAGGCGGAAGGAAGTTTGCTTTGATGCTGTACTCAAGTGAACGTGACACGAAGATAGAAGGCTTAACAATTATTTTGATTTTACAAAGAGAGCTTAAGGTGTAGAGCGAAAGCAAGGAAGCAATGAGATGGAGAGAAGAGAAGGGAGGAGATAAAATGGCTATTATTGAACAATTCCTGCAACAATACATTTTCTTATTTTTACTCGGCCAAGGAAATCAAAGCAAAAAATTGGACTATTATACAAGATATCTCCAATGAATGCAGATCATATGAAGAGATTTGTTTTCTTTTCTGTATTTTCAATACTAATTTCCCTTTTCTCATTCTCATTTTCATTCTATTTACCTTCATGTTTGTTTTTATCTTTATCTTTATCTTTATCTTTATCTTTATCTTTATCTTTATCTTTATCTTTATCTTTATCTTTATCTTTATCTTTATCTTTATCTTTATCTTTATCTTTATCTTTATCTTTATCTTTATCTTTATCTTTATCTTTATCTTTATCTTTATCTTTATCTTTATCTTTATCTTTATCTTTATCTTTATCTTTATCTTTATCTTTATCTTTATCTTTATCTTTATCTTTATCTTTATCTTTATCTTTATCTTTATCTTTATCTTTATCTTTATCTTTATCTTTATCTTTATCTTTATCTTTATCTTTATCTTTATCTTTATCTTTATCTTTATCTTTATCTTTATCTTTATCTTTATCTTTATCTTTATCTTTATCTTTATCTTTATCTTTATCTTTATCTTTATCTTTATCTTTATCTTTATCTTTATCTTTATCTTTATCTTTATCTTTATCTTTATCTTTATCTTTATCTTTATCTTTATCTTTATCTTTATCTTTATCTTTATCTTTATCTTTATCTTTATCTTTATCTTTATCTTTATCTTTATCTTTATCTTTATCTTTATCTTTATCTTTATCTTTATCTTTATCTTTATCTTTATCTTTATCTTTATCTTTATCTTTATCTTTATCTTTATCTTTATCTTTATCTTTATCTTTATCTTTATCTTTATCTTTATCTTTATCTTTATCTTTATCTTTATCTTTATCTTTATCTTTATGTTTATCTTTATCTTTATCTTTATCTTTATCTTTATCTTTATCTTTATCTTTATCTTTATCTTTATCTTTATCTTTATCTTTATCTTTATCTTTATCTTTATCTTTATCTTTATCTTTATCTTTATCTTTATCTTTATCTTTATCTTTATCTTTATCTTTATCTTTATCTTTATCTTTATCTTTATCTTTATCTTTATCTTTATGTTTATCTTTATCTTTATCTTTATCTTTATCTTTATCTTTATCTTTATCTTTATCTTTATCTTTATCTTTATCTTTATCTTTATCTTTATCTTTATCTTTATCTTTATCTTTATCTTTATCTTTATCTTTATCTTTATCTTTATCTTTATCTTTATCTTTATCTTTATCTTTATCTTTATCTTTATCTTTATCTTTATCTTTATCTTTATCTTTATCTTTATCTTTATCTTTATCTTTATCTTTATCTTTATCTTTATCTTTATCTTTATCTTTATCTTTATCTTTATCTTTATCTTTATCTTTATCTTTATCTTTATCTTTATCTTTATCTTTATCTTTATCTTTATCTTTATCTTTATCTTTATCTTTATCTTTATCTTTATCTTTATCTTTATCTTTATCTTTATCTTTATCTTTATCTTTATCTTTATCTTTATCTTTATCTTTATCTTTATCTTTATCTTTATCTTTATCTTTATCTTTATCTTTATCTTTATTTTTATCTTTATCTTTATCTTTATCTTTATCTTTATCTTTATCTTTATCTTTATCTTTATCTTTATCTTTATCTTTATCTTTAATTATAGAATAGCAAAAAATCCTAAATCTCAAAAATTCGTTAATATCTTTTAGGTAACCACGTTAGTGGTTGACGGTGGATGACGTGACTTAAAATGGGTGGAAAAATACAAAATAAAAACAACGAAAAAATAAAGAAAAAATACGGAATACAATATAATGACCTTGGCTTTCAACTTGGCACCGAAATAACTACAGTACTTTGGTTAAACGCTACTCGGTCGCCAACATGACAGTACTACACCTCAGTAAGCCAAGCACGTATGCAGTCATCACATAAGGATGTCATGCATATGTAGTACTTATATTGTACAATATATAGCCTAACGTATAACTACTAGAATACAATCTTGTGCTCATGAGTTTAAGTACATGAAAGTACTACAGCGCTGAAGTGCACTCGACGTCGTCACGCCTGAATACTTTTACACCTGAGCTACAGAAAGAGCACGATGGGCTCTCTCTTACACTGCATTATTTTCATGTAATATTTTATGCCTTGGCATATGAAAAACATTTTTAGCTTTTGTTTCCTTCCTTTTTTTTTGTCATGAAGTGAGAAACAGTATTTTCATTGATTTTATTTTTTAGTTTTATATTTTTTTACTATTATTATTTTTAATAGCGTTAATTGAAAATATATTGCAAACGAAACTAGGCTGCCACCTTCCTTATGTTCAATAATAGACTATTTTCGTCTGAGAGAAACTGAAAAATTTAAATCTGATAATTTTTTTTTTATTATAATGAGTGAGTGAAAATGGAAAAACTGTAAGCTCGGAGAGAAGCAGAGATATCCAATTCTGACTAAGCTTCTGGTTAGGGACACCTTAAAAAGTCATTTTGATGGCGGCAGTTTTTTTACGTGCTTTTTGAAGAAGATTCTAAAATGTAGTTTTACTTCAACGAAAACGGTGGTTTTTAATCTTTCATATGAAAATGGAATCATCCTTTTTGTGGATTGGACAGAGCACAGTTAGAATCCAAACGTCGGTTTACCTGACAATATTATCTAACGGGAGACCTAGGAAATAAGCTGTACAGATGCGCTTAAGGTCAAAACGTATGTTAAATATGTTGGAAGCTAGTCGGGATAAATATGAATAAAGTCTGCTTCAGCAACCTGACCTTAAATATGCCAGTACTACTATCAGATTTTTAAAATTAGGTTCTCCCTAGACATACCGATCTCTTCATATGCTAAGAATGATGATTGGATTTGGATTATGTCATTCGCGTTTTGAAACCTTCGTATATTTTTCTATTGAATTTTCAACTTTTCATCATGTCGTACGACGTTCTGACTTTTAAATTATGAGGTGTTAGCTTAGATTCAGTTATGACAGGTTAGGTTATATTAAGATGAGTTATGCTAGATTACATTTGGTAAGGCTAGGTTAGATTATCATCGGATAGGTATAGTTGGTTACGATAAGATTACATTGTGTTGGTTAGCTTTGATCAGTTCGTGTTGCTTTAGACTAAGTTAGGTTAGGTTAGGTCAGCTTATTTTAGATTAAAGAAGTTCAGGTTACCTTAGATTATATTAGTTTAGTTTACACTAGATTAGCTCAGCTCAGGTTAGATAAGCTTATTTATATTAGATTTGGTTAAGATATTTTAGCTTAGCTTATGGTTTGTTGGGTTTTCATAGTAAAAATTAGATTAAGCTTTAGGTTAGGCTTGGCTAGGCTACATTAGGTTAGCCTAGTTTGGGTTAGGTTGCGTTAGTTTAGTCCTGATTTATGTCTGATGTCTTCTGTCGGCTTGTTTCACTAGTTGCAGAATTTTATCGGATTTTTGGGTGAACGAGGCGAATCTTTGAAATCCGAATTTTCGTAACAAAGTTGAGCAAGGTTCTCCTCGGCTTTGAATTATGTTCACTTACGTGTATATTCTCACTTTCAGACCCACGTTTTGTCCGGCACGTTTTTGCAGCGTTTTTACCTTTTTTTTTTAGTAAAAAGTGATGCTTGTGATGTCTTTCCTCGCAAATTTCATTAACATTCATGAAATGACGGTGTTTGCTTATCTCTCTGCAATTACGAATATTGACAGCGTAAAATCACATAATTTAATGGACTCCCCATGCGTTAGCCACATGCAATTCAACCGCCGAAAGGTGAATTAAACAAATATATACATGTACGTGTAAACGTGTCTCTGTGTGTGCGTGTGTGTCGGCCTCTGCTGCGCAACTTATTTGCGAAAATCAAAATTCAAATAACACATTTTTCATTGCTCCAATTAAAGGTGTTGATTTATAAAGAGTGAAATTTACCACACACCAACATACATACATATATATACACATAGAATACCATATACAAATAAGTGCAGAATTTCACGATATTTAACTGTAATTTTACACCAATATTAGGGCAAATATTTTGACTGTGACAATAACAGCGTTGACACAAATATTGGCTTAAATGCCGTGAGTGTGCGACCGCAAAACCATTATACCGTTATATACATAAGTACAACCAAAAATGTTTGTTTGCATTCATTTGTTATTTGGATGAAGTGAAGCAAAATCACATATAGCCGGACATACACACATATCCACACACACAGATATATATATATATATCTATAGACCTTCAAGAGTAAACATTGACTGTCGTGAATATGTTTGTATTCTACAAACGACTTGTTTATATGTAAACTATATGTATATGTAAATATGTATTTAACTCACCCAAAATGACGAGCGCATTCCCCAGCAGCCCAGCCAGACCAATAATTCCGAAAAATACTGGCACAATAGTTGACACAACACGCTCCAATGGATCAATTTCGAAATCCAACAAATTATCGTGGGCCAGCGTGTAATTCCCATCGATACCACCCCCAGCCGCCGCCATCGCTGCCGCTGCTGCTACAGCGCCATCCTGTCCAGGCAGGCCAGTGAAACTCGCGCTTGTGCCTCCTACGCCTAGGCTATTGTCCATGGTCGTGGCATTAATACAGTCGACGAGTGTGTAGCCGCTGCTGCTCCAGTCGGGTGGGCAGAGCGCCGGCAGCACTGCCATTGTTGGACGTACAACCAGAGATGTCGATAGCGCAACCATAACAGGCGCCGTCGGGCTAAGTGTGGGCGAGATGCTATGATTGTGTAGCATTTTCGGGTTGTTCATGTACTTTGAGTGTTTGTGTTTGGTTTTGTTTGCATTTGGTCGAAAAGTACTTGCAAAATCGTTGTTGATATTGTTATTGTAGCGCTGTAAGTGCGTATTAAATTCACAATATTGGGTGATCTGCGTGGTACTGAGTCTGTTCTTCCCCGTTTCGTCAACGTTGTGACTAGAATTAGTAATTGCGTTCACAAATTTGCTGCCTTTTTATTATCCAATTTAATTTTAGTGACTCTGGAAGGAGAGGAAAAGTAATTGAAATTAATCTTCTGTAGTTAACAGCCGTCAAAAATCATGCATTAAATGAAATTAATCTCTTTATTGAAATATAACAAAAACTTACATCTTCTATCCATTAAAAAGAAGTTTACAGCTGAATAAATGGTGAAATAAATTTATCTTAATTAGTTAAATTTATTTCGGGGGCTGATGATAAAGATGCGGAGCTATTAATCTTTCATCCATACAATGAAATTAAACGTACGAATTTTTTTTACTTTTCGTTTTGAAAGTTGCGAACATCTCATATATTTCAAATACTATTCATTTCCATACATCTCACATACCCTTAGTGTAACTAAGTTTCGTACATCTCAATTACCTGAAACTCCATGGAATTCCGTCCACCTCCAGTATTCAAAAATTTATTGAGTTCCGTACATCCCACATACCCCAAAATCCGCTGAGTTTCACGCACTTCCCATATTCAAAATTCCATTGAGCTCTTCTTATCTCAAATACTTCAAATCAATTAAGTTCCTCACATCTCAAAACCCCAGAACCCATTGAGCTCTGGACCTTTGAGAGTGCCCATTTTTGATAATTTTTTTTTTTGAAAATCTTTCAGCTTAATTTAGGGCCGAATACAAGTATTCAAAACAACGTTTTGAAATATAAGAAAAAACATTGTATACTCGTAGGATGAGACCACCTTGAGATAACAGATGCAATTATATAACATAACTTCTCCGATCTTATTGATATGTATATTAGAACACCACTTTCTGCCTAGAGCTCGCGATAAGATCCGGATTCAGACTTCCTTCATATGGTAACTTTTCTAGGTGAAAGTGACTGCAATCCTGGATTCGTTAGACCTATTAAGGAGTCAGCATGAGTTATGACACCCAGGTGGCACTTCTGCTGCACTCAAGTTTATGCTGAGATTGCCTGAGGTCGTTTTCTATAGCTTATAGTTACATTAACTAAGCTCATTCGGGACATTGTCTAAACGCTGGCAATTGCAAAGCTGATAAACTTGTGGGAATGAGTCGTTGATCCCAAACAGAAAACGTCCTTGGTGATATTACTTGAAGAAGCAACCTAAATGCTTGGGTGGATTGCAGAAGATCGGACCGGATCATCTTCTACTACTTACCAAGTCGTACCAGTCACAAATGTTGCCTCAGCTTCGTGCTTCGTTTGGAAAACGGTATCTAGTTTAAGGCACAGTTTAATTTTCAAGTTTAATATAGTTTCTTTATTGTTCCCGATCTCGTTCCCTGATACTGTGTAAGCCTTAATTGTTGTCTCAATATCGTATTCTTCTTTGGACACAGGCCCTGTTTCACTTTCTGGTTAACATTCTCGATATCATTATGTATATTTAATTTTCAGCCTCATTAGGTGTATTAGTCTTGCTCAGTTTCCTCCATCTGTTTCACCTTGTTTCATTGTTAAGAGTTTCAGTCTACATCTGTCTATCGATAACAGTTGCTGCGTTGGTTTGAGGTTTTCTTTCTCTTGCTTTTCCAAGGCTTTCTCTCGCTTCTTGTGTATCTGTTATTTTTTTATTATTTATTTTAATTTTATATTATATTTAAAAATTGTAAATTTTTCTTATTGAGGATATCATAACGGTTAATTTTTACAGTTTTAATTTGCTTGACATGTACGAGAACAATAAAATTTCTGATTAGTTATGAGACTCAATCAAAATGTTTTAACAGTGGCTTATACATATACAAGCGAAAATTGGCATAATTAGAAAATTTTTTCTTTATTACTTCATCTCCCAAAGCAATTTCAGTCCACAGCAGACAGTCAGTCAGTAGCAGCTCATTTTTGCCCTTCACTTGATCGAAATTCCTGACAATTTTGCGGTGACATTGATATGTGTGTTTTGTTTAGGAGTAAAATATCAGTGGAAAATGTACTCTAGTCTTAGTTGAGCACGAGACTGGTCCATTTTTGCTAGATATACTTTTTTTATTGAAACCCAAGGCATATCTAGACTAACCATCCAAGTGAGTATGCTGAAAACATCACTTCAAATATTTGTTCTGTTGAGGATAAGCGACCTCCATAACCTTCAAATATGAAATCTCGAAAACAACTAATGAATTGCAGGAATGAAGGAGGACTTGCAAAGTTTGGTTTGTCGGGAGAGGACTTTACTTTTCAATTGTATACTCAGTTCAAAGTAGCACCTGGTGACAAGAGTGATTCTGCACTGGATTCTAAGGCGTTTTCTGATGGGCGTTCTTTGGTGTACAGAGGCGAGTGCACTCAAGATAGTGATCCGAGCCGATGTTAGGACCTCGGAATGAATGTACGCACATCTAGAACACTGGATATGGTTGCGAGTTTTTCGATTTTGGTGAATTTTCTTTGATTAATGTGCGGGTGTTTCGTCCAGTAGATGTGCCGAAACCGCCAAGCCTAATATTATCATTGGAAGCAGTACTCATAAGTATGCTCCAGGTGTATACTAAAAACATCCTTGATTACATCGTGCTTCTCTTCCAGCACAAACTTGCCACCAACCTTGCATTCCTTTATATATCCGCTGCAGTAAACTTCAGAAGGAACAACCTTCCTAAGTTCTTGTCCCATCCATCGCACTTTTTGGAAATCGTTGGTATCAGCTTTAGTCTTAATCATCAGACATTAACCAGATAAGCATCGGTACCTTCGCAATTCTGGATCCTTAAAGCCTCAAGGTGGGAGTCGTCATCAAAAAGAGGGTCTCTCATCCAAAGCTTATTTCTATCGTTCATTGGAGTTCTTTTTCAATTAGGAGGGTCCAAAATCCTGCGCAACATCATCTGGGGACTCGCCACAACTAGTTTACAGAACACCTTATAGCATCTATATTATGGACCAGTACATCTCTGCAAACATAGATTTTCTACCCGCTCTCTCTCTCTCTCTCTACTACCTTTCGCTATATATGGTACATACAATATATATATATATATATATATATATATACATATGTAAAAAATTTGCGGCGCGCTGTGCAATAAAGTATTATGTCATCTGTATTAATTAAATTGTTTCCTGTGTATCTTCCTCCCACTCTCCCACAGCCAGATCCGTTCGTCTGTTGTTTTCATGGAAAATCTCTCCGCCAGAACAAGTGTTGCGTTGTATTTTATTATGATTTTTAGTAGCTGCCACTGCTGTTTACGCGCATTTTCAGCAAAAATGATTGACATTGTACGAGTTTCTCACAAAAGCGGGTGTTAATTTAATTGTGTTGCGCCTGCTTTTGTTGATGCTGCATCATTGTTCTCAACTCGTCGCATACTTAGTATGTATGTGTGTAGCTCAGCTGTCATTTCGATGTAATAATTTCAACTATTTCAATTAATTTTCCTGTTTTCCATTGTCATTCACTTCTAATATATGTATGAAAGCTGAGCTTTTGTGTATCTCTCTCTCTTATTGACAAGCGGTTTGTTTGAATTGAGGCTTAATTTTTTTGTGCTTTTGTCATGTCATATAGTTAGTGAAATTAACATATCGCTCATTTACATGAAAAGTCAAAAAACTCGATTTTTAAGTTGCTATATTTATTACGACGTAATTCATCGATGTGACAGAGCATCAAAAAGTTTGGAGTAAACAATCTGGGCATGAAACAGCTTATTTAAATACTGTTAGAATTTTATATGGATATAATTTATGTGTATATGATGTGTCAACTGTTTTAGAGGGACTCGAACAGAGGTTAAATTTGATTTTGTATAAATATTTCAGATAAAAAGATCAAAACGATAAAATTCAAATCGTAGATATGGAAGCTCAGATAAGACTTTAGAAGTGTAGATAGTAACTGTAACTGAAATATGCAACTTTTTAAATAACCACCGAAAGCTTAAGCTCTACTGAGGCATACAGAAAGTTATATTACAATAAAGTACTGTAAAGTAAAATTCATGAGTGGAGGCAGCTTTGAGGAGTTATTGGATCTATATAACCCACCAAAACTTCCTGCAAAAGTGTTAGAGCTATAGTGAGTAGATAAATAGATGAATAAAACTTTAACTAAGCTCTTGCGAAGTCCATTAAAGCTAAATTCGGATCTATATTTATACAAGTGTTCAGAAGCTTTTAAAATTGATTATAAGCTTAATTAAGGAAGCTAAGAATTAAAAACTTTTGGATAATGTGTGGAAGCAGATATAATTGTCGCTTTGTACCCACTAAAGCGATTTCCTCCGATTTGTGGTGTGTAGTTTAATGTTTTTTTTCAACAAATGGAGGAACCATCAGAAATTACTACGATAAAATTGAAGCTCAAAAATATCAGTTTATGTTTTTCGAGAAATCTTAATATAAAATGAACAGCTTTCTTTAAGTAGCAAACAGCTTTTAAAATATTGCGTGTATGGAATAATTCATGCAGTTTTTTTTCGAAAATTAAGACTTTATTGTGAAAAAATTGTTATAAATTTAATGTTCAAAGTATTGCCCATCGGAAGCTACGATGTTTGCCCATCTTTCTGGCAGTTTGTAAATCCCATCCCAAAAGAACTTCTCCGGCTTGGAGGTCAAGAAAGAATCGAGCCAGTTTCTGATTCCCTGTTCTGAAGTCAAGCGTACTCCGGTGAGGGCATTCGGCATTAATCTGAACAAGTTGTAATCGGAAGGTGCTATGTCTGGGCTATAAGGAGGGTGAGGTAGAACTTCCTATCCACAGTTTTCCAAATAGTTTTTAACTGCCCTTGCAACATGTGGCCGAGCGTTATCATGATGAAAAATTATTGATTCGTGTATGGCCGCATATTCTGGTCGTTTTTCCGCGATGGCCGTTTTCAAATGAATCAATTGTTTTCGGTAGAGGTCCCCATTGATCGTCTGACCCGATTTCAATAGCTCATAATAGAGCTATTGTGGTCCCACCAAATACATAGCATAACCTTGGCAACATGGATATTAGGCTTTGCCGTGAATTTCGATGGTTGACCGGGCTTTACATACGATCTCTTGCGCTTTGGGTTATCATAATGAATCCATTTTTCATCGCCAGTGACAATCCGATGCAAAAATGATTTCATTTGGTGGCGTTGAAGCAACATTTCCGATATGCTGAATCGACGTTCGACGTCTCTTGGCTTCAATTCATAAGGCACCCAATTTCCAAGCTTCTGGATGAATCCTAATGATTTTAATCATCTGGAAACGGTTGCTTGATCAACTCCTAATACTTTCGCAAGTTCTTCTTGCGTCTGGCATGCAATGTCTCCAATTCTTCGTCTTAAAATTTTTTTGGCTGTCCGGGTCGTTCTCCGTCGTCTAAGTCGAAATTGCCACTTTTAAGCCGTGCAAACCACTTTTGGCATGTTCGTTCGGCTAAAACATGGTCACCATAAACGTTCAGTAAAATACGATGGCTTTTGGTAGCACTTTTCTTCATGTTAAAGTAATGAAGAAGAACTCCCCGCAAAAACACTTTATCTGGTACGACATTTTTTTTTTTTTTTTTCCAGCCGATGGCCTAAGGCTAGTGCTGTTACTCTGTATTATTTTATGTATATTTATATGCTTAAAATAAAATCAAATCAAATCAAATCGACATTTTTAAATGAATGAAACAAATTGTTGTTCATGCTAAAACAAATGGGATCTGCCGAAAACGACGCGAAATGACTGTAGCTTTGAAATGAATATAGCCACAGATGAACACGACGCGAAATAATACTAGTAGAGTCCTCTCTTAGAAAAACGCATGAATTAATGCATACACCCAATAAGAAAATTTATACCGTGTGTTCATTGTTTGCGAAATTTCCTACAGAATTTTAACTCACTTTAACTTTAAATTGGCTGCATGTATAAAATTCCTTTCAAAAATGTTATTAATATTAATTACGGTTTTATGGTATTTTTCTGAAGTTGCTTGCACTTAATTAAAATTATTATATATACAGTAAATTGCTTAATTAATAATCACAACAACTTGTTTTGTGGCATGTATGATTCAACTTTGTTGGCTTATGTTGATAGTATCCTTCAATATGTTGCTCCGTTTTTAATTGTTGCTCACATATGGTGGTTTGTTTGCACACTTTTATGTTTTACACATGTACGCGCATATAAATACAGTCGTGGTGAATTGTTAAAAAATATAAAACTGTGGAAAATTTAAAAACTTATAGCGCTTTTCTTGATTAAAAGATTGATAAAGAGTTAAACACTGTTTTTTTTTAATTTTTTATAGCATACTAATGTGCCTTCCAACTTTCCTCTGCCTCGTAAATATTTGTTCGGGTTTATTAAAATTTTAATTGAATTAAGTAAGGTGAAATTCTTTTGTTTCAACCCATCTGGTTGCGGAATGCACACTTTTAGATTGGTATTTGTATAACTATGTTTGCACTTCGTATTGCGTTAGAATATTTACCGCTGAAATGAAAAGTGGAGCAAGAAAAACAGTGTGAGAAAAGGATAACGGAACAAAGAAAATATACATAAAATAAAACAAATTAAATAAAAATTTGAAAAAATAATAAATAATATAGAATGAACTAATTGAAATAAAATAATAAAAAAAATGTAAAATTAAAAAATTAAATTATAAATTAATAAAATAAATAATAAAAAAATA
This sequence comes from Ceratitis rosa, assembly GCA_037013455.1. NCBI lineage: Eukaryota > Metazoa > Arthropoda > Insecta > Diptera > Tephritidae > Ceratitis > Ceratitis rosa. Next base: position 16,517,226 of record JAWMAG010000054.1, read on the forward strand.
AAATAAAAAAGTGTGGAATAAAACAATGTAAATTGTAACAGAATTAAATAAAATAAAACTTAATAAAATAAAATAAGACAAAATATATAACTAAAAAGAAAATAAAAGATACAAAAATAAATTTTTAAATAAATTAAAATATAATAACTTAAAATAAAATAAAATAACAGCATATAAAAAAAATAAAAAGAAAATTATTTTAAGTAAAATAAAATAAGACGAAATAAAATTAAAAATGAAGTTAAATTAAATAATGTTAGAAGAAATAAAATAAAATACGTCTAAATTAAATCAAATAAAATAAAATAAATAAAATAATTTAAAGACCAATTAGGATAAAATAAAACAAAATAATATGAGATATAATTAAATAAATGAAATAAAATAAATAAATAAAAAGTTTGAATAAAAAATGAAATAAATTTAAGGCAAATAAAATAAAATGAAATAAGTTAAAAAAGCAGAACTATTTCCAATGGGTACAACTAAATAACAAGTGTACTGCAGCATCTTCAGCAATACTAATAAATTCTCTAACCACTTGTCACTATAACACTTTTCAGGAAAACCATTATCGTCTTACTTCCACTCTTTGATAAATTAATAACTACCTGTGTTTACATTCCCTTTTTTATTGTTTTTTTTTTATTTTTTGAATTTTGCAATGTGTATACTTTAGCCTTTTCTTTCTATTTTGCCGACAATTTATACAAATAATTTATTCATTCGCGTGAACTGTGGATTTTCTAAAAGCGTAAAATATATGCATATATATTTTCAACACAAATTCCATATCTCTTGTATACATTTAGTATAATTTATTAGTATAAAAATATGTGCTTACGTATTGTGTTGCAGTGGTTTTGTGTTTACAAGTAAAATTTTAATAATTGGAAGCAACATTTTTATTTTTAATTTCTTTATAATTTTACTTAATACATAAGTATATGTATATACGAGTATATATGATTGGCGCTTTGTAAGCGCTGAAGCGATTTTCGGCCGGACTCACCCTCAAATTTGTGGTATTGTGGTCTTGCTGTTTTTCCAAAAAATGGATATATATATATATTATATATATGTATCTATGTATGATAAGAAATTTTTTTTATTTTCAAAGAATATTTTTTTTAACAAAGTAACTGTATTTCACTTTACTTTTACTGCAAGTATAAAAAGCGCATATCTGCATTTAATTAAAATAAATTCAGTTGATTGCGTAACAATATCTTTATATTATTTTTTTCACCTGCCAAATTGAGGACTTAATGAAAAAAATAAAAAAAATAACATTTATTACACACATATACTCGTATGTAAGAGAAGTGTGGTACTTATGTTGTGTGTGTGGATATGTTTGATTCACTTTTTAAGGTATTTTGGTTACCGCAAAAAGACTTTCGTAAATTATTAATTGAATTATTAATTAAATAATTAATTATTTTGGAGTGAGTTCTTTAGACTTTTTTGTTATTAATAAAAAAAAAAAATGGTGGCCATATTAGCCGAACGAGTTTAAATGCTGGTCAGACCAATATCCAAACGGCAGGAAATGTTAATCCCTCTAATACACAATAGACAATAGACACAATGGACTCTTGAGGTCCCATTTCTTATGAACTGAGCAGGGCACACTCAAGTTCCAATCGAGAAGCATGCTTTCGTTCGTATCTTAACTGCCTTTTGATCCTGGTCTCTTGGCCTAGGTTCATATCATTTGGACAGGATTCGTCTAGGGTTAGGTTAAGATTTCATTAGAATGAATGACAGGTCGGGATGACAGAGACTCTCTCCCGCCACTAGTGCGACACCAAATTTGCGCTCCTTTAAAATGGCGCCATAATCTATCTCGCAAGGACCTATCCTTTTCCATCCTATTACAGCAATAATATTACAGCATTAATATTTCCGAGGATAACAAATCGGCGGCCGCGGTAGCCGAGTGGTTAGCATTGCGTACTGACATTCGGAAGGCTCGGGTTCAAATCCCGGTGCCACCAACATCCAAAAGTTATGGAAAATTATTTCAAAATAAAAAATTAAGTTAAATTTTCTAATTGCGTTCGCCCCTCGACAGGGAATGTCCATCCCTCCGAGTGTATTTCGGACATGAAATAAAAAACCATTAGCCGTTCGAAGGCCTCTTAGTATAAACTGTAGGTCCCTCCATTTGTTGGAAAAACATCAAGACGCAAAACCACATATTGGAGGAGGAGCTCGGCCGAAAATCGTTTCAGTGTCTTGATGTTTTTCCAAAAAATGAAGGGACTTGGCATGGGCATGTATTAATAGCTTCATGTTGTTACCTGATGACCTAAACGGGGTTAGGTATCTGAAAGGGAGACAGCCGTTGGCCGGTTAAAATCCGGGTAAACTCGGGTGCGTAGAACCTGCAGTCTTGAGAGTTGATTGCCCAAGATATTGATGACCTTCGTTCGAAGGTTAACTGCTATCTCGCCGATCTTTCCCACTTTTTCACTGCAAGACAACTTAAGATTCAACCGACGAAATTCTCGGCTACCCTCTTCACCAGCTGGACGAAGGAATACAGGCTCGAATTAGATGTGAAAGTCGATGACGTGATGACCAAAATATTGGGAGTAACACTCGTCAGCCTGCACTCCTTCACTTCGCAAACAACCGCAATTGCCGCAAAACTCCAGATACTCAAAGCGCTAGCCGGCAGAGAAATAAACCTTGCTAGCAGTCTATAGAGCAATTGGATGGCCGGTCGTAAACTATGCAGCACCGATCTTGGCGTCGGGGACGTACGAGACGCAGATAAAGAAGTTACGGGCTTGTTAAAACACTACCTTCAGGATCGTGACAGGAAACCTCCTGATGTCGTCGGAGCTTCACTTGCACAGCGAAGCATGTATGTTATGAGCTAAGGAGCATAATGCTTTGCTATGCAAGCAGTTCTTATTGGGATGTTACCGTAGGGAGCACTCCACTAGGCATCTATTAGAAGCTGAGCCTCTACTGCACATGAAGGACACAATCCAGCAATATGTGCAACAAACGCTGGATGGGACGGCGTACTGAAAGGCACTGAACGCCATTCACCAGGAGGCAGTCAAAACCCTCAAAGACTCCCTTCCCGTGAGTGGCGTTCTCGGATCACAACCGCCAACTATTGCAGACAACGAGCTTGAGCTTCCTCGAGAGACCCGCGTGACACTGACACAACTTAGGTCTGTATACTGTAGCGGGTTAAACTCCTACTTATCCAGACTCGACCCCAACATACTCAACGTATGCCCAACATATGGAGAGTATCCGCACGACACTAACCACCTCTTCACATGCCCCCTTAAGCCGACACATCTAACCCCCCTGTCTCTCTGGTTTGATCCCGTCGAAACGACATGTTTCATGGACATCCCGTTAGATGAACTCGGTGACTTAGATTAATATTACACCTGTCCCTAAGTGGGGTTAACGTAGCCTCTACTACAACAACAGCAACAACATGTATTAACAGCAGTGGCACTTGTAGCAAGTGCAGGGAGGAAGACATGAGTGAGATGTTAGAACACATTCTCTGTTTCTGGCCTTAGCTTAAACTCGTTCTAGATATTTTAGAGCTTCGCAGTTCAAAATACTAGAGTACGCTTTTGAATTACGCCAAAAGCGTTGATATCCTATATGATTACTATTTTAGATCGTAATAAAATAGACCTCCAACTAGCACTGCAAAAAATCAATGTAAGGTGCACCATCCGGCCGGCGTAATCTAACCTAATTACCCAATTAAAAGACCACATATTCCCGGTGCATGCCCTCAAATCGTGGTCCTTAGCAAATTTTTCGTGTTCATTTACAAAAAATTGGTCTGCCATCCGCGGCTATGTTGGATTTTCCATTGAATTTTGTAGAAACCTTAAAAAAAAAGAAATAAAAAAATTTCCAAATTCCATGTTTCATTTCGAACTAGCTGTCTAAAAGATGGGATGATGGAAAAAAATTGTTAAAATTTTTAAGCGTTGGAATATGAGATGCCTGTTTCTTTGAAAATACCTCAATATAGCACCACGGTTGTATACATTAAAATTACAAAACTCGTAACAATAAAACAATAAATAATTTAAGAAATTGTTTCAAACAATTTTTCACAAAATGTTCACTTCAAAGAAAAATACTTTAAATTTAAAACCATGCTGCCGGCTAAACTTACTTCTTTCATTAAATAAAAAAGTTAACAACAAACAAAGCGTGCAAACAACAAAAAATCAAAAACAACCGAAGTGATCTTGTACATTTGACATTCCTTCAAGCGCTTCTAATTTCCTTCTGTGGATATTTACTGTGCAAATAAATGTAAACAGCCAAGGAATGCTTAGACTAAAGTAGCTGTAGCCAAATATGTGAGAAATATTTCAGTTGTGGAATGTAAGTACTTTTCGTTCTCTTACTTTTTCTTCTTCTTCTGCCATTTCCTTTCTTCCCCATAAAGGTCTTTCTTTTTGTTATTTTTTCTGGTAAATATTTGAATAAACTTAATGTTGACCGAAATGACATTCTTGGGAGGAGATAGAGGTTGTGGGAGGAGGCGTAGGTGAACCATGGGGCATCGCTGTAGACTCCCTTAGTGCTTTCTGCTTGTTTACTCTCGTACCTGTTGTTTTTGTATTTGTTTTATTGCGTAGGAATTTGCCATAAAATTGCTATACTGCTTTAGTTTTCGTTTATGTTGTTATTATTTGCTGTTTTGTTGTGCAGTTGTCCGTAGTAATGTCCGTCAAAAATTTAAAAAGTAGGCATTATGTCTACTTAAGCTTACACAAATTGGTTTAGAAATACATATATGTATCAATGTGGCTTTGTTGACTGCTAATAAATCCACCTGCCAATTTCAGTGACTTGTGGTTTATAATAATTTTAAAGAAATTTATGTACATAATTTTTATATGAATTTTTTTTCTTAAATTTTTATTTGATTTCTGTCCAAAAATACTTTCGACACCTACGCATAATTTTAATTTATTACTGCTATAATCCAATATACTAAATTTAGTTGAATAAAGTTTGAAGAAACAAATCCACCTTCTAACTTTAGTTATTTCAATTTAATGTGATATAAATAAAGTTTCGCTGTGTGCAAAGATAATCCTTTTTCAGTTTAGGAAAATCCTTTAAGGATTTGTGAAGCCCATTTTGGTTATTGACGTCAGTTCAATTTAATTTAACGCTCGATATTAATAAATTTACTGTTATTTATAACATATTGCGGTTTCTTCGATATTGCATACTACTGGTAACTAGCCACTGACTAGTTCAAAAATCTTCAGTTTCGCATGTGTAAGGGAAAGTGTGCTTTTTAATCATTTAGGAACGTTAGGAGAGGTGTTATTTTAATTTCTGACCAGAGTGTGTTTTTTTTTGGTGCTACGACACCTAAATGCATCTACATACGTAGGTGGTCCCCGTAATGAGACGATCAGACTCAATTGATAACGTGAATGAAACTTTTATGCATTGTCGAACTTTTATTTTATTTTTTTAAGTTTAATAGAAGAGTAACTAGTTAAGTACTAGTTAAAAAATTTCAAATTTTGTATGCGCTTTTGCGATGTTATATTTGTGAGCGATCTGAGATTTGTATTAATATTTAATTTTATAATTATAACCGTTATGCTTTCCTTTAGGGCACGCATACCATCGGTTCGTAGGGGTGAAATTATATAACCTCTGTCTTTTTATCGGTCCATCAAGGTTTAATCTGATATAACAAAGACTATTTATGTTTAATTAAAACTTTAGAATTTTGTGTTTACTTTAAATATTACATAAAACTAGTTACTAACTGGTATATATATACTGCTGCTATGGCTTTGTAACAGTTGCATCGAATTTTCATCGAGCCAACACTGAATGGCTGATGGGTTTTTATGAGAACCTTTACTTTTATTACATTATGTGCAATGGAATTTATCTTCTCACAGATACAGATTTATGGCTGCGCAGCCTCAGATACCTCACAGACATCGGGATAAGACCAGTGCGTTGCGCCCAATTTTTGCTAGAGACTAGCACTTACCTAAATATATTCAATATTTTCTCCCACCCGCTTAGATATTAACCATTTGTTTTTTACGACTGGGCTGTGGGTTGGCGGTTAAAAAATTTACTTCTGTCGCGTACTGGCCGCAACAAAAACTTCTTTTGTGTTTGTTTGTTCATTTCCTTTGTTTTGCCTAATATTCCTTTCACTCCAAGCGTTGGCAGTGGCATCTGTCGGCAAATAATTGTATAATTCAAAGCCATGAATTGTTGGCACGGTTGTACTCGGTGTGTGCCTACCCAGTGGTATAAGTCTCCAAAAGGAGATGTTCATCAAAACGGTTCCTCCACTAACAAATATTAGGGAAACGGAATGCTTTGCGCGGGTATTCCGTAAAAAGGGGTGTCGCTTTTCTTTTTATATGGCGAGGGGAAAATTATCCCAGTGTACTTGGTGTGCCATGGTGGCGTGCGCTATATAACTCTGTCCCTTTGGGTAATGGGGGCGGCGCCAAATGATTGGGCACCAATACACACTCGCCTGAGAATTCTGACGGCCGACGCGTAGCTTGCGGCCTGGCTCGCAAGTGCGTGCCGGATCAGATTCTCGCAATCTATCAAAGTGCGAACACCTTTTTTTGCGATCGTGCGTTGTAAATTTTGATCAGTTTTGTTTAAGCAAATTTTGATTGCCAGTCGAGGCAGAGTAAAAGTAAGGCCAGTCGAGGATAAGAGCGGGGCGGTATAGTGATTTTAGAAAAATTAGTGCTAGTGAGCAGGGGGCAGTTGAAGCCCCGTAAATATTCCCGGCATAGTGGTTTTGTGCTTAGTGGCGGAACCGGAGTTTGGCGGCATCATCGGAGGAGCACCGAAGTTGGGTACTCACACCCGACTGAGAAACTTGAGTATCATTTTGTTCATATATTGCTTTCTTGCGTTTTCTTTTGTCTTGCCGACAGTGTCGTTCCTTCGTCTTTCCCATACCCATCCTTTTAGCATCCCGCACCCAGAGCCCAGTCATACAGGCGGGTTAAAGTTACCTCCGGCAGCACGGGAGTAGTGCGAGTGGGTTCGTAACCAGTTTGGTTGGACCACACCTCGGGTGCACCCCAAATATACATTTTGTTTACTTTGTGTACGTACATATACGTTTAGTTTTGCTCTAGTGTTTAATTATTGTTGTGCGATCTTCGTTTATCTAAGTCAGCGGTGATCATTTTTACTTGGTTTTGTTCTTGCTAGTAGTTGTTGTTCTTGCACTTAGCTGTTGACCCACGCCGTCTTCACTAAGCTAGCCGGTCGCTTTGTTAGTTTTCGTCATCCCCTTTTTGTGCGGTAGTTTGTTTTGTTGACGTGTGTGGTTGTTGGTAGGCGCTTGACCAACAGCCACTGTAGGTATACATATGTATGTACGTATGTACATACGCCCATACATATTGTTAATTGAAAAAGCGGAGGTGACACTTCGTTAAAAACCTGTAGTAAAAGATGCGCCTCAGTTGAGTATACATACAGGAGGTAACCCGATATTTAGCCGTCGGGTTATAAACCACCGATTTTTCCACTTTATTCTCTTTCACTTGCAACTGCCACTTTCATGCTCTGGTACACCATAGCGTATACGTAACAAAAAATTTGTTTTCTTATTTTTATTATTTCTGTCGGAATTATTGTATAACCTTGAAATAATTTAATATGAAAACACTTTATTAAAAAAAAGCCTAAAGTTATATATTAAAATTGTTTACGTTTGAAAGCGGGTGAGATTTTAATATGAAAATTAAAAGAAATTAAATTCACATTTTTCAACGGTGAAAAATATATACCTATACGGCGACTATCGTCATAGCAATGTTTCAAAATTGTTCATCAATCAAGCAATCAATTAAAAAATAATAATTTCTATTTAAATATTATATATGTGTTTGTGTGTGTGGCTAATTATGTATGTATCATGCATACGCGTACTAGCTGCTGCTTTGGTTAGCCTTTTGTAAGACCACACGTTGTGCTGCATAATTTTGCTTCGTGTGTACACGTATGTAGAATTTATTAATGATCAAATGCAACTCAATTAACAAAAAAAAAAACTTTATTAAAATTAGTAAAATCAAAAATTATGCGGGTGGGTATTTTAAATGAATATTGATTGTGAGTAAATTAGAAAATAAATAGAATTAGAAAACAAAAAAAAAACCAATATAAATATTAAAAAAAAAAACACTCAATGCTGACGGGAACTTGCCTTATACTTATACATATATAATAGGCACTGAAAGGATTGTCGGATGTGTTCCTTCTCACCAAATTGTGTTGAGCGTCTTCTTGTTTTCGAACGGCCGAGGCAGTTTTATTTGGAAATTTTTGATTTTTAAGAAAAATACACTGAGATTGACATTCCTTGCTAAGAAATTAGAAAAAGCAACTTAATGTTTTACATAAATATATTTTCTATTATTTTGGATGTTGGTTGGGTCAGATCTTGAATCGATGAACTTTCGTATGGTAGTATGCTTTGCTAACCCGTTCTGTTATTGTGGCCGCACTCATGCCTCATGAAGCATGAATTGATTGTTCTAAAGTTATATAACCAGAAGACCATCTATTTTCCTTACATTTTCTGTTATTACACTTTAAGTGAAAAATTTAGCAAATGTGTGAGCTCTCGAATTCTGTATGTTGAAACTGGCTACCACTTCTTCTGAAGTTAAAAGCGGCCAGTTGAGCTCTCGACCGCCGTGGTATCAACCCCTCTACAGTTTTCAATAATCTTAGGATAAACATAAAAAAAGGGCACCTTTTCTCAGCAGAATCTGGTGGTTCCAAGTAAGTTTTTTCGCATTTCCACTATATAACTCTCAACTTTTTGTGAGTCAGCGACATTTATTACACACCGAAAAGAAAACTCTTCCTGTCAGTGTATAGCTTAACATAAATAAATGTGTTTTTTTTTTAATTGGGCAAACAACAAACAATAAATCACTAAATATATTACAGAGGTTAAGTCAGGTTGTTGTCCATCATTCCTAAGAGAGTTTCATTGGTACTAAAATACGCCCATAGTGTCACCATATTCATTACATGAGACCTTTAAATAATGCTATATTTTTTGATGTCTCTTTAGTTGGAAGAACTATGCTGTTATCTTGGCAAATTGAAGTACGTATTCAAGATCTTTATGCAATTTAGATTCCCGAGTGGAAGAAATTGTACTTTCAGGAAACTTAGAGATCAGAATTGGATGTTTTTCAGAAGTGACATGGTAACGTGTGAGAAAATTTTAACACTAGTGGTTTCAGTGTAGTGTACCTCCCACGCCAAGTGAGATCATAACCTCTTAATAATCCTAGTCTTTTGATCGTTTCCACAGCCTTATAACTTTACAGTGCAAAAGAAGATTCCTTGTACCTTCTAACGTACCTTAATGTGACTAGCAGAGCCCTTGATACCTACCATTCAGGGAGGCAATAGGGCCTGCTGTCCAACACAATTCTCAAATACTCATATCTTAGTTCTTCAGTTTCATCCCAGCTGGTACTTCATATTTCCTTGTGTATAGGATTTTTGTCAGTATTGACACAAAGTCCCTTTCATTTGGTTCAGCAGTTTATTGCTCTAGGTATCTGTTTCAAAAGAAAACTTCTGTTTGTAGGGCACTTATCGCATAAGCTAATCGTAAGTATAACTGCCTTTCTCTTTAGGTCCATTAATAGCCTGCAGGATTGCACTTTTATGCAATTACGTAGTAATTGTTCTCATTCGGTATGAATTTTCCTGCAATGTAGTGCGGCTGACTAATTTTTATAATTTATTATTTCACGAAAGAGTTGACATTACCTGCCGAAGAACGACCAGGGGTTGGTCGTCTGGTTAAGATTCGAATCAATGACACTCAGCATGAGTTATTGCGACACCAGATAAATTTTGTTATTTGGCATAAATTATGGTAAAACATATATTGTGGCATGCCAATAATTATTTCAAAACATAAATTATGGTACAAGAAACAATATATGATTTGGTATTTTTCCAAATAACGAATGCTTCTGACATTAAATATAACCCAACACAAAATGCTGCTAAACATAAAATGTAGTAATACATGAAACACAGATATGTACATACATATATAGGCAGCGATATAACATTTTTATTTTTGACACACGTGTAATCATAGAAATATTTTTTTTACAATTCATAAATTCTTTATTTTCATTAACATATGTATGTTATATACCATATGTACATACATTGATATGTACGTGTATATACTGGACTAAGTCGACATATGCTTGAAGGTATAAAACACAGTTAAGGCTACTCACCTGATCATAAAATACAAAACGCAAACTTCATATGTAGGTATATACATATGTACGTATTTACATATGTACATACATACATACCTATGTGGCTTTGAATGAGACCATTACTATGTACATTTGTGTGACACATTTAATTATTCGCATGCGTGCATTCGTATGCTTTCAAGTACTCAAACATTTGTCGCGAACACACCGTCTTTCAGTGGAAATAACAATTAGTGACCAACCGAGTGTTCATAGCAAATAGAATGTTAAATGTTGAAATATACTCATACCCTACCTTGGGGTTGCCACAGATCGTTGTTGGTCTATATACATATTATATATGCTGGTTTAGACATTTGCGGTTGTTAGGCGAGGCGATAGTCTGTGAAAGTGTTAGGAACTTTCAAGTGTATACACATACATACCCAGTTGTGTCTTCTGTTCTTACACACATGTCCTTACGCTACAGCGCTCTCGCCCACAAAAGCATCCAATTTGATTATAAATTTCGATGCATATAGGTATGTACAAGCATATATACATATATAAAAGTATATGCACGTAGTCTTGGCACATAGTTCGTTTGGCTTCAAGGAGTTTTTATTATAATATTATTATTATTTTTTTGTGGACTTTTGTTTGAATTTACTCCGGAAATTGCTTTTCTCATACAAGTTAGTATCTTAACTGAAGTTGATAGTATTTCTAGCTGCCACATTCAAGTGGAGAATATTCTATGCATCTATGTATGTATAAGTGTGTGTATGAATATTCGTTTTATGCACTTGAAATCTCCACTATTTAATTGTTAAGTGATAGCCTTGCTGGCTAAATACATGACTCGAGCATCTTGATGGTCATTTTTCGCAATAAATATGCATAACTATTCTCCTACGTATCTACTCTTTACAATGTGAAAATTTTTTTCAGAGGGTTGGAAGAATTCATTATGTCCATGCATACGCATGGTTATGTGAAAGTGTATATTATATTATAAAAATGTTAAAGATATTTAATATTATATACTACATGTTCCAAGGGCTTACTAAATAATATGTAAACGAAAAAAATGGCGAAAAAATAAATTGTGTTCCAGCAAAAATTTTGACATGACATAAATTATGGCTAACCAGAAAATTTGCCTTGACATAAATTACGGTAAGACATAAATTATGGCCAACAAATATACTGCATAAACGTGCTAAATATAACACAAAAGTTTTTTTTAATGAGTTTACTATTTTGAATATGTAATTCAAAATTATGTTAAGAAATGTCGAGGAAATGAAGGACGAAATCTATGAAAATTTGATTAAAGCGGTTGCAGAAAAGAATTTTTCGTATAGTTTACACACTTAAACAGTTTCACCATCCAAAGTTCTATTCAAACTTTAGATATCTAAAAAAAAAGTCAAATAACAAGTTGTTTCTCTGGCTGGTCAAACAAAGGGTTTGGCCAAACATTAATGATAATCAGATATAAATGTTGGCTCGACGAAAATAATGCTTAATTATGGTAAAACAAAAAATATAGATAACGTAACCCAAAGGAGCCCAACTTCAAAACCCATTAAACATAAATTATCGCCAGTTATAACTTTCAGCAAAACATAAATTATTGAAAAAATAAGTTATTGTCAAACATATATTATGGCCAAATATAAATTATGATTAAACAAAAAAGTCATAAATTTTGGACTAAAAACAAAATTTATTTTTAATTATATTACACATGCGCATACTCAATTTGTATTTACAATTTATTGTATTTATTTTATTGGGTGGGGTGGAAAATATAAATAGAAAATTTGCTAATGTTTAAGCATAAATCATGGTCAAACATATATTATAGCTAAACATAAAATCATCGTTAAAAATTTTTTTTTAAGAACCTAAGTTGTTGGCCAAAAATTACTTATGGTTGAAGTACAATTTTGTTTCTTTCCAGAGAAATTTATGTATGTTTATTATTTAAATATATTTTCAATTTGTTATTTCCAAATCAAATAAAAAATCGTCAAATTCTTTTTTTCTCTTTGCTAACAAAAAGAAAAGTTATCATTTATGACATAACCTTTGAAGTGACTTCTAAAGAATGCGCCCATTGTGACACCTACTTCAGATCTTAACTCAATACACCAAGCATTTTTTCGTTTGTTTTCACTCAACGAAAACAACAACAACAAGTACAATACCAACAATACTTCAACAATGCTTCGAGCAAGAAATTAGCACTTGCTGTGCTAACCGAGGTAACCAACAGTGCGTATACGCAACTAAAAGCAGAAGAAAGGCAAAAGCGAACAACGACTTCTATGGCACACAACATGGTCGGCTGTGCAAATGACATACACAAGGTTTGGACGGACGGACATGCTTACTTGACATACATTCAGGCAACGAATGAAGGAGTTGAGAAACAGAAAAGAAGAAAAATAAAGAAAAAAAGAAAAGCAAAAATGTGAGAGAGTGATTGCAAAGGATTTTATATATATTTATATACACTTAGAGATTTTTTTTGTATTATTAGTTCAAGCATGTTTGTTAGTGTATATGTGTGTATATTTATAGCTATTTATGGGTATGAGGGCACTTTGAATCAGTTTGAATTACTTCGAAAAATTAACCGCCACTTGGAAGCCGGAGAAATGTTGTTGCAATGCCTGTGCTAAAATATACATATGTGTATGAAAGTGCAATGCAACATTATTAAGGTATTTGCTTATTTTTACTATGGGGAAAAATACAAAAATATTAAAATATTGCTTTCCACACAGTTTCTGTGCAGGTGGGTATGAAAAGTTTTAATTAAAAGACACAATAAAAAATGTTTTAATATTTTGTATAAAATAAATTCTTGTCAAAATAAAAATTTTATAATAATAATAATAATACACAAGATAACTTTTTTAAAAAAGTTTAGAAAACATGGTTTAAATTAAAATAAAATAAAAATGAATTTTGGCTTAACATAAATTACGGCTCAGCATAATTTTTTGCTAAACATAATTTTTGTCAAAACATAAAATTTGGTTTAATATGTATTATTATTATATTAAAAATATATTTAAAATTCAGAAGTCATTATTTTATATCAAGAAAAATAGTGCACATTAAAAAAATAGGTTTAAAATAAAAATTGTATGTGTAATGAAAAATAAAAATCAACTTGAAAAATAACTGACACCCTTTCAAAGTTATATATTGAATTCTCCGATGCTCTGTTGTACTTGAGGGAATCTAAAGTTGTCCAATAAATGCAGCCACTATAAGAACAAATAAACAAGTATATGAATATGTTTGTATGTTGTATGTTTGTATGTATGTATTTACTTTTACTTATACCATATTCTTTGCAAATTTTGTACAATTCTGCTTGCTTACAAAACTTTGCCACCCATTCATTATTTTAGAGTGAAACATTGAGGGTTAAGAAAAAAGTTTCTTTCCCAATGGGGCACCTTAAGTAAAGAATCACACGACAATTGGAGTTCGCTCAACCGTCCAGACGGTCGTTGAAGTGTATGTAACTTTTGAAAAGTTTTTATATATATCTATATTTGAAAAATGTAAAGGACATTTAAAATAAAGCAAATTTTAGTTTCAAAATATTTTGCTAAGTTGTTTGAAAATTTATTGTTTTTCCAAATGCATATAGCAACTTAGGTCTGTAAGCAATTTTTTAATAGTCCACAAATAATTAATTAATTCAATTCAAATATATTTGCTAAAATTCATATATTAAATATATTATTTCCTTTATCAAAAAAAATTTGAACAATAATTAAAAGATTTCTTATATATGTATTTGTAGGTGGCTAGTGAATTATAACCAAAAAAAAAAGAATTAAAATACATTTTTTTACTTTCTAAATGTTCTATTTGCTGTAAAAATTATTTGGAATGCCATCATATTATTATACAAAGCTAAAAATTGTTCATTTCAATGGAATTTAATTTTTCTGAAATGGTACCTTTGACATTTCCGATTTAAATATCTACATAATTACAAAAAATATAAATAGGGATTACCATTTCATGGTTTCAAAAATACAGCTCTTTATTTTTACTTCTGTAAAACTTAACTGTCAAATCAAACGTACTTTATTTTACTCAAAAGTCAGGCATATACGAACATGGTTCGCTAACAACCGCTCAACACATTAAAATTTTCAAACCTTTACTGTAAAAATGATGATTCAAACATGGTCACGTTTCGTTCTTTAAGAGGCAATTGTGGAGCACATACCTAGTTGTCCAACTACTCAAGATATTGTAAGGTCTGGAAATCATCGATTTGCTGTAGTATGTTGTATGAAGTAGTATTTCACTTAAAATCCCAAGGTTCAGGGTTTATAATTAAAAAGTATTTCATGAAAAAAATGTGAATGTATTTTATGAACATTTGTTTTCGAAACCGCAAAATGGATAGCTCTATATAATTATGTTTTCTACCGACATTTGAAAAATTGCTGCAAAAATATTATTTAAATAATATACTATGCCATTATAATATACGAGGAGATTAAAAAAGTTCGGTCAGTGGGTGACTTTCAATTTGTTTTTGCTAAAGCTAAAAATACCAAATTCTTTGCAATTACTTTTTTGGTCTTCCTTTCAAATTTTAGAACGATCGGCTAAAATAAAATAAATAATTAATTTTTTTTCTTCTTGTTAATCCTCTCGTATAATTGCATTCGCATGTCCAAACAATTATGCACATTCCTATTTTTAACGTATATACATTTGCATAACAAACGAGTTGATATCACGTTTCAATGACAGCTTAGCAGGTTAAATGGCGATGTGAAAAATGTTCACAGATATTATTAAATAACACAAACAAAAAAAAAAAACAAAAAAAAAACAAAAAAAAAAAAATAGAAAGAAAAACGAACATGACTACATGAGCTACTAGCTGCACAACTATGTACATCCTACATACAGGAATGTACATGCAATACTTTTGTCGCTGGCACTCACAGACACAAGTGTATACATATACATTTACATAATACTGTGCTATAGTAAAGCTAGATGTAAGAAACACATTTAAGACTGGGAGCTGGTGTTATATATTGGATACTCTAGCCAGAGTCAAAGCTCCAAATTATATAATTAACTTATTTACAAGCTACTTCAGTGAAAGGAGATTGAGTTATATAAGCGATGACGGATCCGAAGCCTTCACCATCACGGCAGTGGCGTCCCCAGAGATCTGTTCTTGGCGACTTCCTGCGAAACTTGATGAATGAATGTCATATATATTTTTGTCGTTCCTCCTCCAACTATTTGATTATGCGTTTGGTGGAATTGCCAAGGAATCATCCAAAGTCTGAATTCGTCCGTCTCATGAAAGCAATCGCCCAGATGCGTCCAGATTTGGCCAATAAGATACTACTAGACCACAAACATCGATAGTGATTCGTCAGAAGCTCCGAGAGCTTAGTTAGGTAGTTTTTGTGCATCCACCTTATAGTCAGGATATCGCACCAAGTAAGTATCATCTGTGTCTGTCACGGGTGGACATTTTATTATCATTATAATCTAGATTTTCGGCTAAGCTCCACCCTCAATTTGTAGTATGTTTCTTGGTGTTTTCAAATCCGAACGGCCTATATATTTTTATGAGAAGCTATTAATTCACTTCAGAAATATACTCAGATATATTGACATTCCCTGACAAGAATGATTTAAATAGTTGGTAAAAAATCGGCCACAAAAGAAGCTCGGTTCTTTGTCCATGATAGAGGCATAATAAAATTTTTTTCAAGATTGCAAAAGGTTGCGAACAAAACGATGCATATTTTACTTTAATCGGATAACTCTAACTATGGTGAATAAGGTCTTCAATTTAATGCAAAAATTATAGATGCATTTATATTGGGTGTATGACAATTAGTTTCATTCATTTGAAAATGTCGAAATTTGTACCAGATAAAGTGTATTTGCGGGGAGTTCTTCTTCATTACTTTAGCATGAAGAAAAGTGCTACCGAAAGTCATAGTATTTTACTGGACGATGATTTAGCCGAACGAACATGCCAAAAGTGGTTTGCACGGTTTAAAAGTGGCAATTTCGACTTAGATGACGGAGAACGACCCGGATAGCCAAAAAAATTTCAAGACGAAGAATTGGAGACATTGCTCGCCGCAGATGCATGCCAAACGCAAGAAGAACTTGCAAAAGTACTAGGAGTTGATCAAGCAACCGTTTGCAGATGATCAAAATCATTAGAATTCATCCAGAAGCTTGGAAATTGGGTGCCTTATGAATTAAATCCAAGAGACGTCGAACGTCGAACGTCGATTCTGCATGTCGGAAATGTTGCTTCAATGCCACCAAAAGAAGTCATTTTTGCATCGGATTGTCACTGGCGATGAAAATTGGATTCATTATGTTAACCCAAAGTGGAAGAGATCGTATGTGAAGCCCGGCCAACCATCGACATCCACGACAAAGCCGAATATTCATAGTGCCAACGTTATGCTATGTATTTGGTGGGACCACAAGGGTGTGATCTATTATGAGCTATTGAAATCGGGTCTGACGATCAATGGAGACCTCTACCGAAAACAATTGATTCGTTTGAAAAAGGCCATCGCGGAAAAACGACCAGAACGAATCAATAATTTTTTATCATGACAACGCTCGGCTACATGTTGCAAGGCCATTTGGAAAACTGTGGGTGGGAAGTTCTAACTCACCCGCCTTATAGCCCAGACATAGCACCTTCCGATTACTACTTGTTCAGATCAATGCAGAATGCCCTCATCGGAGTACGCTTCACTTCAGAACAGGGTATCAGAAATTGGCTCGATTCTTTTTTGACCTCTTTTCACTTTTATTTGTAATATAATATATATATATAGCAAAGATAATATAAAGCAGGGAGAAACGAGGAAAAAACAAAGAATGGAATCATTTTACAAGTTTTCGAAACTGTAGCCAACAATACTAAACAAAAAGCAAAGTGTAAACAAAGAAAACTAACCGAACAAAAGTTATTAGTGTTGAAAAGTGTGAACAATATCTACACACACACATACTTTTATTTATATATGTTACATACATAAACAGAAACACCCGCATTCTCTATATAATATATCTGTAAACAAAACCAAATCCTACAGAGATGATAATTTTAATATTATTCGCACATATACATATAGAAGTACATACATAAATAAATAAAATGGCATGTGCAAGCTCACACAAAAAGATTGTATTGTCGAACGTAAATAGAAATTTTGCAGGGCATTATGCATACATATCTATCGAAAAGTGTGTTGGTGTAAATTTATGAAAGAATAAGCAAACAAATAATACTAGGAATGGCTTATTATTTATTCCTCTTGTTATGAGCCATTTATTTTGGCTGTAGAAGAACAGAGTATCTAAAAGAACAACAATAAGACAATGAAAATTCGAAATTCGAAAAAATGTGCCACAACAATGATAATGAAGAGCATCATTTTTATTTTGTTCAGAAATTTGCTGTAAATATTTTTTATAAAGATGCTATATTGAAAATAATGATGCAAATTTTGAACATAATATATTTTTATTAAATTTAATTTTCTTAATATTCTAGCGCTAAAAATAGTATTTTTTATTAAAAAAAAGTTAAAATTATTGGGTCTATTATTGGGTTGTAAAAATATTTTTTTTTTTATTTTTATAATGAACTTTAATCAATTATGCAATTTCCATTTTTTCGATGATCTTTCGCCATCTTTCCAGCAACATTATTATTCCATGCTCATAGAACTTTTGGTCTCTATCTGCTAAAAACTGAACCAAGTGGGATTTTATAGCCTCGTCATATTCGACAGTTTTACCATTTTATGAGTTCTGCAAAGATCAAAGCAAATAGTAGACTGATGGTGCAAGGTCAGGGCTATATGGTGGATGCATCAACAGTTCCCAGCCAAGCTCCCTCAGTTTTTGGCGTGTGACCAAAGATGTGTGCGGTCTAGCATTGTCCTGGTGGAGTATGACACCTTATGATTGATCACTTCTGGCCACTTCTCGTTGATGAATGTATTCAATTTGTTCAGTTGTTCACAGGTGATAACCGAATTAATCTTTTGGTTCCTTGGAAGCAGCTCAAAATATACCACACCCTTCCAATCCCACTAAACTGACAGCATAATCTTCTTTTGATCAATATCAGCCTTTAAAGTGGTTTGTGGAGCTTCATCATGTTTGGACCATGATCGATTTCGATTAATGTTATGGTTCCATTTTCCATCTCCATTTAATAATTTGCTTCAAAAACGGATCAGCCGCGTTGAAGCGGCTTGTTAAATGAATTTCTTTCAATTCATGTGGTACCGAAATATTAAGTTTGTTTTACCAGTCCAAGACGTCGGTTATGATTATGAACGGTTGATTTTGATATACTCAACATCTCTCCAATCGCAGGCTCATCATCAACTTCACTTGGCCGACCTGAACATGGCTTACTTTTGAGTGAAAACTCTCTCGAACGGAGTTTGACAAACCAATTTCTATACTATTTTTTTTAAGGCCTTATCATCATAAAAATTATGCAAATTTTTAGCAACCTGTGCTGCATAAAAAATAATACTAAATAGTCACAAGCTGCTCAAAAAAATTATCAATGCCGTCTGTATAAAAAATCGCCGGTTTCTTTTGCGGCAATCCAATACACTATTCAAAGTAACTACCGTCGAAAGTAAATACCTTTTCACATTTCTCTGGTAATTTTCGAATACCATCTCTATAAAATTAATACTTTCTGCTCTTAATCCCATCATTGAGGCGTACTCTGATTTTTGCAAAAGACCCGAGCCGGTGACCCCCAAACTGTTTTGCATTAATCAAAAGAGACAGGAGTCGCAAAGAGCAATGTCTGGAGAATACAGTGGGTGGGGTAGAACCTCACATTTCATCGTTTTTGGTTAATTTTTGACCTTGACAGTCACGTGTGATGTTAAAAAATCACTTTGCCATGTTTTTGGAACGTTCTTGGTCGTTTTTCACACAATGGCCAGCTCAAACGCGCTCGTTTTAGTCGATAATATTTCGCATCAATGGTTGCGTCTGGTTTTAGTACACCTCCACACATAGTACACCACACTTGTCTCAACCCACCAGAACGAAATTTGTCTTCGACGCTAAAGTCACTCTTTTTAAAGCATCCAAACCACTCTCTACTTGACTTATTGGTCTGCGTAAATTCACGATGTATCTTCAGAAGCATTTGATATTATTCACCAACACTTTGTTTTCTATTAAAACAAAAACTCATAACTTCCCCCCAAATTCTGCTTAGTTAATACAAATCCAGATATTTTCGGAGGCAAAAAATAATTTTGTTGTCAGAAACGGACGCAGAAAATAGGTATTCGCTACCAAAATCGGCAACAACGTGCTGTTGGACCTATGTTTTCAGAACGGATCAACTTAATTTGTATTTCGTTCAGACCGTTCAAGTCGGTTAAAAATCTCTTTGCTAGTGGAGTGCCTAAAATTAAGCTAAATTTTTATTATCAATTTAAAGCTCAAACTAAACATTTTCACCACATTTTCACCACATTTTCTTCATCTTCTCACACTTTTCTCCTCCTTCATCTCATTTTTATTGCTTTTCCTTCACTCAACAAATCACTACACTTCAATGCTACAATGACTTAAACAATTTATAAACTAGTTGAAAAGTGTTTTACCGCATTTAAATTAATGTGTTGGCTGTTAAGAGA
This sequence comes from Ceratitis rosa, assembly GCA_037013455.1. NCBI lineage: Eukaryota > Metazoa > Arthropoda > Insecta > Diptera > Tephritidae > Ceratitis > Ceratitis rosa. Next base: position 16,537,267 of record JAWMAG010000054.1, read on the forward strand.
TTTATTTGAAATTTATTTTTATGTATTATTTGGAAATGTTATGGATAGAAATTTGCATAAATAAAAGGATGTAGTAATTTTTGTGGGGAGTATATATGTTTATTTAGCTATTAAAAAGTGAATTTTTCTTATTTGTTCAAGAACTTATTAAGAACAACATAACCCCAGAAGCAGGTTGGTGATAGATATGCCTGTAGCTAGATAGCGGTTGTATAGAGTGTACTAAAATCCAGAAGAGCCATTCTCCTGCCTACCGAACCAACATAGAAAATATTCGATAGGGCAGACAGGTTAGGGTGAGATGAAATGCCTTAATGACATGAAGAATCGCCAAGATCATGTGCGAGAGTACCGAAGGAGAAGAAGCAGATTTTTTGCTGTCGTGGCCACTGGTATCATTCTCGAGTCGAATGGGCATTATTAACGATAATACATGCAGAAAGTGCAAAGAAGGGTAAGCGTAAGCGAGACATTGAAACACCTTCTCTACTTCTGTACCGCCTTACATAGACTTCGTCTTAGATATCTAGTACCATCGCAGTTCATAGCATTAGATGAGGTATCACAACTAGATATCAATGAGCTCTTAAACTACGAAAAAAGCATACACGTTCTATATGACGACTACTGCAGTTCAAACTGAGCTGATTTTCCATCTAGTATTACAAAGGCTCCACAGCTCTATGTATGGCCTGACAGTCAGTCAGAGTAACTTAATTTGTGTGCGTTAATTTGATGATGTTGTAGGAAATAGAGGGACGTATTCCTTTCTTTTTATTCAGTTTATTCTCAAAGAACCATTTTCGTAGCAACTAACTTTTATGAAATCGATTTAGATAGTTACAGAAGTTATTTCTATTGAATTTCCACTTACATATGTATATGCATAAGTTTACTTTATGATAATCGTAATGTAATTTCTGGCACTACAACTTTTTCAAACATATACAAACACATATTTATAGGCACATTTATATACTTATAAGTGCGCAACTCTTATGTGAATGTTTATTTTAATGTAGTACAAGTATGACACGTAGGAAACTCTAAAGAGAAAATTTTATTTGCAAAAATAATTGAAAAAAAAAAAATTAATTCTAATGGCATTTTTATAGAATAACCATAGTCTAGTTGATCACATAACTACTATTTCGCATTTCGCAAATTTAATAAAAAGTGATGAAGCTAATTACCCACACTTGGACAAGAATGAAATTCTCTACAACAGGCAGTAAATTCTACTGATGGACCCGCTTGGACTCAAAGCTATTTAGTTTCTATAATAATAAATGAATAAAAATTAAATAAGCCTATATATTGTACAGCGTTGGCCAAAAGTATTAGGCATCCCACTAAAATACAAGTATTCTCAAATGTGGCTTTCAACGTTACCACTCCTTTTTGTAAATGTCTTACATGGGTGATTAAACGAAAAAATTGTGTTATATTAAAAGTCATAGCACTCTGGGTAAGCTGAACCTAAAATTAGTCATTTTGAAGAAATTCATAAAATATTTTCGCATTTAAAATTTGAAAGTGAAAGTGTAAATTACATTTAGTGAAAAGTTACCAATCTTATAAAAACAGTACATATTTACCCAAATGCCTAAAAAAGTGAAATTAGTTACGATGATAGAGTTAGAATTCAAGTTCTAAGTGAAGAAGGTAAGTCTCAGGTTGAGATTGCCAATTTGGTGGGATGTTCGCGGTGCGCGGTTCAATGTGCTATCAGGCGATTTGTGGAGACGAAATCCCACAATAATAAATGAAAAAATGGAAGAAAGCGTCTAACCAGTAAAGGAGAAGACCGAATACTTATACGCGAGTCTCTCAAGGATCGCAAAAAATCTTCTTCTGCCCTTGCAGCTGCCCTTTCGGATGAATTTAGTAAACCAGTTAGTGCTCGAACAGCTAGAAGAAGACTTCTGGAAGCAGGTTTAAAAGGACGTAAAGCCCGAAAGAAGCCGTGGCTCTCAGAAAATAATAGGAATAATCGTTTGGAATGGACTCGCCGATACTAACATTTCACGGAAGAAGATTGGTCGAATGTTCTGTGGTCTGATGAATCAAACTTCGAGGTAAGCTTAGTTAAGATCGTCTTAAAGTATTAACAGCCATAGCTGCTTACCCTAGAGCAATTTCGAAGACATAATACAAATCTTATGAAAACATTATTTTTTCTTTTCTACAGATATTTGGAACACCTGGTGTGACGTTCGTGCATGGCTGCTAATGGTGTCGGCACACACAAATCAGCGACTACGATGCATTGGTTTAGAGATAACAACATTGTTTTGTTAGATTGGCCTGCACAGTCTCCAGATCTTAATACCACTGAGCACATTTGGGCTATTTTAAAACACAAGATTAAGGAACACAGTATAACATCAAAAACTGCCTTAAAGAATGTTTTAGTTAACGAGTGGACGCTATAAGTGCGGACGTATATGCAAAGCTTGTACGCAGCATGCCTAAGAGAATTGCTGCCGTTATTAAATCGAAGGGTGGACCTACTAAATATTAATGTTATTATCACTAATTCATTGTATTTTTACTGTTTTATCAATAAAACTTCATTACTTCACTTGTTAAAACAAAAAATTCAGTAATTAGTTGGGTGCCTAATACTTTTGGCCAAGGCTGTGTACCAAAAAAAATTTGACATATCTTCAAGTATGTATTTGTAATTAATTATCAAAAATTCTGATCTTCCGTAGTCAGGAAAAACCAATGGGGGAAAATAAATACGGAAAATGAAAACTTCTTTTCAATGCTTGTACTTCATAAACCACCACTGAAAATTATAACTAAAATAATTTTTTTTTTCGAAGAATAATTGTCAATAATAACCACACTCGTAAGCAAAAGCTTTTCTCTGTCCATAACAAATTAAAATCAGTTTCCTGCAGGGCTTGTGTTAATTGTTGTGAAAAGTTTGTCAAAGCTCCAAAAGAAAAATTTACAAATACATAACCGTATAAACCGTGTATTTGGTTAGTATTGATAACAGAAGAAGCCCATGGTTTTGTGGATAGGCAGCAAAGCTGGACTCTTTAAAAACTAAGTTGGAAATTTTTTGTCAAATTGATACTCGTTAAGATGCCAAATGTAACAGTAGTAGTTGTAAAATTAAATATGATGTTTTTTTATGATTTGTACTGATTTTTTAGATGCTTTGGCCATATATTTTTGGAAATAGTGAACAAATTGCAAAAACAGTTTATAGCTGCTATTTCTCAAACCACCACGTTTCTTCATCACACTTATTTTCCAGACACCTTTGTTCGAATGGGATTCGAACTGGGGATGCCCATAGCACCAGCAATGGTTATCCCATTAAGTTAAATGTGTGCCACTTTCACTTATTGTTGTTTTTCACTTTTCCCCTTTTACCTACACATCCACGATCAAGTGCTCAGATATTCTGTAGCTGTAAAACTTAGCACGAAAACAACGCCCTCTTAATAATTAGAAATTTCATTCACACAGCAACGCTCTTCCATATTTCCTAGATGCTTTTTAAGGTCATTGTTCTGTTGAATTGTTTCTGGGTTTTTTAGTTTTATGGAAAATAGTGAAAAAAGTACAACAACAGTTTTGGACGGTAGAATTTTGTTATACAACAAAGAAAAATGGTAGAAGTGACAGCTGTTGTATAACACAATTCAATTCAATATAAACAAACAATTAATATTTTTCAGCTTTCAATTTAGTTTTTAATATGTTAAAATTTTTAAACATTTTTTTTTAAATAATTTTTTTTTGTGTAAAAGAACTTTATATATAGAAAGTTTTTATTAGGTATCAGTTTTCTGATTGATTTTTGCACTGAAATTTTTCAATAAATTTCAAATAAAAAGATGGTATTATTACCTTAATGTAGTAATACTTGCAATATAACGATACAACAAATATCGTGCTCAAATCGCTTTTAGTAGCAATAGCAATTGAAACGCGCCTTTGTATTTCCTCACAAACATTTTTACAAAAATCTAAATATTTTTCCAATATTGGTTGTTTTTTTTTTTAATTTAAGTAATTTTAAACTTTTGAAAATTTGTGTTTTAAAATTTTGTTTGCTATTTTTTTCACATCCACTTATTTTAGTATTAAATTTTACGGAATCATTTTTCATTGCTTATTAACATTAATAATTATTTTTTTCATTTCACTTAAGTGTTTTATACCATAATACGTAAAATATGTAATACATTGTATATTATATATTAAGATACACAGAACTTTTATTTTAATTTCACTTAAGTATTTTAATTTATTTTATTTATACACCTTGATTATTTATCTAATTACTTTATTGTAATATTTTAAATATTACTAATTCTTTTTTTAATTTAATTAATTTTTTTTTTAAATTTTTTGAATATATTCATTTTTAATTAATTTTATTTCCAAAACTTTAACATTTGTCAATGTAAATTCACTTTCACTTTGCCAATTTTCAACTTTCACTTCAACTCCGTCAAGTCAACATTCGCTTGCAGCATAGAGTTTCTGACTTCCGTTATTTCTCTTTGGTTTGCGCTATATCCAAAGCGGGATTTTAATTTATGTCGCATAAATTTTTCACCGTTGACTGGTCGTTACACATCCGCTTAGGGAAACAAACGAAAAGAAACTAAATAATCAAGCATAAAAATACTGAAGTTAACAAGCTCGGTTGAAAGGAATATATGATTTTCTCTCACACAC